>VZRE01011967.1:461264-698764 GCA_013396775.1 Cephalopterus ornatus
GGGGGGGAATATTTACGTGGACTTCATAGTTACAGGAACAAGAACAAACAATAATTGTTTGGGAAACAAAGGACTTGGAGCAAGTTGGCTCACGCCCTGATTAACAGCGTTGGTGAACTGGTCTTTTTATCCTTTTCTATACATTTACCTAGTGACCTTCTGGTATCCACGTACAAAGGAAACTGCACTTCATCTAAAGCACACAAATCTCATCACAGTAATTGGTCCATGCGTGAAATCCAGGACTGGGGATTCAATGTGAATTCTTAATAAAGAAAATGGAAATTAGTAAGTGCGGGTCACTTTGTAGCTTTACATACTCTGTCTTTTTCTTCTACCCCCCAAAATAAAGTGTCCATTTCAATGTTGAACCTTCCATAAACCAAACCAGCCAACCAAACAAAACCCCAAAAAGAAAAACAAACAAACAAACAAAAACAACACTATTATTCTAGCCGTGCACTGAACTTCACCGAAACACCAGATATGACAAGGATTTGGGGATTTATTTTGCTAGTTTCCTCAGGTACAGAAGAATCTAATCCAAAGCTGACTAGCAGTTTTCCACACATCTGCATTGAGTGCACTAAGAGGATTAATAGCAGACACCCAGAAATAGGTTTTAAACATATTTTAAGAAATAGGTATAGAATTATTTTGACACAGTTCGGAAATTAGAAATACAAGGTAGCATTTGATATTAACTTTTATTTTTTACAGGAATATAATATAGTTAAATTTAGCTGAGTTCAGACTCACATGCTGAAATTTAGCAAACATGACTTTTTGACATAGAGATGAATGCTATTCCTTAGATGAGAATATGATTGTCTTATTAAAGAGAATAGAGATAGCAGCATATATCTTCCTCTTTCATTCAGGCATTTATCAGTAGGAAGATACCTATTCACCTGCAGAGGTGAATAGAAAAAAGATGCTATGATACACACAATACACAGTAAATTATTGGTCTTTCCCATATCAAATAACGTTCCATGTCTTATCTAACTAGGATCACTGATGTTGTGACTGTCAGGCAGTGCTTTTCTGTTAGATCAGTGGGTTGAAATGCTTAGTACCTTTTTCCTCCAGTGAGCAGACGTAATCAGTGTTGCAGGGAAATGCCTAAACCATTAAGAAAAGATGCTGGAATTACTTCAAGAGAAATGAGAAAGTGACCATGCTTCTAGTAATTTAGTCTTTTGGGTTTAAGCATGGTTACCTGAAAAGAAACAGTATTTGTAGATTCCTGACCCCATTTCCTAGGTATGTTGCTTATGGTCTACATGCTCAGAGCATTACTTTCTACTGTTTAACTTCTGATGCCCCCAACGGCAGCACCTCCACGGATCCTGTGGTGTCCAACACCAGAAATGGGATCAGTTCCTCCACCAGCTTCTCACGCAGAGGTCTTCAGTAGCTCGATAGAGTTGAGTTGACCAAAGCAGCTGTCATCTTTCTTTATAACATCACCTAAGCAGCTCCTTTTCCCTTAGTGCTCAGGCACTACAGTGTGTGGAGGGAGCTTGGGAGGAAGTTCACTCAGGGCTGTACATGACAGCAAACATGCCTTTGTGCAGCTCAAACCCTGTTTAACCGCATTTAACCTCAGGAAAGGCATTGTTTGCATTGCTAAAGGAAATAAAAGTAGTTTTACTGATGGGTTTGCCTTCTGTGGCAGCAGACCTAATCCCACAGAGGACTCACTTCTCCAGTGTTTGTGATGTGGAAAGCAAACTTGAAACAGCAAGCAATCATGGGAGCTGCAGAGAAAGAGAAGCTGTGAGTAGTTGTTGTTGTCTTAAATATAGAAAAGACAGAGGACGTGAGGTTTGAGGCGCAAAATTGAAGGTGCTGCCAGGAAATAAATGAAAGGAACAAAGGAAAAAGAAGGAACAAAGGAAAAAGAAAGAAGGAACAAAAGAAAACAAGATTTCCCCCTCCCTGTGGCAGGCCAGGAAAGGCTCCTGAGCTGCACTGGGGTGAGCCCCAGCCAAGAGGGACATTTTTTTCTGCTGTTTCCCATCCCTCACTTGTGCACACTGAAAGGCTGCTGACACTCCAGCCGTGTACACAGAGGAAAGGAAAAGGTACTGATCAAGTCCAGGAGCTTCAGTTTCTGTAAAGTATGGTAAAATACTTCCACCATTGAATGGAAACTGGAGCAGGGATCAGGCAGGACGGAGTAAATTGGAAGCAGTGTTATCATCTGTGAATAACGGGGCAAAAGTGAAACTGAATGTCAAATATCAGAAACATTTTGGTGAATACAGGAGGAATGGTAGATTCTGACTGTACCAGAGATGGCAATATTGGCTGCTCTGCACTGTACAGGTTTTGCTGGCGAAGACCACACAAAAATGCACTAACAAAATCTGACTAAAGTGACAATTACCTGATACAATTTTCACAATACTTAGAACTTGCTGGGAGAGTTTTGATTGTAAAAGACTGACCACAACTCCAAATATTTACATTAAAGAAATCTTATCCAGAATCAATATTTTTTTCCTTTTTCCATTTATACTATTTGTTATATCCAAACTAGTAGTGGTTTTGAAAGCAGATACACAAATAATAAAATGTTGCAATAGGCAAAATCTACATTTTAATACAACATGATGAGTCTAATATCAGACCACCACCAGTGTGACAGACATGATGACAGTAAAAGGCAGTTTAAATCCAAACATTTTTAAAAGTGGATAAATTGCTATTATTATTGTTTCTCTGATGTGAAACTGGGGCAAATGGATTCCATCCTGCTAATCGCTGACAGGCACCTGACAACCACCAAGTCTCAGTGTAGCTCTCTTTTTTGTTTTGGTAATTAGACTTTCACTATGATAATAAAGTATGTATTCATGAAGCCAGAAGAGCAGCTAACACATCATCTCTGTATTAAAGATTTGTAACTGTGGTAACAGGACTGTTCACATATTTGATTTCATTTAACAATGTCAAATCAGTCATCACGCCTGCAGTCTAACAAATGAGGGTTGGGTTTTCCTTTGAGAGGAAAACTGGGTGGAAATGGTTTTACTACTGTATTATCTTTATTAATTCAGCATCCAGATAGCATGATTGGACAGTTATGAGTTCCAAACCATACAAAATATCAGTTCTTATATTTTTTACATACCCTGACCAGCAATACATCCCCTCGGGCTTCCAATAACGATCGTGATAATCACTTTCAGAGGAAAAGCAGTTCCCGCAGTGAGCTGTCAGCCATCATCATCAGCCTTTCCTCAAGATATTTGAACACAAGGGGAAAACAACAACTAAACAACAATAGAAACAATACAACACATTTGGTTTTGCTACTAATGTTTTTGTGCCAAAGCAATTTCTTTCTTAGACTGAGAAGGAGGTTAAATAAAGTTTTACTGCTGCCAGTCATGCAAGTTTTTGAATGTCAGCACTGTAGATGAACCAGCATAAGCCGCTTTGCAGTCAGAAAACAGGATATAGGGAGAAAAAGAACAACTCGACATAAAGAAATAGGCCATCACAGTTTACAGCATTTAGGATTAACTGTGATACCAAGAGTTTAAAATGCAGCTTGTGTAAATCCTGTTTTCTGCTAAAGGGATATTGGTACTGCAAATAGATATTTACAGGGAACAGTTTCCTAGGCGTGATTCTTTTTTTCTTAAAAAGCATAATTAATTCCAGCATAATTAATACAACAGACCAAAAAAAGTCAAATCAGGACAATTCCACATGCCCCATCCTGGACATATGTCCAGCTCTTGTGTGTTGAAGCTGGCACTCTGAATTTCCAGGCTGCTTAAAGTTATCTGCATTTGGGTTTGGGTTTGTCTGGGCTTTTTTAAGTTTTTTGCAAAGCCAAGTTCTTTCATTGAAGCACTGCTGCAGGCGGCACTAGATCATACAGCAGCAGTGACGTGTTAGTGGTCATTGAACACTCCCTGCCTCCAGTACATTTCCTCATAACCACATTCCATGTGTAGGTGGAATTCACTGGCCGAACTCCTCTACAGCTGATCTTGCTACACTGCTAGAGAACTGGAATTGTATAAAGCAGTTCTGATAGGACACCTCGGACCTTGAATTGACATGCCCCCTTTTAAAATGTACATAAAATAGGGAAGCCTGTAAGCAGCAGCCCATTGCCATGGTGCACAGGGTACCTCTGGCTTGAGGGAAGGAGTCTGCTCTGCTCCCTGTGCCCATCTTCCAGAGCTCCCATTTCCCAGCCACATCTCTGTTTGAGCACAGCAAAGAATATCATGCAGCACCCAGGCCCATATCTGCTTTCATTTATAATATTTTAGTCTTTTGGACACTAACATTGCATTTGAATTCATCATTATGAAAAATAATGCCTTTTAACTTTACTGTTCTTGATTAGGCACTCTTGGCTTGTCCAGGAGCTGTTGATAAAGAAGAAGCTGTAAATGAGGCTGGTTTTGATTGTGCTGTGATATGCACTGGCACTTCTTTTATCAGCATGAGGACAAATAGAGCAATACCTACACAAAGAACCAGGCTGAGGAGGGAATTTTATTAAAACCAATGAACTCCAAGTTAATGTGCTTCATAAGACTCATCTGATAGAAATGTATTGGGGACATTGAAGCTTTCATTAATTAAGAAGACAATTAAGGAGTTGTAAATGCAGAAGAAACACTAGATCTGCAAGAGTTTATGAGGTGAATTTACAGCTCAATTAAGAATGAAAATTGAGGAAACCCAGCACCCAACACTGCTTCTCACACAGACAGCTGGGGGATTTGGGGATGTTTGGAAACTGGAAAGAAGAAAATATTTACATCAGACATAAACCCTATTCACTTTTAAGACCTAGCCACCAATGTCAGGCACTGTAAACTCTAACCTCATACCAATTACCTGGGATGTGGAGTAATCACACATGAAGAAACTGTTAATCAAAGCAGTGAGCTCAAGCTCAGGCCAGGACTACTTCTCAGAAATCCTGAGCACAGCTTTCAGGAAATTCACATTTAGTCCTATTGTTTCTTAAATCAAGTTTGCCAGATTTGTTACTCACAGACGAGTGAGTAACAAAGAGATTTTTCTCCCTGGTTGCTGTATCATGTGGTATTATAAATTGTATTTGCCATCCAATCTTTGATTCAATTTTTTAGTATAATTGAGCTGCTGGTTGTTACTGATCAAGCAGATGCCCTCTCCTCTCTTCTCCTCTCCCCTTAACCATGACTCTGCTGCCAAGGCACCAGCAGGATGCTTCCACCTTCCTGGCCAGACTGCAGTTCCCCTTCCAGATGGGACAGGTTTGCAGCTGGAGGACACTGTACCAACAGGAGCCAGCCCTGCTGAGATGCACAGTGCTCCTGCATTACTGCAGGAGGAGGGTTAGTGACCTGTAGTCACCCTTATCCTGGTCCAGTCCCCTGCACTTGCAGCTTCTGCAAGTTGGATGGCATAAGGTGGCCTACAAGTAGGCTCTGCAGGTTTCTGGAACCAATGTGCTCCTGAGGCAGGTCTTCAAAATTGAAGTAAAAGTCTTCTTCACACTGATATTTACAATTATTCAATATGGTTTTCTTTCAGTGACCCTTCCAAGAATTTCAAGGCTTGTGACTTCTGCCTAACTAGATCTATATTAGCATTAATCAGCATTTTCTATGGCTATAGAACAAATGTTTTACACCATTTACTAGTTGTTTTCTCTGAATTAATAATGTAAAATGCTTGCTGGTAGAGCTGCCTACAATTAGTCTGGACTCATCTGACAAAAGGCCCTACTGACCTGATCCAAGGGCTAACATTTATTTTATCGGGATTGAATAAAGCCTTGTGATTTTAATGCTTTACTGTGGTGTTGGAACTCTAAACCCTTCTATGTCAACCAAGACTGCAGTTAAGATGACATTGCTTTATATGTGACAGACTGAACAAAGCTATTTACAAGATTTAGTTTCTGAGAGAGCATGGGAGAAGAGAGGAGTCTGACTCCTTTTGTACAGTTTGTTGGGGTTTTTTTACTACTTCTGCAGTGATATATCTCCTTCAGGAAAGGCTTCTATTTCTGCTTTTTATAATTAAGTGATTTAGATTAAACAGTTTACCAAGAAATCTAACACACAGTCGTAGTAATAAATACTGTGCCGAACACATCAATGCTGCATGAGGCATTTTGCATCTCTGCAGATTTTCTTAAACATTTTTCTCCCTTAATCATTTCTTATCAGTGATATTCCAGAAGTACAAGATAAGAGAACATTACAGCTTGAAGAGATCAGCAGTGCAGTAGATAACCATGACTTCCCCAAGCAGATGCTTATCTTGTAGCAAAGATCCATTACTCTACTGAGTACATATTTATAAAGGCCATATTAGACTTCACAGCTGATTGAAAGCATTCATTTACACTTGATAAAAATATTTTATTCTCCTCGCGTCCTCCTCTACTCTCTGCTAATTTTGTTCCCATACCCTTGCTCTTTCCTTAGCTCAAGTTACCCTGTGGTTTCACAAGGATTTGTCTGGATCAGACTCTTCCTCTTTCCAAGTTCCACAATCATTTACCCTTTCCCAGTCAACAGAGTGAAGGGCCTTACCCAGGGAGGTGCCAGCTCAACTAAAACATTAGGTTCAATGAAACCAGTCAAACACGGTACTGTCAAGAGAGAACTGTGCCAAAGACCGCAAGAATTGAGATAAATCATTTTATGGGACCATTTTGAGTGAGCGGATTAGTCAGGTCACGCATACACCTTTTTAATGCCCCAGCCATATAACCACACCTCTCTATGACAACAGCAGGTATGTGGATGGAAGTCAAAAGCATATACCCATTGGAGGAGATGAGTTCATCTGTTGAAAAAACACAAATCAGGACAAAACACTGGGTCCCAGTGGTTGCAACCGCTGCAGCTAAAAGCAAACAGTTTCATCTGACAGAAGATTTTGTGGATCACATGCACACCCTTTATTTAGGTGTCCCACCTACTGGCACATTTGATGTTGGCATATCAGTTGGTGTTTTTCTGCTGTTATTGAACAAAGTCTTTCCCAAAGGCACACCCTGTCTGTTTACACAAATGCTTCTCTCTACAGTCGTCCCTAGATTTAGTGTCTCTTGGCCTTATCTTATTACCCTGAAACTTTCACGTCATGTCCCTGTGCACTGTTTGCAGGTATTCAGCAAAGTTAATGCACCTGTTCAACCTTTTTCCTCAGTGGCAAGCACAGAATCACCACACATTGCATGCGTTTTTAACAATGCAAGTACTGGTCTGGTCTCACAACAATGAATACCCTATGAGCACCCAGGCAGATGAAAGACATCAATAATGACCCATCTTGCAGATCATCAAAAGGAAAAAATATATCTTTAATTTTCTATTAGGTTCAATTAGGAAAGGAAAGTGATTAAACTTTCTGAGACTCTACTGATTTTTGCCAGGACAATAGCCACTGATTCCAGAATGATGAAATACACTGTACACCACTAATTCTTGGTGGGATTTCACTTTTCTGCGAGTTTATATTAGATGATGCTGTTTTATATCAGGCTCTTAAGAGTCTGAAAGCAGTAAAACCCAAGATAAAACTGTTCCTGATAGAGAACCATTTAATTAATTTATTAAATTGTTAATTTAAGTAGTAACACACTTGTCCTGGCTTCTGCTGAACTTGTTTTTATCTCAGCTGTTGCATTTTCAGAGCATTGAAGTGATACTGCTCTCATATGGTAGGCTCACTTCAGTGAAAACATTTCAGAATCAAATATTTATCAAATTAAAACTGTTCCAAACTCTAAGGTGTTTCAAATGCACAAATAGTTCTTGGTTTAAATACTGACATTTAAAAAAATTCCTTTGAATTTCAAACTAGAACATTTGAAAACTAATCTTATTTTCAAGGGAATAAAACAGTTTCCAGGTGCAGTGTTGCTGACCAGGCAATGCCAAAGGCTAGAAATGCGTCTCATGTGGCTCTTACTTTACCCAGGTGTTCTGAACCTTAATCTACAACTATATGGAACTAGAGATAGGAGAGAAGATTAAATAAGTACATTCCTCAATAGCTTGGGTTGGAAGGAACCTTGAAGATTATCTAGTTCCAACTCCCTGCCATGGGCAGGGACACCTTTCACTAGGCCAGGTTGCTCAAAGCCCTATCCAACCTTGGGCTTGAACAGTTCCAGGGGTGGGTTATTCTCTGGGCAACCTGTGCCAGTGTATCACCATCCTCAGAGTAAAGGATTTCTTGCTTATATATAATCTAAACCTACTCTCTTTCAGTTTAAAGCCATTCCCCCTTGTCCTGTCACTACATATCCTTGTCAAAAGTTCCTCTCCAGCTTTCTTGTAGCTCCTTGAGGTACTGGAAGGTGCTAGAAGGTCTCCCTAGGCCCTTCTCTTCTGCAGGGTGAACAACCCCAACTCTCTCAGCCTGTTGTCACAGAAAAGGTGATCCAGCCCTCTGGATTATTAATAATTATCAAAAATTTTAAAAAATCCTTTTTTACTCCTATCCTATATACCCAGCAAGCTATCCTAGATAATAACCCAAATATCTCCCCTGGATTTGTAAAGTGAAGAGGATTTTTCATTTTTAATTAAGATACTTTGGTTTCCTCATGAAATCCAGAAGGAATTTAAAAAAGATGCTCAAATTTTTGAATTCTAGAAAAGTGTGAAACACACAAGATATTTCTAGCAGTGATCCTTATTTTGATCACAGGCTGCATTTCAGGGGAGATCTCATCACTCTCTACAACTACGTGAAAGGAGGTTGTAGCCAGGTGGGGGTTGGTCTCTTCTCCCAGGCAACCAGCAGTAGGACAAGACAGCACAGTCTTAAGCTCTGCCAGGGGAAGTTTAGGTTGGATTTTAGAAAGAAATTTTTTACAGAGAGAGTAATCAGAGATTGGAATGGGCTGCCCAGGGAGGTGGTGGATTCACCGTCCCTGGAGGTTTTTAAGATGGGACTGGATGTGGCACTTAGTGCCACGGTCTGGGAACCACGGCGGTGCTGGATCAAGGGTAGGACTTGATGATCTCGGAGGTCTTTTCCAACCCAGTTGATTCTATGATTTATTTTCTCAATCCTGGTTGGTATTTAGGGTCATTATCATGACAAGTGCCCGAAATGATTCCTGATGGTAAAATATAATTTTTCAAGGGTCTAGAAAAAATACATGGATAGAAAACTAATGCAGTCATCAGCCTTGTCCAAATTTTCCCCAAGCTTCTGCAAGCAGTCCATAAATGACTAAGAAAAGACATACAAAACAACACTGCACCTCGATACATGCACTATGACATTTTCTTTAGGGCTTTGAGCAGCATGGTCTAGTGGAAGGTGTCCCTGCACGTGGCAAGGGCATTGGAACTTGGTGATCTTTAAGGTCCTTTTCAACTGAAACCATTCTGTGATTCTATGATCTGGGGGAAAAGGGAGGGGGCAGAAAGAGAAAATACCCAGGGTCAGTTCTAGATAGAAACAGATTTCTCAATAGAGCAATGTCTGCAACAGAAGCTTGTGGGGTTTTTTGTGATTTTGTTGTTGTTGTGTATTGGCTTTTCTAATACAAAACATCAGCAATGTAAATAGAGCACTTACCTAATGTGGATGGCACAGAAAAAAAGATGTCCTTCAAATGAGTATCTTAAAGTGGAAAAGCACAGCAAGGTAACGAGTCCTGATGAAATGACTCGCAGGTGGATTTTTCCTTCAGTACTCACCCAGCTGCCAGAATAAAAGCACTATTATAGGATGACTGGCCTATAGAAACTTAATGATGGAAAATGTGTGGTGTGTGCTTCTGTGTTTTCCAGCCTAACTCAGTACCCTAAATGCAACTTCCCCTGTAGGGGATGGAGAAGAGGACTATTCTACATTTTTTCATTTTTGTTTTGTTGGTAGCCTAATCTGTCAATCTTTACATTTACTTTACATAAACAAGCACTAGAAGTATTAAGGTCACTCAGGTGGGGACTTTCCTCTCAATTAAAATTTTATGTGAGAACACGTGTCTCATCAACATCTTTTATTACACAGTTATTCGAAGATTAAACCTGCAAGGAGCTGGGCTCTTTAGGAATAAGAGCCCACAAAGTGCTCACTCAGCTTGAAGCATTTGAGTAATCTCTATGCTTATCTGTTTGCCAATATACAGAGTTTGGGACATTCTGTGCCAGATCCCATGTAATAGGAAATACACAGAACTGAACCTGTAGCCTGTGAAAGCATTGAACTTGGGTCTATACAAGATTGCTTCATTTATTTATTCCTCATGAAGGAGGATATTAAATGAAGAGGATAGATGTAATCCATGTCATACACTAAAGTTATTCCAAAATCAAGACAAATCAGCTTTGTGAGTACCAGTGCTGGACTGCTTTGTAGCCAAGCCCAGGAACTCCACACTGGAAACACAGTCCACCAACATGACCCTCACTGTATCTCTTCATGGTCAGTGAGACCTGAGGTTGGTTGGATTATGCACTCCTGTGTACATTTATACAGAAGGTTTGTATGAAATCTGCGACTTCCAAATAGGTCTGATGGATATGAGCAGATGAGGTCAGGACTTTGATTCCTACTGGAATGCTGTAATAACTACGTTTATACTTCTTTCCCAGAAGAAAATTAAAGTAAGAATAGGGGTAAGAAGTCTCTGTATTGCTTTTGCAAAGAGAGACTGGAGAATAAGACGTAGTTGTGAATTGAGATGAATTCTCAGTGTCAATTTAGGAGATGCATAACAATGCAAGGTCACCTGCAGGTCTCCTTTTCACAGTGGCAGGAGTTCACTGTCACTTGGGATAAAGGAATGAACACACTTTGGGGGCACAGCCACTGGGCACCCATCAGTCTCTGTCCTTCTAACCTTTCTTTTGTAAACATTCATGTGCTTTTGTAACCATAATACTAACAAATACATAAGAAAGCGCAAAGTTGTATCTGTCCTGGGCTGTCTCTCTCCAGAAAGTATTACTATTATGTTTAAAATTGTTTTGTTAACTACATTTCAGATGACTGAAGTAATAAAATGCTGACAAGTCATGGATAAGATGTTGTCTTGTGGCAGGTGCTAATACAGTACTTCAGTAACGATTTGGCATTAAGGAAGTTATTCGTAAGAGGGATCAGGTTTAGAAGAACATCCAGGATTCCGGAAAAAAAAAATCTCTTTTCACAGTATAGAGGTAATTTTCCCTAAGGAGCTAAAGTGCCCTCTGAGGGATCCAGTTTTAGGGAAGAAAAAGCATATTTTAAAACCTAGAGTTGATCTTTGAATTAAACTAGTATTTACCATTCTAATATAGAACATACCATTCTAATTGAAATCAGTACAACTAAGATGAGGGTCAAGAGGAGGAAATTCCGTATTTTTTTTTCCAAACAGCTCCACTTAGACAACTCCATTAGAAAATATGTATTTTGGATCATATCCAGGTTTGTCTAATCCTAAAAGAAGTAACCCAATTGACACAAAATGATTTTTTCAATACACATATTAAAATCTATGAAGAGTAGTACGCATTTGCATCCAGCAAATTATAAGACAACAAAAAAATCTCAGAACTTAGAGAGCTGATGGGTCTCTGCTCTCTTACGATCTTCCCAGGGACAAACCAGCTCTTCCCCAGGTACTGGTGTCATCTGGGTTTGTGGCACTACAGGGGATTTCCATCCCTCTATCCCAGTACAACACGTAGTGACAGACCGTCATGACATGGCATGACATGACATTTTACCCACAGAAAATGTCTGCATTTCTAGGGACACCACCACGAAGCAACCTCTTTTAGACATGGTACTTTCTGTTTCTGCAGAAGGTGGGGAGTGCCCTGGGGCTGGGGTTTCTCCTTTATCCACCTGTGGAAGCTGGAGAGATGCTCCAGGAGCAAAAAATAGGTTTAGTGCTGACCAGAAGAGCTCACTTTGTGGTAGACTGTATTCTGCCCATGCCTCCACCACATCTCATAAAATAGCCAACAATTCAGCTGTAAGTTGCAGACAACAAAGATAACCCAGCATTGTGTGACAAAGGTTTAATATCAGACACAGAAAATAAAATCCTCCAGTTATAAGCAGAATTCAGTTAGAGGTTAAAGGTATGTTCAACTTTAATCAGCATCCTGGGTACAGCTTACGATGTGTGGAAAGGGAAATATTGTCATAATGAGCTGTTGCTGCCATCTACTGAACACAAGGAGTGTGTACTACGTAGATTTACAGTTTGGCTAGTGATTAAGAGTGAAAATATATGCTTAGCTGGATTAAGTAAAACTTCTGTTTCATTAGAACTATCATGTTTCTTTCTAGATGATAACCAGAACATGAATTTGCTTTAGAGAATACCTGTGACCCTTTGGGAGATACTGAATTCTCCTTTGGAGAGCCACTCCTAGCTTGTGGGGGAACTGGGAAGGGTGAGCATGCATAGCTCCCATAATGTGAAACACATTGCTATTAATAAGAGTTATTAGTTAGAGCTGCAGGTTATTAAAATCTTACTACACATTAGCTCTCCTTTAGTAGTATCACTCAGAACTCCATCATCTTTGCTGAGGATGAATACTTGCCTTTGTGTGGCTTGGATGAACGACCTTCCAGTTGAAAAAGAACTGGCCTTGGCACTGAATTTCTACCAGGATGCTGATGGGCGGGACAAAGGTCAAGCAGGCTGCTGAGGGAGTTCTAACCAGAAAGAGCTATCCCAGCCCCAGTGCTTCTTATATTCAGGGGCTGAGCCTCTTCCTGTAAGTCCCAGAGGCTGCCTCTGAGTGTAACCAGAGGCATTCAAACATACTCATATACATACACATTAACAGCAAAAAAAGTTGTATTAGCACACAAAATAGCAATAAGGTCCCTAAGTGCAAGAATTCAGTATTATTGTCTGGCTGCAATTCATAAAAAAAATATATGCATGTATTGCTTACCTACAGGGTATTTACGTGGACACTCATAGCCAAACTCAGCCCTGCAGGTAAATAAAACCCTGTTGTGTATTGACTTCAAAGTAGGTAGGACAGATTTGCTTCAGAGATGTCTTTGGCTTGTTAAGGGTCATAAGAAGTCTGAAATTGCAGAGGGAAAGTGGGAGATAGGCGGGGATCCTGCTGATGTTACCAGGCTCTGTATCCACCTGAGAGTTCAGACACACACAGCTCAACAACTGTGCCTGAATGTGGTTTTGCACAAGACCCAAGATTATAGTCTACAATAATACTCGCTTCTGTCTAAAATGGAAGAGGGATTTAAAGAAAAAGAATAATAGGAAGATCTGGTTCTTCTTCTCAATCTACATTAGAGTAAGTCAGGAGTGAAAGGGATGAATTTAAGTGTGAAATTAGCAAGAATAGCAAAAAGCATCCTTTATTCCTCTGCAAAACCATAAATTTCCACACGAGGGAGCTTCTTGCCCACGAAGCTCACAGGGTGTTCCTCCTGGGAAAGGTGGCAGCAATGGTTCCCTGTGAGCTCGTAACTTGTGCAGCCTGATTGCACTGCTGAGAGTTACAACGAGAGCCAGTACCGAAATGGTTAACAGATAATGATGATTGTCAGAGCTTGTTAACCACAATTATTTTCAAGACATATGTAAATCTGTATAAATACCTAAGTGTGGTATATAATCTAAAACATACTGTTTAAATCTATAAGCATTCCTGAGTTAATTTCACTATGGGAACATTAGTTGCAACTTCCTGACTTCACTGTGTTTGAATTCATATCCATGAACATTAATTTAAAATTAGTCTAAATATTTGTTGAGAATTAATCACCTGATAAATTTAGCTCTTTTTCATTTTTATGAATTATTCATTATCTCCTCTCTTTCCGTTGATGTGTGGGTTATTTGCAAGAATTGAATTACTGGTTCACACTGAAAAAAAAAAAAATCCAGCATTTCCAGTGATTTGTAAAATGTTCCCCTTAGAAACCGGACTGGTGACTATCTTGGGTTTACCACCAATATTGTATGGTACTGGTTTGCTTCTTGAAGGACCCACTGAAGTTTCTGAGAGGCATAAGCAAGTTCATACAGCAAATATTTTGCAACAAAAGTTTCTGTTTATGTCTTCCATATATACCATGGACGTTTCAACAAATGAAGCTTGTATTAGTAAAAACCTGTTGGTGGGAATGTTTGGGAACAGTACGAGGTGTTGCTGCAGGGATGAACAGCTGTGTACAACAGTTGAACTAGAAAAAGCTCCTTTTGCACAGCCTTATCATAGAAAATACCTGAGCTTGCCAAAGGAAAAGAATAATTCTGTTCTAGGATGGCCTCGGGCAAGTCTGAATGAAAAATTATCAACCACCAGATATTATAAAGAAGAACAAACCTTTTAAGGAGAACCTTGAGTCGATGGCAGCAAGAATCCTTAACACTGGATAGTTCAAAGTAAAGTGCTTTGTGTGCCTCTAGCACAGAGAGGACCATCTCTCAGATCTTATATATGGCCTGCCTTCAGTGGAAATACAGGAAGCCCAGATTTTCTGAACAGAGCTAACATTCCCAAGTCTAGTGCTGGAAGCCTAATTTCTGGCTGCCACTCATTAGAACAATCTTTGTCATAAAATTAATTTACTTGCCAACATCACTTCTTTCAATACAGTGGAACAGATAACATCTTGAACTTCCCATTGCATAATGTCCTTATATTTGTTCCTTTCAATATCAGTTTGCTACTATTAATTAAATAACAAATCAGAAAATTACTTCTAAAATTATAAAGAAGCAACGTCTCCAGAACACAGTCTCGTGTGGTTAGTAACTGGTACCAGCACTTGCAAAACATCAAAGGCTTCTCTAAACACAGACTTTCATCAACGATGCTGCAAGCCTTCATCTAACCTTTCATGATTTCCCATGCAGGAACATCAAAAGAGAAAGAAGAGAATAGCACTGTTCCAAAGCAACAGCGCTCTGTGTGAAAAGTATGTGTTTAGCTACAACACACATAAAGTGTAAGTGGCAAATTATTATTTACGTGAGACATATTTTAATAAACATCGTCATTAGCTCCCTATCTTTTCCTATAAGGAACAAGGATTTTTGCAGTTCAAACTCATGTTCAAAGCTCAAGTAATTTCTGGAAGAAAATGAAAAAGAATTAGAAAGTATCTAATGTATAAGTCTTCAAAGCACGAAGATCAATTTATGTTCATTTTTACCTACTGAAACACATTCTGCATATTTCATTGTTTCTGTCATCTTGTTATAATCCATCCAAAGAGTTTTCAAAGAACATTAAGTCCTACAAATAAACAAACTGTGAATTAGAGATGGAAGGCATAAAAATGCAACAATTACTGTCAAAAGTCTTACTTGTAGGCTTTTGTTACACACAGTAATTAGATTAGACAATCACTTTCTATCACTGCCACTGAGCAACAGGAGTTTTGAAGGGGACAATCCAAAAACCTTTGCCATCATTTCTATCCTAACAAAAGTAAAATTTCTGAATTGTAGTAACTTTAAAGCAAACACTTTTCAGTGAATAATTTAAACAGTTTTGTAATTTTGTTTTATATTTTCTGTAAATATCACAGATTGTGAAACCACTGCATGTTGATATTGACACAGTTGTGTTGGCAGAAGAAGTACACAACAAATATCAATTTGTAATTCTAGAAAACAGGCATCTTAACTTCACCTTTACCTCGAGCACTGAGTAGTATTCTCATAAAATTCTTATCTTACAGTTATCTTTACAAGGGAATTTTTGTAGGAATTTTTATATGACCCGAAGGTCTTACATGCAAGACTAAACAGAACTACTGAATTAGTTTGAAATTACCATTAGAAACAAAATAACTTTTTTTTAGTTCATACACTTGTTCAAAAACAGTAAGGGGCTTGAGGGAGTTTTGTAGGTTTGACATGTTGAGATTTGATCCTGCCATATAAAATACTGAACTGCATGTGTAATACTATTTAAACTGTTTAATAAACAAAAAAATTAATAAAACTAAAAAACAAAAGCAGACATAAAAGTTAAAACGTTTTCCACTAATTTATCTTTTCGGTATCAGGCTTGGCTTTCCACTGCACTTACACCCTTCTGGGATCACAGCTGATACCAATGGACCCTTCGGCCCCAGTCTGCACAGCTCTACAGGTCTGCCTTTTCACTGTGCATACTTACAATGAGGAAACAAGCACCAATCATTACTGCCTTCATTCTCACATCAAGATCTACAGGGACCTGGATCCCAAAGTTGGCAGTGTTGGTAAAGACGTTGTTTACAAATCCAGACCAGTACTTGGAAATTTTGCCAATTGTTGTCATCTCATTGAGAGCTTTTACCTGCACAAATAAAAAATAGGAACAGACATAAATGTAAATAAATCAAGTGCACACTGATGACATCTCCACAGAATTAATGACTGTGACCTGACATGCAGAGTATGCTATAGTTGTCAGGTTCTTCTTTTATTCTTATTGCTGAGATGTTCTATTAGTGTCAAATTTGCCTTTAGGAGTGGCACACGAGAAAGGGTCTCAAGTTTGGAAATCAGCATCTTTAGAACTGACAGAAAAGTGGAGGAAAGCAATTGTGAAAGTGTATACTTTTGTTCCTCTTTCACAGTGTTGGTTTTTCCCTGTCTGGTGTTTCTGATATGCTCCTCATCACATTACCGTGGACCCCTGTCCCCTCAGGGGACAGATATGTTCTCAATTACATAGCCATCCGCATGCTTATCACAGTATATTGAAATTTCAGACAGTACCCACTGGAGTCTTCTGGTTTGGGTAATCAGTTGATAAACCCAAAAGTTCCTTTATGGTTCTCAACCAAGGCAAAGCACTTTGTTCACATCAGAAAACTCCATTCAAGGTTTCTTCAAGCATCTCCTATTCTCCCTCTCATCTGAGAAATTTATTCAAAACAGTAAAATTTTTAAATTCTTAACACTCATAAGAAACATACCTCAAAGTCAACATCTTCAAAACAGCCACAAGTTGCATATGGGCCAATTATTTTTAGTACATCTTCTTTACTTTGATTCTGTATAGTAAACTTTGGCAGAAAAGGGTCCCAGTTCTGTACAACATACCCAGCTGTTGTGCCTGGTGGGGACTGAACTTCTAACTAGCAAACAAAAGAAAAGAAAAACAACAGCGAAATGTTTCAAACTAATTTTATATTAGTATATTTTTTCTTGATAGTGTACTGTTTACAGAATGCCAAAATACTTATTTATTGCATATAGTGATATGTAAATTTACCAAACAGTGAACTAGATATTGCAAAACAGTCTAATGGTGTTTTTAAATATAGTGGAAAATATGAAGCTCAAAAGCTCCACCAGAAGTGAACATCTTTTATATAAGACTTTATAAAAGCCATACGCTGTGAAAAGATTTTGTTATTTTAATCAATGAGTATCCTGTAAGCTTTTTTTAAGTAGCTATGCTACCAAGGGATCTTTTTTTTTTTAAATCCTGATGAAGGGCTGAGAACGTAAGTGTAACGTAAAACACTTTCATAAAACAAGAAAGAAGTCAAAAATATGGAGAAAATATCTGATACTCTATAGGATCTCCATTTTTCACTCCAAGCAGCTCACTTGCATTTTCTGCAATTTCCCAGAGATATGTGGCCTCAAAGAGGCAGAGCCACAGAATGAAGCATCAGCTTCCTCAGAGAGCTGCTTCCCAGTCACACCCACACACACCCATGGCCTCCAGAGATATTCCATCCTTCACCCTCCTGAAGCACAGTGGGTGATCTCTGTGTCAGGGCAAGCAGTATTTTGGGGTGATATGTGAATGGAGAGACGTCCGTTATCATCAGACACAGAAGCTTTATGTGGGATGTAAGGAAAGCAAGGTTCCATGAAAAGGAAGAGGTGCACTGGGAATGTAGCTCATAGAAGGGCCTCGTTTATCAACAGTAGTTCTAAAGGAAGGCCTCCAGTCCCCCAGGATGAGAAGTGGCTGTGAATTCCTTCCTGCCACCCTCGCGGAACTGTAGGAGGCTTCATTAATGCTGTGCGCATACAGCAGGACGCTGGAACAAAAAGCATTGAGGATTCCCTCACCTCCTGCAGGAAGCAGGGGAACCAGCAGCTGTTGCATCTCAGGGGTCTGATCACTCTAATCACTTCTCGGCCCATGTTATCCGCAATCCTTATGGTGAACGACCTTATAGGCGAACACAGGTTACGGTCAAAGCAATCATTTTCTTCTATTGCAAAGTAAACTCTGTGTCCCAAATGGTTTTTTATCTCATACTTGCTGGAGGTCTCTGTGCCAAGTATGGCTAATAAAGCAAAATAAGTAGAACATTAACTTAGTATAATGTTAGTCATTACCTTAGTATGTTAGTCATTACTTTAGTATGTTAGTATATATACATATACATGCGATTATATAGTCTTATATAGTCTAAAGATACAGATTTTTAAACAGATTGCTAAAAAAGAGTTTTGAAATAATGACACAAAGAAAAGATACAATTATAAAGAAATTAATAATACCAGGTCTGTATTTTGAAGAAATTAGTTCAAAGACTTTGATTTGCTGTACACTAAAGTACATATCATAAAAGAGAATTCATATCCTGAGTATTGTTTTAGGCTTTTTCTTACTTTATCACCTGTGAAAAGTAATACTATGAGGCTGTTCCACCTCAGTGACTAAGCTTTCACCCAGTGGGTCATTCAAGAATCAGACCAAAACCACTTTGAATGGGAGAAATACATTTTAGAGTGTTTTACTTGCAGAACTTAATACTTGTTCAGTACTTTTAAATTCTGAGAAACCACGTAATTAGAAACTCTTGTGCTTCACTTAGTGTCTTCTGACCTTCATTTCTCTGTTTGCTTTGTTCCTCATAGCATGTTCATTATTGTTAAGGACAAATTTTTCCATGGATTGGAATGATGGTTAAACTTTAATAACACTGAGAGGGAGGTGGCTGAGAGAGAGAATTTAGGACTGTTGTAGAGACTACTCCCTGTAACCCTTCTCTTCTCAGTGGTTTGCTGCAGAACAAGCATACATACAATAAAGTGAGCCTTCCCCACACTATCGCCACATTACAGTGACTTCAGTGAGGAGGGAACAAGGCTTGGAAGCCTCTTGGGGACAGCTGTGTACCAGCACTGTTAAAGAGTGACAAGCATTGCACCATACCTTCCAGAAGCTCCACTTGCTGATGAATAATTATCTGGTCCAGCTGTTTAAAAAAAAAAATAAACAAGATGGTGGGTCTTGGATAGGTCTGGGGCTCCCACTGGTCACCTGTCTATTTTTATTGCTCCTCTCCCTCTTACTAGGATTTCTTTCCTTCCAGAGGTGCACAGGCTGGGTGCCTGAGGGCTATCTCAATCACACTTTGGAATTCTCTCTGAAATGATGGCTGAAGAATGTGACATTGGGTGCTGTGGCCATGTAATTCACCCACGCATTTGAACAAAAATAATCTTCATGGAGGAATCAGGAAGACAAAAACAACAGAAAGCTGTGTGTGAGGAGCAGGATCCACTTCTTGCTCCTGTTCCTCCTCCTTGGCAGAGAGGAAGCCCCTTACCCCAAAGCTAAGGTTGGTGCTGGGCACCATGGCAGTGCAGGAGTGAACAAGTTTGGGTTCAAGCTTAAAATGTGCTGCGACCACATCCCAAAGGGCCCCGCTGGAGCAGCCCAGCAGGGCAATCAGGGGATGCCAACAATGGCACACGGGAGCTTTAGCGCTCTAATCTCAGGCACAGGAGTTCTGCATCCTAAATCTGGCAAATGGGCATGCCAGGGTGCCAGAACCAGCAAAACAGCAGCTCCACAGAGAAACCTTAGGTGGCTGAATTTTTCTTACCCCATGAGCTGGTTAAAAATGCAGGAGAAAAACTGCTTGCCATGATACCCAGCTTTGCTGTGCTTATCGTCCCTCTGACATTATTCTTCTTTAGGGAACAGTTGTTGGTATTATAAAACCAGCAAGACTTAATTTCAGTCTACCTTTCAGTTTTATGTGACTTTTTATGCCTGTTTTATGTGAAAGTATATTTAGGCTTTACCAGTCTTTTCCATAAATTCCTGATGGGCAAATGCTTGGCACAGGGCCTTGCCATTACTCACCGCTGCAGACAGAAAGCACACAGCGACCTTCTGAGACCAGCATGTCACAGCTCTCCAGTGCCTGTATATTTTACAATTGATAAATCTTGCCTGGTACATATTCAAACTGTTGCAGCCATTTGTCACTTCTAGTCATCTCCTGCAGCTAGTTCAGGCTGCAAAGAAAAGCTGGTAAAAAGAGCAACTTCTTTATCCCTTTCATTAATCTCTGAAATGGGCATGCCAAGTAATTGAAATAATAAAAAATATTTAGACTTAACAATATTCAAGAATCTTTGCTGTTTGTTTAGGTTTCATGAGAGATGTGAACTCTTGGAGCTCATGGCAAGGGCTCTGCTGATGAAAATAGAATAAACAAGTTAAAGATATTAGGGCTATTTTAATATTTTAGTATTGATTTTAATATGGATTTCTTTGCCCTATGTAGACTTTCACAGGGAAAAGAAAATTAATGGGCCTGAACTGTTAAAAGCTTTGAGTGATTTTGGTCTGTGTATTGGTTTATTGTGCACAATGTATAAACAATGTTGAGACAACACAGCAGTACCACTTGTTAGCCTTGTTTTCCCTTTCACTGGTTTCTGCAAGGCAGCTATTCTGATGCATTTTTATTGGGACACTTGTGGATTAAGGGAATTCTGCACTTGCATTTGAAAGCATCCAAAGCTCTTTGGTTTACAAGGGTCTGGTCCTCTCCAGCTCAGATATGTTACAATTCCTTATACACAGCTAATTCTCAGTATTCAGTTCTATGGGCATTAAATTTACATCTGATCAGTCTAACCAAGTCTAAACTAAGAAGCTTTTTACAAAATTGGTTAAGCCTGAATGGTGGCACGACATGAGGCTGAGCTAGTCAGAAAATTTTTCTCCAAGGTCTCGCTTGTCTATTCCTGCTGTGGGAAAAGGTTCCCTTGATTTTTATGATGGACACTGAACAATTCTTCAAATTATGGCTGTGATCTGGAAGATGATAATGAGGTTTGGGTTACTTTTTTTTGGTAGGACATTATTTAAATAGTGTCACTTCTGTGACAGTTATAGAAAGCATGGTATCTGTTTGCTGAGGCAGAAGCAGTTTTCTGCCCTTCCCTGGTGCACCTTGAACAGCTGATTGAATTGCTCCTTCACCTGAACTCTGTATTTGCGAGTGAAATATTTGTCAGGCCTTAAAGTATAGGACAGATACTTTCGTTTCCTCTCATCCAACACTGTATGCTGTGTCCTTGAGTGCTATTTAGAATAAGACTGTAGGGATCCCTCTGAGATTCACTAAAGCTGGATCCTTGTTTCAGAGTCAAACATATCATGCTCTTATTAAAAAATATGTTCAGCTTTTTCGAATCCATCCAGCTATCTTCCCCACTCGGGCTGGAGATAATCCCAGAATGTCCTTTCTATTTGATGTCCTGTATTTATTCGCAACCACTTTCTATATAATCTTTCTTCCAGTAATATAATTCTATAAATTAAATATGTCTCTTTCCCACAAGTTGTTTACTCTTCTAGGTACTCAGTTATGGTTACCTCTCTGGCAGTGTTTTTTTACTCTAAAGATGAAACAACTGGAGTCTTGTTTTAAAGCAGGTTCTCTATTAGCCATGCCCTTCCAGTAGCACTTGTCTGTGCCCATTTCAGTTTGGACCCACCTTTCCACAGTACAGACAGCACCAGAAGGATACACAGTGGCATAAAAAATTCCCAATTCTTCTAGAAACATCTTCATTCAAGAACTTCATTACATGAAAATCTCTGAGTCCATCAGGATAAATCCCAAGTGATTACCCTGGCAGCTGTGAATCCCACATTCATTCTGCAGGCAGCCCTCTCCCTGCTGGTGGGATCTCCTTTATGCTCCAATCTATCCTGTATGAGCCTGCTTCATTAGTCCCACAGACAGTATGACTTCAGCATCACACACTGAAATGTTCTGTGATGCACAGAAACTCGAGCTGTGGGTATAGGCTGACAATCAGCATTGCACACATGCTTCCCACTTTTCAGACTGCAGAGAAAATTAAACATACTTAGCAAGGGCTGCAGCACAGGCATATGGTTATGGGGCCAAGAGCAAGCAGGAATCAGGTATTCAGTCCCAGTTCCAGTTCTAAAAGCAACTTGCTTTTTTGTCTTTGTATTAGACGTAAAGCTTCTATAAAATGGAGCGATAATATCTGCTTGCCCATATTGTCTAGGTAAATCTGAGGTGTAATTCATGTTTGTACAGGAGCCTGGATATGTAACCTGCCAAGTATTTACTATCACAATCACTTTTAGACTAAAAAATGTAGCTTCCACAGTCTGTAAGCAAATGCTCGTGTAATTGACAACACATATCATTTTGTGCTTGGGCACTTTGAAATGAAAGTCATAACTTCACATGAAAGACTGTTTTTGAAGGGTCTCCAGTTTCATTAGCTATCTAGGTAACTTAGCTCCAAATATAAAATATATTCAATTTCTGCTTCTATACAAAACTACCAGAAATCTGTGCCTAAAATACAGACCTTGAGTGAAGTAAACATTTCCCATCATCACCAAAATGCAAACACAGCAGAGATGTGGGTATCAGAATTATGACCTGACTACACTGGGGGCCTGATTCTGTCCCTGTCCATACCAGGCAGGGTGTATGACACCTTACACAGCATATATAAGAGTGGCAGAACCCAGCCACATGTGAAATGCAGATTGGAGTCAGCGTGACACCAGGGAGTGACCTTCCTGGTAAAATAATTCAGGAAGATATGAAACTTCTGCACCAGAGCTGCAGATCATCCAGCTGTGAGCTCCCAGACCTGAGAGGTTTCACAGAGTGAGAGGAATAGCCACACATTTAGCAGTAGGATGGAGAAGACTTAAACATTCCCTCTCCTTCCCTCCTTGTGGCCTACTTGTCTGCTCCCATTTCCAAGCACTTCCCTCTCTCAGGCATTAGCACTTTCCTCCCCTTCAACCCCACAAAGAGTGGGTGCAGGTTTGTAGACACCCAGGCTTACGCTCAACTAAGCGTCTCCTTTGGGAGCTTGCCTCCCCAGGAGAGCAAGCCTCTAATGTGCAGAGGCAGAAGGAACTTGCTCAGAAAACCCTGATGTTCCTCAAAGAATGAGATATGAGGAGGTGTCAGTTCCTTCACACACTGCCTGTTTTAGTCTTTTTGAGGCCAGCTGGAGTTTAACAGCCATTTCCCTGAGGGGGAGCTCTTAAGGAGCTGGAAGGAAACTGGGGGAACAATGAGATGCATAATACTATGACCTAGAAAATGTCCTAGAAGAAAGAAAACAATGGTTTTGGTGCAAGGAGAGCTGCATGCAGAACAAATTAATTTCTACAAAAATGAATGACAGCAATGAAGAAAGAGCTTGTTATTCTTACACTCCTTATTTCACAGTAATATCAAAAAAGGAAAAAGCCTCTACGTCTCCACCTACCCTTCCCCCAAGGAAAAAAACCAACGAACCTCATCCCCCAAGGTATCAAAGCAGCATACAAGGAAAACATAACAATTCTAACATTTGGAAAGATTCAGGACCTGGTTCAGGTACTCTAGACCAGGTGGCAAGTTATGAGTGTGTGATGCTTGCTTCCAGAGAGTTGTTGGTTCAACAGGCTTATTCTGTTCAGGAATGTCAGAAGAACCAGGGAGGTAATCCTTAAAGATGGGGTTGGTTTGTCCCTGAGATTCTACATGAAAAAAAAAAAAAGGAAAACAAAATTAGAAATTAACAAAGCCAAAGAGCAGCTAGCTTCTTGGATCAAAGCTGGAACAATAACATCACATTTTGCATGTGACTGGATCAGTACTTTAGTTCAGATCAGGAATCAGGACCCAAAACAAATTTCCTGATGGTCCCACACTTCAAGCGCTCTGATTCACTTTATAAAGCAGCCTTAGAACATGCAAAGTGGAATCTCTGCAGATGAAGCTAAACCAGGAAATGTGGTCTTGGAGAGCACCTGATCTGCTCAGACCGCCGGTGAGCACAGAGCCTGTGTGACAAGGCTGGAGCTGGTCTGGACTCACACACAGGGTGGCCACAAGCTCCTTGGCACAGGTCACCCAGCCCTGCTCCCTGTGAGCTGCCCTGTGTGCCAGTGTACACTGAGGTGCTGAGGGCTGGCACCTACCAAGATGCTCTCTAGCATTTCGAGGGCATGTGTATTTTCTCCTAATTAGAGACAACTTTTCCAGGGATCTCAGATTCCCCAAGCGGGATGTTACAATGCTGGTATCAAAATCTACACAGCCTCTTACAGTGTATTACTCATTACTATCAACGAAAAGATCAGATATGGTTATGTTGTGTTTTCTGGTTTGCTATCACAAACATTTTTAGGACACAGTGATGGTTACCTTGGCCAGTCCTGTGAAGGAAATGAGGGCATTTACTGTTACAGACACTTGTCTGCCCCCACCCCATCATATGCTCATGCACCATCTCCCACAGCACTGTGATCATCTCAGTAATTTGACTGCCAACAAACTCCTGCTGGTTTTACTAGGCACATCTTTGCTCAGCCTTCAGTAACACTGGCTCTACCAGAACAAGAAAAAGCAAGTTGAATCTACCATTAGCAAATTTGCAGATGACACCAAGCTGGGGGAAAGTGTAGATCTGTTGGAGGGTAAGAGGGCTCTGCAGAGGGATCTGGACAGGATGGATAGATGGGTTGAATCCAACGGTATGAGGTTCAACAAAGCCAGTTGCGGAGTCCTGCACTTTGGCCTCGACAACCCCCCAGCACTACTGGCTGGGCACAGAGCTGGACAGAGTGGCTGGACAGAGACCAGGCAGAAAAGGACCTGGGGGTTCTGATTTACAGTAGGCTGAACACGAGGCAGCAGTGTGCCCAGGTGGCCAAGAAGGCCAATGGCATCCTGGCCTGTATCAGGAACAGTGTGGCCATCAGGACCAGGGAAGTGATTCTTCCCCTGTACTCAGCACTGGCACTGGTGAAGCCACACCCCAAGTCCTGTGTCCAGTTCTGGGTCCCTCAATTTAGGAAGGATGTTGAGGTCCTGGAGCATGTCCAGAGAAGAGCAACAAGGCTGGTGAAGGGTCTAGAGCACAAGTCCTGTGAAGAGCAGCTGAGGGAGCTGGGGGTGTTCAGCCTGGAGGGGGCTCAGGAGAGACCTCATCACTCTCTACAACAGCCTGAAAGGAGGTTGCGGTCAGGTGGGTATTGCTCTCTTCTCCCAGGCAACCAGCGATAGGCCAAGAGGACACAGTCTCAAGCTGCATCAGGGAGGGTTTAGGGTGGATATTATGAAGAATTTCTTCACAGAAAGAGTGACTGGGCATTGGAAAGGGCTGCCCAGGGAGATGGTGGAGTCACCATCCCTGGGGGTGTTTAGGAAAAGACTGGATGTGGCACTAGGTGCCACGGTCTAGTTGAAAAGGTGGTGTTTGGTTGGAGTTGATCTCGGAGGTTTTTTCCAAGTTGATTCTGTGAAGCTCTCCCCATATAAATGCCAAATCCTTGTATTTAGCTGAGCCCCTGTGATTCTGCAGTAAAACAGTCCCCAAACTGATAATTTTTATCTCATGTGTGACAATACTTAGGCACGATGGGGTTTGAGGTCCAGAAGGAATTTTGGCTCCAAGTCTGAATCTCTCTTGCTGTTGTGGGTTTAAATGAGATCCTTTAGTATTATTTGAACTCACTGTGAAAGATTCATCATTTAATAATATTTTGATCTTAATTTGTCTTTGCAGCCACTGCTTTCTTTAAAAGTCTGAGACCACAGGAAGAAGTAACCCCTTTGAATTTGTAGCTGGCTTTTAAAAATGTATAACTGGGTAATAAATATTTTATATGCTCTTCTGCATCATTTTACCTCACAGGGTTCTGTTACTGCCGTAACTCTTGTTGTTACATGAAATGCCACGAAGTGGCCCAGTGTTAGTGTTATTCTTGAATAATAAAGAGAAAAAAAGACAACAAATTGCAGTTCTCCCTGTCAAATTTTAAGCTATACAAAAATCAAACAGTAAATATATTAAATATTAATGACAATCTGAGCTACTCTGACACTTTGACTATTTTTATGGATGATTCCCATTTCATTTCGAATGTAGAAAAACTTAAAAATTACCATATGATACAGTGAGTATTCTGTACAAACATAATTTATAGAGTTACATGTTCCTAAATGAGGTATATTATCAAATTTCTTCATTTTAAACACTATACTTCACATCATTACTATTTCACTGCTTCTACTAACTGATACACATCAAAAACATGCAAAACCAGATTTCTCTTACATGGCTAAAACGAAGCAAAATAAAAAAACCCACCTATATAGCTAGATTAAAACAATGCTGTAAAAAACTGCTTGGTGCTGTGTACCTTTAATGCTCTAAATGCAGAATGTCTTGAGTATTTTGGGAGCAAAAAAAGAGGGGTAAAAATTTGACAAACATAGATAGACATTGCTGAAACTCCCTAGGCCAGTATCTGCCTCTGCACATCCGAGTACCCAACCAACTGCTACTAAAAGCCAATATATGACAAAGACAAACACAGATAGGAGCAATCTGATTAAATTCAGTTATTCTTCAGATATTATTTTCCATACATGGATAGCAGGACTCTGGCCAGTTTTGAACATGAAAATCATGTCCTGATGTAGTATTTTCAAAGTGGAATAGGGAAGAAGTGTGCAAAAATACGGGTACCCTTGGCTCAGTACCTACCCTTCCCATGCATTCTGTACCGACAGGTTTAAGCACAAAGATACAAACACTAAATTTTATAATTGAATGCAGATGCTAACATTTTATAACATATTTTATTCAAATAACATCCTAGTATAGATTTTAGTCTGCTTTGGAGCCTCTTGGATGCTGAAAAATTAAAGGAAGGCAAAACAACTGTGCTTTGACTGATGTGGTTTTAGCCTGAAACACTCATTTCATCAGACTGCTGATTGCTGGAAACGTACAAGACTGTAGTTTTCTGTAAACATGATCTAAAAATACAGACTATAGATGCACTTACCTTGAGAGGCCATGAAGCTTCCTGAGTTACTTCTTCAAAGGAAGCCAGGTTAAAAGAAAAGGCTTTTCTTGTTGCAGCAAAGAAAAAAAGCGCACAGCATGCACAAAACTTCAGAAGGTGTCTGTCTTCTTGATATCAGCTCACAAAGAACGGGAGATGTGTCGCCTTCCTCATGGTGCAGAGCGCTGCATTGTCTGAGCTGGACAACAGGGGGAGACGCTGCCGACGAACCAGGGGAACATTGATCCATTTCAAGGCATTTGCACCAATGGAAAGAGGGAAAAGTGCTTTGTGAGCACAAAGAGGCAAAACTTTAATGTACCCACTGGCTAACTGAACACAGCAGACCTAAAATTCTGCTTTATCACGTATGTGTTAATTCTGAGACTACAAAAAATCCGTCTTTGTAATTCAATATTTATGTTTCCATTTCTTCAGACTATCCAGTAAAGACAAAGGAGTTAATGAAGTTGTGGATGATCCACCCCTAGAAGCGTTTAAAGCCAGTTTGGATGGAGCTCTAAGCCACCTGGTCTACTGAAAAGTGTCCCTGTCCATGGCAGGGGGCTGGAACTAGATGATCTTTGAGTTCCCTTTTAAGCCAGGCCATTCTGTGATTCTATAATTTCCCTCTTGCTGACCCCAATAAACATTCTCCATGTACAAAGCAGGAAAAGCTGCCCTGGATTTCTCACTGCATTCCATCCTTAGCATCAGCCAAGGGATGTCATGTCTAAACCCAGATCCAGAAAATTACCCTTACCTTCCCCCATGCCCTCCCCCTCACATCCACACATCCACTCAGGGTTCTGTTTATCTGTGTGAGGTGTTCAAACTGGATTTGGAGAATTAAAACAGTCTGCCAGTGCTTTGTTCCAGACAGGCACTATCCATACAAAAAAGTAGCACATGTAATTACCCACATTGCACTGGGAGGAAAAGACAAGGAGGAGGAGGGAGAGTAACCTTGGCTTACCTGCTCATGTTTCTGCCTTGAGTCCCCAAGTGGCCATGGAGATCATGAAACAATCTGCAGGCAGAGGTGATGCATGGCTGCAAAAACGGCAGAGCCTAAGCACAGAGCCCAGAAGAGCAGAGTGAGGTGCTGGGAACCATTGTCTGTTCTCTCTGCTATTGCAAGTTCTACTGGTTTGAAATGGTCTGCCAGGAGCAAGGCTGAGCAAATTAAATTCCAGAGTCTACAGTTCAGGAAAATGCTGATGAGGATTCCCTGCAGGAAGAATATAGAAAATCTGTTCCCAAAAAAACCCAAAATTATATGGAAGCTGATTTTTATAGACTATACTAGCAAATGCAAGAGCCTTGGTCTACTTATGGATTTGGCTACGTGAAGTTTTCCAGGAGTTTATCATTGCCTGCTTGAGAATTCTCTGGGTGCAGAGGCAAGTGCAGGCCAGCCCAGCAGCCACACCCTGCTGTCCTCACCCCTGGAAACACCCAGAGAAGGGAGAAGGCAGCCCACAGGCAAAAACTTTGGTGACTCAAAAATGGGCACTAAACAAATCCTTCTACATTAGGAGGAAGTTTGACATCACTGGAAATAAAAAAAGAACAACCTAAAGTTTTTGCTTCCTTTCTCCCTGCCGAAGATGTGCTTCTTTGGAGCAGAGGCTCTAACCTGAAGAGCAGGCACATAGCCTAAACAAAGAAAGAAGAGGAGAGGGAAAGCTCTGGATGAATATAGTAAACTTAACTTTGAAAATGACAGATGAAAACTCAGATGAGATGGCACTCATTTACCTTTAAAAATAAATAAAGACAGCAAATTAAAGGAAACAAAAAGGCCAACTAATTCTGTCAATGCATAAAACTAGTGTAGTACCTTAAGAAAGGTGCCTCAAATAGACAAAATACACCAAAAACACATATCCTGAAAGAAGATGTTTCAAAAATTTTAAAATTTCATTTTAAAAATTCTCATTTTTTGAGAAGCCCAAGGAGTTTATTTGCTGGCCTGGAGGAACACACAGACACAGCCTGTGCTGTATTGGTGCCTGTAAACATGGGATCAGCCCCAGTCTCTCCTGCAGCATTGGTGGGCTGTGGGACAGGACAGCCTGGATGTGTTAGGAGCTGCTGGAGCCCTGGCACAGGCTCTGGGCAAAAGCTGCTGCAGTAGCACAGGCAGGTTCCCCCACCTGCAGGAGGCAGGTTTCATTATCCTGCCACTCGTGAAATAAACATTTCCCTGAAATAGTTCTGCCCCAAAGAACTAATTTTCTGCCATTATTTACAAAATCGCAGTAAGTAGGTAACAGAAAGAAAAACTTGGCTTTAAGTATATTTTATGGTTTTTTCATTTCTTTTACAAATTTCCATACCTTTTACAATGTCCCTTCTTAGCCTCTTGATACTGTTTTATTCTGAAGCAATAATTTTAGTAGATTATATCAGTAGATTTCTGTAGGATTTGCAAACAATAGTCTTGCATTGGCAGAGGTCCTTACAAGTAAAACTTCATGTTTGTTTAATCAGAATTTTTGGTGCCTTTTTTTTTTTTTTAATAAATTTGCCCATATTGGTCAAAATTTGCTCCAGAAAAGATTAAAAGCAGTCTCACTAAAACATGGGGAACAGAAGACTTTATCAGAAGACTTTATCCAGGCACAAAGGCAGCCATACTTTGGTGCCACACTTTTTAGACATGTACAGGAAAAACAAGAAATGAGGACAAACATTTCAAGATTTGTGTAGTGGTATTTCTAACCAAATCTTAAGGACTTCAGGAAGCAGAGCAGCAGCACCCAAAGGAGAATTTCACCAAGACGCTGAGCTTGCTGTCCCTGCCCCTTGAAGACTCTAGGGAAGGATATAATTGCGTCTATCATTTGGAATCTAAGCACTAAAACAGAGTATGCTGCCTTCCTCTCTATGAATGTGCTGGATATCTGAAACACATTCACAGGTATTAGAAAAAAAAAAAAAAAAGAAAAAGAAAAAAAAGAAAAGAAACTGACTGTACATATATGTATTCCCTCTACCTGTAAAATATTCTTGCTCCATCCCATGCTGTAAAACTGATAGAAATTGATGGGCAGATCCTTAGCATGGATCCATTAAAATCAATGAGACTATTCAGATCAGGGCAAACAGTGCTTGGCTGGAGGAGTTTATACATCTAGAACCTTCCTTTTTTCCTTAAAGAAAAATTACATTTTATCTTTTCTATAACTACCACTTCTACAAAAGCTCAGAGATCCATCCCTGCTGAGCTGGTGTACAAACACACCACTGCAGTTAATGGCATTTACATAAAATACTGCAGCCTGTAGGATACCTATCCATGGACTAAGACATCATTGTCCCCAACACAGAACTAAAATGCAGACTTTCCTCTGGAAAGCATGCAGTAATAGTCAACCAGGTGGATCAAGAAAGCAAAAATGCCACATAGCTCAGCATAGGTGCTGTTTCTCTGGAGCCTAATCACTCTTCCATTTTTTTCAGGCATCACAGCCAGAGTGTGGCAATGGTTTAACAAAATACACCTTCACAGGAGAAAAACAAGAGACAGCAACAAATTTCAAAGTATTAGGAAAAGCTGTTTGATTTCTTGTCCTGCTCCCTGCTGCTCAGAAAACTGTTCCATGAGCCTGGTGCAAGACATTTGCCCTTGTACTCAGCAGGGAAAAGACAACACTCCCCTTTCCCCACTGTATCACCATCAGCTCTCCCAGGTAAGCAGAAACTGCCTCTGCCCTTGTCCCCACGTTCTTGACAAGTTCAGGTAAGAATTCAGCTCCTCTCAACCTGCCCTTTACTGAGCTCCAAGCAGACAAGTTTAAGAGCCCTTAACATTGTGCCATCCCATGTTAAGAGCAGGGTCAGAGCAGCATGCAGGCATCATGAAATGCACCCCAACCTCACCAAGCAACGCCTGAGCTTCCCTGCTGCTAAGAGGGGTCATCACTAATCACTGTTTCCATTTTAAATCTCCTTTCCTCAAAATATCAGTTGTGACCAGAATTAAAATGCATTGGTATTGTCAATTTTTAATAGGAAATTATATAGCCTTTTTCTTACCTTTTCTAGCCTTGTCTTTAGTACAGGGAGAAATGCTGAGCAGGAGCATAAGTATCAGACCGTGACCCTGTGCAACAACAAGCCCCAAGTTACATATTTTTACCCAGTACTGCTTTTTGCNAATAATTTTCTTAAATCAGCTACCATCTAGTAGGGTTCTCACCTTGAACTTTGGTTTTGTGAGGCGTTTTGCTTCAGCTGGTGTCTACAGGAGCTCCTCCCCTCCAAGGACGTCTGCAGTCATGCTGGAATTCCGCAGCCAGGTCCCCGGCACTGAGGGGCTGGATCGCAGCCAGTGCCCGCTGGCAGCGCAGGGAGCAAACACATCGCTGCGGAACTGCCTTCGCCGCCTGCCTGCGGTGGTGGGGTCATCGGGCACTGCCATTAATGGTAGCTGTTACATGAGGTGTCTGTCGTGCATGAATGAACAGAAAAATACAATCTTTAAAATAACAACTCTTCACCAATCTGATCTTTATCTTGCGTGTTACTGAACTGGGAGAAGTGGGGTTAAAATAGCAATCTTGGAAGTGATGGTGTAAGGAGAAATCCAGGCAGAAAGCTTCCAAGCATTTGTGTTTAGGGATGGTACATGGCACTGAATATGTATCGGCAGCTTTAATGCTACCCCCCTCCAGAAAGTGTTGATAGGCATGAGAAACTAAATACAGATGTCAGCAACATACAGGAATCAACTGGAAATTCATAAACCGGCTTCCACACCAAATTTTGACCCAGGAGTTGGACAAGGTTTTGGGGGGTCAGGGGCTGGTTGTCTGTCTGATTGGTGGTTTTTGTGTGGAACAGGTGTTTGGTTTTTGGTTTTGTCAGGGTGGGGTTTTTTGGGTGGAGGAGGGCTGGATTCTGTTGCATTGGGATTGTTTGTCTGGGGGTTTAAAATCACCTGTAAAATCTTGTTCTTATGAAAACAAAGCCTTCAGGAGCTGTGGGCACTGTTACTGATCTCAGCCACATCCTGGTTTCCCAGCAGTTCTGAAACAGCTGCACACAGCAATTAGTCCAGAACACTGATTTCAACCCCAGACTCAAATATTTCAATTCAAATCATATTAAGCATGTTTTAGCTTAAAAGCAGAGGAAGTGTGGCCATCAAGAGGCTGATTTATGTAAGCAGACCATGTGATTTAAACAAAAAATAAAGCCAGAAAGGAGCAGCGTAGAAGACCTGAATGTATCTTGCACCAAAACCTGTACCAAAACCTCCTTGCTGGTCATGAAGAAATCTTGAAACTGGTCTCTCACCTCTGAGTGAATTTGCCCTAACTCATGAACACTCTGAGGAAATCTTTTTACATCTATCCTGAAGATGAATCTATCCTGAAGATCTGTTCTGCTCCAGATAAAAATCCTTTAGTATTAATTATGTCTGAGTGTCATAAAGAATAACTTTATAGCTCTCTGGCAAGAGCACACTGGAGGTACAAAGTTTACTTGGTTTAACTGTGTATTGGAAGCAAAAAGATTTTATGTTTCTGTTCTGCTTACTTTAGTAAACTGAGATTAATCTATTTTCAGAAGCTGAAATGAAGTCATTATTTTTATTTTTCCTTGAAACCATCTGCCAAGTTCAACTGAAATTCACAAACCATCTGAACTTCTGTTTGCTGATAAAACACAGACTCAGCAGTAACAAAACTGCATCTTCCCTTGCCTTATGTGTAACCAAATCCCTCTGAACACTTTGCAGGCTGAAAGCAAACAAGAGACATTCTTCCTGGGAAATCATAAGCTTTCACAAGACTAACCAAACTGCTACTGCCCAGCAGCCCCTAACAACTAGATCTAGTTGTCTCTAATTAAATTTTATCCATTTAAGCCTGTGATAAAATGGGATAAAGTACTCAATATACACTGGTATATTAATTAATAAGATTATTTCTGTCTTCTAGTGCACTAAATGACAGCAGTCTTGGGTACAAATTGCAATTAACACTTTTGGTGATGACGCAGAACTTCTTTGGTGGCTTTGAAAATTCATCAAGTAAAATTAGAACGGTGCTTTGCTGTAGAAGAAAAAACTAGTACTTCTCTCATACCTCTCCTTTTCCCTTTCTCTACAATGAAACATATAGATTGGAAGAAAGTGTACTGGCAAGTTAGAGTATCAGAAAAAAAATTGAGGATATTTTAGGTGTTTTTCCTTGGGTAAAAGTGACTTGCTTTGAAATCAACATTTGCATCAACTGTCACATCAACAGTCTGACCTCCTGTCAAGGCACCAGGTAAGATCTGGGCAGCCCTAGCTCTGTCCACGTTAGCCAACAGCACAACAGCAGCAGAGCTGCAAAAAGAGAAGACAGGCACCAAGGACTCACCATGCTCAATGGTTCTTTTGCTTTGGCTCTTGCGTGGCTCTTTAGTCAAACGCCATTGGCAGGGTTTGGTGTGCAACCGGAGCACGTCCTCCAACTTGGTCCCACCCAGCAGGAATCAGTCTGCACGCTGCAGAAAAAATGATTCAAATCTACACTCAGGCACAGCACGTGAGGATGACCAGGAGATTCCCTTAAAATTCTCCATACAAACTAAATCCCTAACATGGACATACCCAGCTGACCACAGTATCTGCTGTCGGATAACACCTTCCATCCATGAAGGACATTTCATTTAAGGTGCAGTACATCTTTGGCGATCGTTACGATGTCTGTCCAGCGGTTGAGCTTTGCTAGCTCCAAATCTGTAAAATACAAGCCAATGTTACCAAGTTACTCCAGGAGGCTACTGGAGTGTCTGTTTACAAGGTAATACTGTGTAGTACAGAGCCAGTGATCCAGAGGTGAACAGTTTTGTGCTCATTCAGAGCACGTGAGGTGACGAGTCCTGATACTACCATGAGGGCTGCGGCTATTGCAAGATTATTAGTTGATCTTCTCCATATTTTCAGAAAGTCACCATTTAATATTCTAGTTCTAAATTCAAACTAAATAAAACATATTTCACTTTTGGAGGGAAGGAAAAAAAGAGAAGTGGATAAGACATCCAGAAGATTTAATGACATAATGGTAACTCTATTAGGACATGAAAATTAATTTCAGTTTCCCTGAGGTATCTTATTTTAATTAACAAATCCATGATCCTGCTCTATTAATTAGCATACTGAAAGAATAATAAGTTTTAGATGAGCTTAGTTCTAATAAAGCTTTTCATCCCCTAAAAAATAATAAAAGGAACTACGAATCTCAATCTAATTTGAAAATATTTTGGCTTTGCACTCGTATTTAAGACATTCTACCTGTTGAAGGGATGGCACTAAGAAAAGTAATTTTTGCAGGATTCCAGGTAATTTTATTTTTCATAATATTTTCTACTGAAAACCAATAAGGATAACATATGGAATTTTTTTAAATACTTATCTACTGCTGATTTTCAAAAAAACCCCATATAATGACAGTTATCCATCAGCATCTCAATTGAGTCAAATAAAATTCTAGGAACTTATCTGGGACACCAAGCTGCACAGCAGGTGCTTTGTGCCTCAGTTTCCCTGAACCATTCAGTGGTTGCTGAGTGGCCACTATACTACTGGTCCAATCTCACGTTTTTATAGACATATTAATGCATTAGTCTGCTCAGAGCAGATCTGGAAACCGGATCCTTTTTTTCCCAAGTTTGTTTTATGTTCCTGTCTTCCTGTATCACAGGTGACGTACTGCTAAAAAAATCACAGCAAATTTTTCCATTTGTTTTTGATTCCAAAAGCAACAAATTTGCACCTCAGATTCCTGCAAAGCACTTTGCAGGATTTCCTGTTACACAAAGTAAAAGAAGAGAAGAAAACATGAGCAAACCACCGACGGCTTAGGTTAGCAAAAAAAGCTAAGGGGAAAATTTCTGCATAGATGAAAATGGATAGATGCTCATAAGTTCAGAACTGTTTGTCCTGTAAAGACAGCTTGCTTCTTTGACCTAGCACCATCTGTAAAACAAATGAGAGCACAAGTGAACACTAGGAGGTTGCATGTGCACAATTTTTCTAATTAGTATCCCTTGACAGCATTTTGCTTATGTATTTCAAACTACCAGGTTGAATGTTTTCAATGCTTTACTGAAGAACAAAAGCCAAAACAGTTCTTGTGTTACAGCAAAACAATCAGCATTCATCGAATTTGTAAAAAGAGTTGAACAATTTAAAAATATGGGTTGTAATGGAAAATGTCTGCCAGCTCCATCACTGCGCAGTCTTCCATCAGTCAGGGAGGCTGCAATGGCAGGAACTGCTCTATTCCCATAACAAGATGCTCTTAAAGTCTAAGTTGGTCCTGCTGTCTCCTCATCTCAGCTCCCTTAGGTTTGATCAGCACTGTTGTATGTCCCATGGGATCCCTAAGTGACACATTGCCTCTGATGTATGCAGGAAAATGACGGATATTCTCTATAAGGATACTGAGAGCGTGGACAGTTCATTATCATAGACAACAACTTCTTGCAAGAATATCTAAATATTCATCTATGTTTGCTTTTTTTCCAATTTATTTCATCTCCTTTTCATCTCCATGTGGTCCACGAAGGAAGCCTAATTAGCATGTCCCTCTCGTATCTTTGTTTTTTCCTCAGACACCTAACAGCAATCATTCTCTGTGTTTATTTTTAACCATTTATGTCCCAGGCATTTTAAAAAGGATGTTTCTCAGCAAAATTATTAACATGCTATCACTTTATCTTTAGGTTTTGTAACGTGTTTGGTAGTTTACTCAGAAGAAATACAAAAGTTTGAAAAAACTTTCCCTCTCTCCCCCTTCCCCCCCAGGAAAACAGAGTGGTCCGTTCAGAGATTCATTGCCCTAATAATTTATTTTCTGAGAAGAACCTTAATCGTGGAAGACCGAGACCATGGAAACAGAGAACATTCTTATTTCATACTTTATGTTTCTTAATTAGTGCTTCAACATCTCAGGATTGATATTTTTGCTGTAGTGGGGATTGGCACAGATAGTACCATGAATTTAAAAGAAAAAAGCTATTTTTCCTTAATGAAAGTACTAAATTAATACTTAATAATAGACTAAAATAATAGCATCTTAATTAGATTGCCAGCTCTCATACTCGTTGTGTATCAGGTAAAAATACAGAACTTCAAGTTCCAGAATTATTCAAAAGAATGAGAAATTAAAAGAAGAATCTCCATCCTGATAAGTACACACACCATTTTCGTGTGGCAATTATACTATTTTACCCTAATACTTACAGTTTGAATACAGTACACAGACAGGGAAAGACTCAGTATGCCAAAACCCGAAAATATAATTAATTATAACAGCAAGAAATGAGAATAATCATATATTGGATGAAATTCTAGTCTCATTTACTGCAGCATAATAGTTTATTCTGGTGACTGGTATGTGAATGTGTGTCCTCTTTTATATATGTCTGTGTATATATATATATATTTATCCAAAGAACTATACATTTTATAGACTGCAGCATTTGGTTAATGGTTACTAAATCTGGCATTTACAGAGAAATTAGGAAAGATTGTATTTATTTGCAATTTTATTTCCCTCATAGTGAAATATGGAATCCATACAGCTGTACAATGAAGATGATTAGAATTGCCAGAAATGAAAGCCTCCTGGGAAAAAAAAATATCAATAGCATAGTTTAACTACATGAACCATAATTGCATTATTAGCTCTGCTGTGCTCTACCACAGGAAAGCTAATGACATGATTCTGAAGAAGCTTTATAGATTATGGAAAACTATATAACCTCTTGCTCTCCCATTGACAACACAACTCATTTGAGACCCCTGCCATTAAGGGAAGGGAAACTGCCTCATTTTTCACAAACCTTGTCATTATGTCTTTTCATGGATTTTAAATATGAACTGTATATATGCCCATGGACCAGTTGCTGAAATAACAAATAACCATTTTTTCAACCTTAGCTGTGGCAAATTCAGCAGTGAATTGTATTTTCAGTCTGAGTCCAATACGTAAATAACTGTTGCAGAAGGAGAGAAGAAGAGGCACTCCCTGCTCCAGACATGGACTGGTTGTACCTGAGAGGTAGCAAGAGGGTCACTATCATAAAGTGTCAGTGAAATGAAATGCTCTGGGTTTTTTCAGAGTTCTGATTGTACTTACTGCTCAATCAGCCTGCCTACAGTTTACTAGCAGAATGCCAGTTTAAAAGCACAAGAACAAAATAATTTTCATTATGTTCTGACAACATGCAGTAGTTATTCTCAGTGAGTCACTCCCACTTTGTTCCTGTATTTTCCCTCCCACACTCAGCCCCCAGGTTGCAAAAACATAAATATATGAAAACCATGATTATGGCAGTTGTTACTGAAATAGAAGAATTGCATAATTGAGATTAGTAAGTCTTGAAACACAAAATGATCCAAGACACAATCCTAAAACATTGGGCCTGGGAGACACTTCTTCCATCAGATTCACAAATCAAACTTGCTTGACTTGTACACATTTGCTCTTGGGCTCCTTCGAGACCTGCAACAACCTATATGGATTTTTTTCTCACTTCGTATGTGCACTGATAGGCGCCTGTGGGTCTCCCCTTATTGCTGCAAGTTTGACCACCATACAAGGATTAACGGTTTCTTTTTTCCCTGGGAAGGTTGAAAAGTGGATTTGTGGGCTCTGTGGCAACTGAAAGCCCTGGAGTATTTCCCAATTCACAGCTCAAAGTGGGCATAATTAATTTAAACCAGTTTAGGTGATGGATCCCTTCACTGTGCTGCACTGAGCAGCCGTGGGCATCACCTGCACAGTTCCTATGCAGGGGCAGAGCAAGGCAGCCCGGCTGGGCACGGCCCTCACCCCACAGTGTTTGGCAAATCGGCAGGTTTGCTCCTGCGCCGGGGGCTGACGTGGTGCTTCTGCCCTCGCTGGCACCATAAAGGGACTGAGAGCATGAGACAGAAGGCTTGCCTTTATACTGGACATGGGGCAGCAGGATAAAAAACTATAATTATTTGCGCACCATCCTCTGTGTAAGTTCCTATTGAGTCAACTTGCAACTCTGCAAACCTGCTATCATGTTCTGCCCACTGGGGCTCGAAAGGGCTGACTTACTGAAGGACCCACCAACACGCTAAACAAAATCCTCTAACAAGGGAATTTGTAAACGGACGTTCAGTTGAGATATACAAAAGATACGTTGGCTGAGAGTCCAGAAGTTCTTGGAAAGCAATGCTGTATCCTGTGGAAACTTGGATGTTTCCAGGTTTATAGTTTCCACTGTCAAATTCTGCTGGGTTTACCTATGTGCGGTAAGATGTTGCCATCAAGTGGCCGTTCCCTCAATTACAGAGAGCCTCCCCTCCGGGGCAGGCTGCCTGCCTCTCCCCCGCGATGACTTCCCACTCTGAACTGTCTGATCTGTACGAGTAATAGCTCAGCTGCTACTACATTACTCAAAACACTTTTAATCCCAATTGCTTTTAATCTCCAAAAAGAAGGAGGAGATTCAAAGCATCTAAATTAGCAGCATCTGACTTATTTATTAGTAAAATCTAGCCAGACGTATTTTCCTCTCTAGCAGAGGAGCATAACATATAATTCTAATTCTAGAAAGGAAGTATGTAGGGAAGCATTGCCCTTAAAGCTGTTGCACATACTTCCTTACAAACCATAGGGGGCATTATGTTACCATGGTTTGTTCTTCTCATTTATCAGTTTAAAATGATGCTCTGCTATTGTCATATTCATCAAGCTCTCAAAATCCCTGTCTTTGCACCAATACAAGAAATAAAGACAGAAAACTATGTTCTATACATTCTTCTGTTTCAGAAGTCCTTTTCAGGACATTCAAAACGTGGGATAGGCATCCTTTCTTATCACCTGCGTTTAGATCCACTTACATGCTCTGAAATGTGCAGATTAATCTGTAAAATGTCAAAAATCTGTTGCTGAGTGAGTGTACAAAGAAAGCAAGGGACTAACCTTCTGGAAGAGATGAGAAGAACCATACAATTGTAGAGTCCTGGGCTCTGCACAGCATATGAATATTTCCTCACAGTTTACTTGAAAAGAAATGCAACTGCAGGTGTGATGGGAGAGGGCAGGATGGGTGGCTCTGGTCCAGCTCTGGTCCACCTGTGCCTTCACACAGCACATCAGGCACATGCAGGACAACCTGTAACCTGGAATATCCACCTGAATTACTTTGGCTCTGCCACCAGGTCCCAGCCAGTCTCTTGGTCCCCTGTGATGCTGCCTGCAAACAGCCACCACACACCCAGCAAAGGGCCATGGACTGTGCTCTGGGTGCCATCACTCAGGAGCCTCTGGGCAGAGTCACACATTTGTTTCTACAACTGCAGTGATTTAAAGCACCTCTGTCCCCATTCACCTCTCATATGGCTGTGTAACTGCAAACATGAGCACAGGTCCGTAAAACCTGTTTTAAAGGGGTTTCCACAAACCTTTCCCAGTCTGTGCTCCAGTTTACTTCCACAGCTCCCAGAGCCAGTGACGGGTGGCCATGGAGGGAGGGTTAACATGCCAATGCCAACAGGTACTCCGAAAGTCCAGTTTAATAATCTTTGCATGCTTTGTGCAGAAAGAGGGTTTGAGGCTCTTGTAAACAGCAGAATTTAAAGGCAATTTCAAAATTGGCTTACAATTGTTGCTTAAGGGAATTATCTTTAAGGCAGCAAGAAGGAAGCCTTTCAAACATAAAAGTCACTGTGATTTAGCCCAAATTTAGGTTAAAAAAAGCAGGCATTAATTAGCAGCCTTGGTGAATCTAAACTTACTTTAAACTTTAATCTAACAGGAAAAGGCTGATTGAAGAACAGATCATCATGTTTCCCTTGGTTAAGAAATATAGAGGGAAAAAAAAAAAGAGCATATTTTGTAGCTTGCTTTAATAATAAATATTTAGACCACTTCAGAATAAATGCCAACTTCTGAGGGTGACATTTGATACTCTCTATGGCATCAAGACATCTCCCAGTTTCTTGCTCAAATAAAGACTTACCAGAACACAATACAGGAGAAACAGACAACATTTAAAGTATTAGATTGTAAAATGGCAACTGAGACTTGGGTTTTGCAAGAGAAAAAAATGAAGTATCAGCCACTTTTATTAAGAACCCTTAGGAAATTTCAAGCTTTTAGTATTCATAAACTCACTGCTTGTTACTGTCATCCTAAGAAGAGGAAAAGGAGAATATAATGAGAACAGCAGAAACATTTTGTGGTAAAATATGTTTTTCTGAACCACTTCAAGGAACAAACTAACAACATGCTACTAAGATGGTTCTCCCACCTGAGAACTGCACTCTATGTTTAATTTTGAAAAAACTGATGTTACTTCATACCATCCAGTTTCTCTCACATTCCTTTCAGTACAGAGATCCCTCAGATGCAGAAAGGATGTATTGATACTTCTTGGTCTCACATCACACTTCAGCCACTCAGTGCTGGTAAAAAGCTTCTGCCACAGAGAATAAAGGCAGCTGCATCCTTCTAACAAACAGCAAACAATGCCTGATAGCTCTGACAGAAATAAGGTGTGAGCGCTTACTGAAAGCAATCCCCGTGGGTTTTGCTATCTCACAATACAAAACACTGATATAGTAACTGAATAAAAGCAGCAGAAGACAACCTCCACTACGGGAAGAGTGCCAGCCTCAGGAGCATCAGCAAAGTGCTGGTTGTACTGCATGAAGATGTAAGTGACCGAACAAGGGGAGAGTTCAGTGCTCTTGACACTTACAAAAACATTACCAAGAGAAAGAAAGGGAGATGGGGCCATCTAATTGCATAATATTAGAAGAATACTTGCATAATTAAAGTGACAGTGACAGCTGCTTACGATGTCTGCAATCACAAGCTGCAGGTGGTAATTTCTCCATAGGTTTGCCGTTTGTCTGGATGGGAAGTGACACGGGGTGGCCTCTTGGCATCCCACATAATGGCAGACACTTTAAGCAACTACCATGCACTAGGCCCCCATTTTAATTTTGGGAAAAGGATATGGACTCGCCCATTGTTAAGTGCCAGTTTTAGAGCTGTATTCTTTAATTTCAGAGATGTCACAGGACAAATGGGAGATGAGCAGGGAAGTCAAGTAAAGTTCCTAGGACTTTTGGTCATACAGACCTGATTTCTGGAATTTTCCCATAAGATGTATTCTCGACTGAGTGGTTTTTTTTATAGGAGATGGTAAAGGAGAGTTGTGCCATTTAAAATTCAGGACTCTAAAATACCAGCAAGTGCAAAGACAACTGTTGGTAGTTTGAATAATAATATATCTACAAAAGTCTTCTTTGTTATTTTATTTATACCTCAATTATATTGCTTCTAAAAACACCGTTTGGAAAGAAGGGCATAGCTCAGTGCATATCCTTTCACCTCCTTCATGCATATGAGTATACAAAATTCACCTCAGGGTCAGAAATCAAATGGTTATTATGGCTTCAGAAGGAACATCACACATGCCGTGCTCTGTGGTGTCTCACAATACAGTCTCTTCATCTCCTCAGTTACCATCTACTCTTTATTAATAAGCAGTGAGCTCAAAACAGAACAAAGCTTTAATCCTATACTTCTTTTGAGCAGGATGGTGTGCTACCTCACAGCCTTCTCTTAGTGGTATCCACATACCACATGCTTACAGTGATATTTGCTTTATTTTTATTTCCATTTAAGACTATATGTTTTCATGTTTTCCCTAGTGTATTTTAATCACTTGTTGAGCGATGCTATCACCTTACTGCCTTGGTCTTACAATGCTGGGTGAGCTGCCAGAGCTTCCAGAAGTAACAAAAGCCAGTTGCAGCCATGCCTATTATTCTCAATGCTGCTAGGAAAAGCTGGCAGGCTCACTTTGTCACTTTTGCAGCTGGATGGCATTTATGAGGTGTGTTTCATGTTTTCACAGCACTAACTTGCATCACAGAAAAGCACAAAACTATAATTTTAATTGGAGTAATCATAGGTATCATTCTTGCCACTCTATATTACATTAAGTTAATGAACTTTGGGAAATACAGTTGAACACATCATCACGATCAGCCCAATTCATTATAAACCTTATGCTTCATTTACATGGGTTCTAGTTTATTTTACTGGGGATAGGGAATATGCACCCTCTGTAATCAGCTCGACTTTTTTTCTTCCACACAAATTATTACTTCTGACAGACAGTCTGAAGTGACAGAGGAACCAAAGAAGCATAAAAAGAATATGTATGTACTCTAAACTAGTACTGTATTCAGGACTGGAGTGCTACATATGAAAAAGGCATGAAATAAGGTTTTGAAAAGCTGTTTGTTTGGCAGCTTTTCCTACCATTCACCGGGACTCTCCTCTGGAACCGTGCTCTTCAGCAGACTCCATGCAGTAGGGAGGGATCCTACCTTGCAGCTTTTGGTTCTTGCTTCCCTGCCTCCCTTCCCCTTAAGGCTCAACTTGATTTAAAAAGAAAAAATTACAGCTGGTTTAGAGTTAAAATTAACTTGAAGGAAAATGGAGCATCTCAAAAAGAAAAAAAAACACTGAAAAGTCACTCTCCCTACATTTCTGTCAGAACAATCTCTTCCACTAGTTGACTAAGGAACTTTCCAATCTCATTTTACTTGCTGTGCCATACATATGAAACTAATTCTGAACAAGAACATGCCTGTGCATTTTAATGTAACATAGCAGAGACTGGTATTGCTTTAGAGCTCTGTAAGGCCATTCCAGGGACAGAGGCAGTGCTCTTTCTCTACCTACTGCTTTTCCTTGTCAACCAGTCCACCTAGAAACTCTTCTGCTCTATCATATCCCATATTTCTTTAATTCATGCATTTTTTATAAAGCCAGGAAGTAGGAAAGATCTTGCAGTTTTCATAATTTCTATATACGCTTATTAAATACAGGCATTTAGAACATACAACTGTGTAGTAGCTCACAGCTCCAAGGGCAAATTTTTTGAAAGAGCAGTTCCAGGGAATCATGTGCAAAGTACAAAACTCTCAGATAATTTCAAGGTCACTTTCATCAGAAAGCCTGACTCAAGCCCACTGTGTGACAGAATTAGCAAGCAGCTGTAGCCATCATGCCCATGCAGTACTTTTTGATAAGTTTGCCTGTGAAGATGATAAGTAGAACATATAGGTCATGATGACAACATGCATCTACCAACTAGCTCACGTTAGCTAAAGCCGACAACTGTAAATTAGCCAAAGAATATTTTGTTCCCCAAACCAAGAATATTCTTTCTAGTTTTGTCAACTTGGGTGTTGTCTGCTGAGCTGCACAAACTCATATTGCTTCCTCCTCATTAGCTAATAATACATTTTAAAAATGGGCCATTAAAAGCATCAAGATTCCCATTATGTTACAGATCACATCTCTCTATTCTAAGGATGAACAAACTGCAAAACCCAGAAGCAGCTTTGTCATATTACATCCAGAAGCATAGTTAGACTTGGTTATTATCATAGAATTAGAGGTCCCTTTTAAGCATCATGGTCCTTAAGTCTTATTTTCCCACTACTTATTTTTGGTACACTTTTTGCATGGAAATCCAAGCATTAGATTAAGTGTGTTTACTGTTCTATTTCCAAACAGCTGTAGGTTTCTGTAATAATCTAGCAAAGAGGGAGGGAAAGGGTTTACAACAGCTGCAAGTATTTGTTTTTACATGTAGATGCCATGATACTCTAAAAATATTTGTCAAAAATAAATACAAGCAAAACACCAGAGACACTGTGGCAATACCTAAATCTCAGTTGCTGTCAAATGCTCTGCAATCCTAAAGGTGACTCAGGCAGTCTTGTAGGGTGGAGATTTCACCATGTCTTGACTCCTGCTAATCTTACCATTGAGGCGGCATCAACTTTTTATTCTCAGAAATTTCTTATCTATCTGCCCACTCTTGCCCCCTTTGCAAGTTTTGCAGAATAACGAGAAGACGAGAATATTACTTTGTTGTAAGAGAGTGGGTGGAAAAGAGTAAAAAAAAAAAGATATTAAAATGGATGATGTGAATAATTAAAACCACTTTTCTACCTACTGAAGGAACAGAAAGCACAAAGATGAAAGTGAGGTCGCTTGTTTTATGAGTTGCCTGGCCAATCAATACCATCCGTCAGCAGCAACTGTATAAACACATCCTCTCAGCAAAGCCTTTGTAGAGCCACCTGCACCCTGATCCAGACTGAACCTCAGTGACATTTTAAACATTCTCACGAGAAGTTTCCTTCATTCGATGAATACAACATACTGCATGGCTGAGCAAATTACTGGAACATATGCAGTGGTAGTTTAGGATTTTCCAGCAGAGGTTTGTTGTTGGGGTTTTTTTTTAAATCAGTGCTGCTTTTTAACATTTGAAACCCCCGTACTCATTTCCATTCATGTTCCAAACAGATTTGACAAAACTTTTGCATACTTTGCAGCTTGACTCACAACTGCCAAATTCCCCAGCCACTGTAAATCAGTTTATCTGCACTGAACTCAGTGGAGAGAGGTGAATTCAATCTAGCTGAGGATTTAGGCTATTGCATTTTAAAGTTTAAAAAAAAAAAAATCCAAAACCAGCAGCATCTTGAGCAGTTACTTATTATTGAGCTATCAGGTTTATTTGTTTTTTGCAGTGTTTGACAGAATCATAGAAGTGAATTGTCATTGCAGTAAGCAGGGGGTTATACATACAATTCTCATTAACAGTAGTATTCTTCTTGGGATTTTGCAATGCCAATGCCACCTAATCAGTCCTAGCTTTCATGCTTCTGCATGCACAAAGCAGAAGGAATTGGACTTATGGAAGGTGAAGCGAAATTACTATGCAAAAAAACCCCAACCTGGTTTCATCACTGAACTTCACAGTCCCCAAGCAATGTGAGCCAGGATACTTAACAACATTTCAAACAGAATTCAAGGCATTCATTATCTTTACCAGTCTGCTCTCAGTTTTGCCCTATGGAGTGGTCCCTTGGTATAAAGATAGAGTTTTATATAAAAGATCTGTCTTGAAATTCTATTAAAAAGTCCATCTTTACATTAAACTTCTGCCAAAAGAAAATTTATTTATTAAATATACAATTTACTTTTCTGTTTAGGCCTGAAATCAGCAGGTGTTTTTCCATTTCTTCAATGACAGAAAAACAATAACCCACAACTGGTTTAATGCATGCGTATAAAAGGGGGAAAATCACATTGCATCACAGTTTCCTCCTTCTATTTTTCCACAGCGCTATTTAGTTTTGTGGTTTCATTCTCAAATTGTGTCATGGTTGTCTAGAATCAGGGGAATTCAGTGTGTAAAGGAAAAACAGAAATTAAAGATGTGGCAGGAGTGGTATAAGAAGTATTTTCTGTTAGCATTTTTATTTCCTTTCTCTGTCCAGTCAAGCACAGTGATGCTGTGGGTTTACTAATGTTTAACTTTTTCTTCTTACACAATATTGGCAGATTCGTCACCAAAACTTGACAATCAGCGTGTATGCTTGAGTGCCAGGTACTGAATGACACTGTCATTGATGGGTGGTTTGCCAGAGATTCGGTCTCTAAAGTAGGTGACATTATAATACCAACGGTGAGACTGGGATGTAAAAGGGGCAGAAAGCCAAGAAGAGAATTACAGGCAGATCTACCAACCTTTCCTGTGAAACTTCCAGTACTTCTTTACCTCAGTCAGAGACAGCATTCATTAGTAAGTGTTCTCTTTGCCATCACAACCAGGAGAAGGGAAAAGCCAAGCAGAATGAAACTGTGAAAACATTAATTTGGAATCAGTTTTGGCAGAGGAAAAGTGCAAATTTCTGCACCTGCCTTGGAAGTGAAATAAGCAATGAAGTATGAACTTGAAGTTCTGTAGATGAGATCTCTCCGTACGATAAAAACTGCTGTAGTCGCACAAAACAGTAAAAATATTTGATAAAACGTGTTCTGCTTCCTAAAAAAGCCTAGTTTTGATGAAACTGGAATATTTCAAACAAATGCTTGCACAAAATGATATACAGTGCATCCCATAAATTTCCATGGGAAAAATTAAAGAAGAAAAGGAGGTAAACATAAAGACCATGTCAGAAAATTCGTTTCTTTCCAGTAGATATCAAAGGAATTAATTGTAAATACAATGAGATTATGAGGCTCCACACTGGCTGGTTAAGCAACCCTATGTGCCTGGACTACACAAAACTTCCAGTGCAGTAACCACCTAATAATTCATTGGTAGATGTGTCAAACAAACAAACAAACAAACCCCAAACAAAACACCCCTATAGGCAGAATATGCAAAATCTCCTCATAAATCAGTAATTATCTTTTTCAGTGCACTTCCCAGAACAGAAGAGCATTACTGGAAGCAGTGGCTAAGCAAATACCTCACATTCCAACCTCTTTCTGACCTTAGTAAAAGTATAATACAACTGATTTTTTTTTTTGACTTTTTGCTTATAAAAATGTTGTGAAAATGGCTTATTCAAGTCTAGAACAGCTTTTTTTTTAACCTGGGAATCCTTGTTGCAATGGCCATCTTTTGACCTGGGTCTGTGCTCACCTGAGCTTGGATTATTTTGGTGTTGGGTTAGATGGCATAAACAGTGCTGGCTCAAGAGGAGTATTTTCCTGCAAAATCTATTTTTTAGGTTTCCACTGTATAGTTGAGAAGTATTCAAAATCTTATGCTCTTCTAATGAAATTAAATAAGCATTAGGAAAAAGTATTAAAATACATTTTTAAACCAGAATGAATTCAAAGATGCTGCTGCCAAGATCATACACCACACAATACAGAAACACATCTTAACTGATCACATCCCACTGTAGTATAAAATCATTTTGAAAAATCACCTTTTTCTGTCATCTCCTTTGACAAGCTTTATGTATTTTATTTGTATGCAAGTGAAGGGCAGTTTCTTCTGTCCCAGGGGATGAAGTATTAATGATCATTTGCTCCCCGCTGTGTGGCCTGTCATAATTTTGAATAAAGACTGACAGAAGTAACAAGCACTCAGTTGGGTAATACTCACCTGACAGTGGCCACTCAGTCCATTTTAACCAAGGTCCTTTGCCAAATCCTCAGGTAATTTTCATTTTAAAAATGCAATTTTTGATAGCATCTGCCGATTGCTAGATAGGAGCAGACTAAACAAACTGTGTATTTCCTTTGTGTAGCTGTCAGACTTCTATCTCAGCAGGTGTTTTCTGGAAAAAAAGACTTCCAATCTGAAAGCCCATTTTGGTCAGCAAGAATCAATCTCTAAAACATTTGGCAATTTGTTATAGCAAGATCTTAACATGGCGAATTTATTGCAGCGTATAAGAATTAAATCCAGTTCTGACAAGTAAATAGAAGGGAGAATTTTTTAAAATGATAGTACAAAGTCAAGTGTCAAAAAATCCCACAGATTTGTACAATGTGTTGTCATTCATTTCTCTCTTCTCTGAAATGCTGCCTGCTTCATTTTACCTTAAGGCTTGTGGAAAAATCCAGATAAAGACAGTTGTTACCAACTCTGACACACGAATAACCTTACATTTTGTTAGTCATTTTATATCCTATAGCCCCACGGTAGATGCATTCTGAGCTATTAAAAAAAGTTTCAAGAAAATGATTTCTGAGTGTTTTCTGAGCATAAGGGACAGATGATTATGGAGAAGATTAGCAGATGTTGGTATCGATAGTCAGTTGACACGCCCCCCACAAAAAGAGCTGTGTTTCTTTCCAAGCAACTACATTTTATTCTTATTCACATTGAAACAATATAGAGTCTCAATATCCCTGTAATTTGCCTGAAAGCTAAATTCTGACATGAATGATCCTGGTGAAAAACTGATATTGGGAGGATGAAAATTTTTTCTTTTAAAAAAAACCCATATATATGTATATGTGTGTGTATATAAATATATATATATATATCTCAGTGACAGGTGCACATCAGCTTGAGGCAAATCCTGCCTCCCGGGTGACAGATAGGTTATGACAAGGTGTGACACGGCTGATGGACCCTACCTGGAGGAAGCAGCATCACCCGCTCCCTTCCCAGTGTGTGCTTCCGAGACCTAATGACAGCCAATATCACTCAGGTGTTGCAGCAATAACATTTTGATGTAAATTAAATAGATACATTGCATCAAAGGCATTTGTATAAATGGCATAAGAAAGGGAAAGAGACTTGTTTGCTGCCTGCTGTTCTTTATATGCAAATCTTAGTATATTACATGGCAACATACTTGCCTTCCATAGCCACATAAATGTTTTACTGTTTTATGAGATGTTTGCAATAAATGTGATTGATGGTGATTTTTTTTTTCATAATTGCCTATTAGAAATACACTATTTTGGTGACAAATCCTTAAGGGATATCTCAGTTTCAAAACTGAAAAGAATGAGAGATACCTGTACCAGGAATGGGGTGGTGATGGTAACAAATGCCAAAATGCACATTCAACCTGCTGGTTAATTTTACTCATACATTTCTTTAAGCTTGTTAGCATCCTTTCCAGGTTTACTGAATTTTGCATTTCAATCAGATACAAAGATGTATAAAAATACTGCTACTGTACCTTAGGGCAGGCAAATAGCTTTAAGCTACACACACAAATAGTCACAAGGGTGAATAGCTATAATTATGTTGGAGTGCATCCAAGAAACCAGCTATTCTGTTTATACTTCTTGCCACTTTGAATTTATGTGCACTTCAAGCAAACATACTGTAAACTGATTTTAATACTAAAACTGTTGACCTCAGTATTGCAGCTTATTGACTATTTTTCTTACAATTGCTATTGTGCTGGAAAAGATATAAATGTCTGGATAAAAATGTAGAGCGGGAAAACTCCTGGACCATTTGTAAAATAATCTTGGGTATCACTAATAGTCACTTTAAAAGCAGGAACCTTAAAGATCTTTGGCCTGCAGTGCTAAAGCCAAATTCTCTCCCGAGCATCTCTGAAATTGGTTGAGGTGTACAAACAGAAAGAAACCAACTCTATTATGCTGATACACACAGTCCTTTTGAAGTGCTGGGTATCTGTAGGTTTCTTCCAGCACAAGTCACATCAGAGCATGGAGACAGCTGCACGAATGCTTTAAAGGTCATACATGGATTTGCACTCATTAGTAGCCCTTGTAATTTATTTGTCAGAGGTTTGGCTCCATTGTTTGCATTAGACCTCTCCACATATCTTAAGGAAGTGGCAGGAAAGCAGCACTGTAGCTGTTGGCATGAAGAATATGGATTACGTTCCAGGAGTATATGCAACTGTATCCCTCTTATCTATATCCTGTTCACATAAAATCAAAGGAGCATGCATAGACGAGCTCATGTCTGCGTGCGTCTGCTGAACTACATTCAGGACCCACTCCCTGTCACAGTTTTGCTTTTGTGGGGACGCAGTGCTTTGGTTTTTCCAACATCAAGACGTAAACAATGAGAACTCTTTTGTACCACTTTGAGTTCTAGCAAAATTGCTAGGGACATATTACTGCTGATGAAAATGCATCATCCACTCATTAGCAGTGCCCACAAAAAATCAGTAATGTATCAAGAAAATCATTTGGTGAATATAATATTAAATAAGTATGCAAATAATCAGAAAAATCTCCTGCAACATTAAATGACAAGAAATTAATTCAGTATCATTTATCAAACTTTTCAAATATATATATGGTACAATTAAGTCTTTTGAGTTAAATTATAGCAAGCAAAAATAGCGACTGTAAACTAGTAAATGAATGGAACCAAAACCAGGACTTTCGCATCTGTGAATTATTAGTCACAGATTTCCATAACAATACATTTTTTTCTTCTAGGTTAATTGAATTAAGAGGAAATTTGTCCAATTTTTTGCCAAATAAATTAGATTTAATATATTAACTTGGGAAGACATCAGAGGAAATTTACTGGGTTCATTAGGCTTAGGAAATTAAGTTACAGAAAATTGTGCTTCCTTGTAATGGATTTAAGCAGTAATATTTAGCAGTCTGCCAAAGATACATATTTCTCATACAAATAAATATCTTATAAACTGAAAGAGCCACTACTACTTCACAGCACCTGCAGTCATGATTTGTAGAAGGACTATTTCTACTTCTAAGATATCCTAAAACATCTATAGAACTCCACAGAATGACAGATAATGTTAGTTGTATGCACAAAAACAAACCACTTGCCCATTATGTGGGGCAAGTAAGCAGGGGTTAGTCTGAATAACCAAAAATATTGGGTAACATCAGAGATCCCAGCCAGACACTCCAGACTTGGCACATTAGTCCTTGCTCAGCTGTGCTGGTCCTCAGCACTCACCCCGAACCCCTAAAACACCTGGCACCTGCCCTCCGTGCTCTCTTGGGGGCTAATAAAGAGAGAACAGGCCAGCTTGGCACACTCAGCACCTAGCCCAGGCTCAGTGTGGCTTCTCTGAATTCATAGGAAGATTAATCCACACCCCAGACAAAACTTCCAGGATAACAGTGCACTGAGGTAGAGAAATACAAATTCACAGCCTGGGAGGCTTGGGATATGTTCTGGTGGGCTGCAGGTGTGCCCAGGAAATGCAGAGTAATGTACCTACACAGCACTTTACATAAGTGCTCCTACAATGCTACCTTTAAGCATCTTCTAATAACAACTTAAACAAGGTGTTCACTCTAACTCCATTCTCTTTTTTCCCCTACACCTGTAGAGAAGCAGTCCAGGAAGAACTATTTTGTGTAAGCTCATTTGTGAATACATTATCTCCTGTTGGAAAATAACAATGTCAAAGAAACCAGAACAGATAGGAAGTAATCTTCTTGCCTTGTAAGGAGGTAAGAACCAGACCCTTTTTCAAATGAGGCAAAGCAAGAACCCCTACCTCCCATGGTCATATCCAAGACTGTGACAACCCAGACCCATTCCTAATCTGAATTAGCCCAAGGAGTTCAGTATCCTAGGGGAGAGAATGTGGTTACAGCCATTTCTGAAAGCTCAGAGGGTGCAACAAGAGAGACAATAAAAACTCTCAATCTAATGTCCAATCCAAATAAGAAGAGAAGAATTTGAGCTGCAGAGTTCTTCTCCTGAGCAGGATGACACAACCACCTGGGTGGTGACCTTTTGGGAGAGCATTGTCAAGTCTCATTAAATTCTATCCTAGAGGTACAAAGGTTTTCCAAAAAGCATTGGTGCAACTATACCATATTCCTATGAATACTTGATGTTTGAAAAGTTACCTGTGGCATGAAATTTAAAAGAAGGATCAAAAATTCTGAAATAAAACTGTCTTACACATAAAACAGAAACTGAAAAAGTTTGTCATGATCACCTTAATTCTAACAGGGAGAGTATTCCTCAATATGAATTCCTTCCTACCAAAGCAATTTATTGTGTCCATATAAAAATTGATCTGAGTGGGAGAACAAAGTGGCAGCCTCCTCCTGATGTCACATGCATAGTTAAAGCTCATACGAAAAGTAGTCTGGTTTTTGTAGCTAAATTTGTCCAAAATACCACAAATTAAGAATTCCTATTGGCACAAAAGCACCAAGGGGTAGAAAACTAATTTCCTAATCGAAACACTCTGATGAATTGGAATCACGCAGTCACTAAAAGCCTATCCAGAAAGAGCAATGCAGACTCCACAGAACATCATCACACCTTACTGCCTAAATTCACCCCTCTGACTTCAAGTACCCAGTGCTGGCACTAAAGTAGAGAAAGGCACACCTTTTTCAGAGGAAAAAATAAAATCAAGTCCTAGTAATTGAGGGGTCTTACAGCAGGCCTCTATGGCCCTCAAATAACTTATAGCAAGGCTGCTCTGGAGCCCAACTGCGTAGAGAAACTGTCAGCAAACAGGAATGGAGCAAGACAGACCTGTACCACTGCACTTGGGTCAGTGTTTGTGGACAGATTCAAGATTTACATCCCTTTCTTGCAGGGATATATCAAATGAAGTAACTAGTTATTACTTCCCTACTCTGTGCCTTCCTTTCTTCATGCAAATTGTCTTTTGCATCTTATTGCTCTCCCAGCAAGTGAGTAGATAATTCGATTTGCAGAAGAACGCACAGAGGACCCCTAAAGTGGCTTATTTCAAACTACTGGTGGTATCAAAATAACACTCCAATGGGCAACCTCAGATCCCAGATAAGTTTGCATGATCCTGCAAGTATCAAGCAAATAGTACTTCATCAGATGTGCATAAGACGGCATTTAAAGAAGTGAATCAAGTCATGGGTTTAAAATTCTCTAATTAGTAATAACAGATAACAATAATTTGATGATTGAAACATTCTGGTGTGTCCTGCTGGCATAACTGCTAAACAACAGAGCAGCAGAAATGTGGTATGTGAGGACTCTTTTTTCCTCCTCTCCCTCAGCAATATTTCTAAATATTATATTTATATTTTCAGTTCTGTTTTCATCACTGCCTTCAAGCACAGGCTACCAGATGTTACCACTGGAATACTTGATGATATCTAGGAATGCCCTCTTAAGGAGATGGGCAAAATGGGTAGGAGTTCCTGGCTTGCTTTCAAATTCCAGAATTGAGAACTAATGTTTGAGAAGAATACAATGAGAGGCTACAGAGGCTGTGTCAAAGTATTAGGTTATCCCTTGTAATTTTAGGCTCAACTCAGTCATATTCCACAGAACGTACTTTCTTAATTTTAAATTATTATAGATTGGCTGTATGGCTAAGATGCACAGGGCTGGAAATACTTTTATACTTAAAAGTGCTTCACCCAGATAATAAAAAAGTATTTTAGGTTGATAAGGTTGCAACAGCAAGTGTAACAAGGGAATGGGATTTTCTAGGAAGAAAGCCAACTAAAGCAGTAGACGTGAAGACCAAACTCTGGTGGGAAGCTCCACAATCCTTTCCTTCTGCTATATTTATCTGAAAAGGTTTAAAAGACTAGAGATAACACAAGGCACTTAGCAACAAGGACTATCCTACTAGGATATTTGATCATCGTAAGTTAAGGAGACTTATGATGCACTTCCCCACTTAAACAGGACACAGGCCTAAAACAAGTATCTGGACCATGAACAAGCATCATGAGGATTTTTATGATTCCTTAATGTCATGTACTCGTATAACTGACAAAGAGCAGCACAAAAAGGAAGAGAAAGGAAACCATCATGGGGTAGCATTTTCGCAGCTGGACTGTGTTTTGGAACTGGGCAGGTAGAAACTGTTGAACTGGAAGACTGCCCAGCTAAATCATACTGGGCATTTCACTGGCTCTTTGACCAGTAGTTTCCTTCCTATCTACCACAGAGGGAAAAGGTCACTTTCTGCTTCTTTGATCCCAGCTGAGAGATAAAGTTTTGTACCTTGCTTAAGATACTTGTAAACAGTTAAAACTCAGAAGGTGTATGCTTACAAGTGTCGGCTGCATCCCTGAATTTTGTGAAAGGCTTGTTTGAAAGTACTTAAAGCACCAACTTTAGCCCATATAAAATATCAGCTCTTCAGCACTTACTCCTGAGCTTGTACAGCTGGGACTTTGACCTTAGTGGAGCAGATGGAGTAGATGGCTTAGCATGTATTTTCAGGATCTAGGAAAATGAAAAGCACACTATCATATGAACTTCTTTATTATTGCTCCTTGTGGCATCAGTGGTTGGTGAAGGAGAAAAACAATACCTAAAGATTCAAATTTTCTAGACATTTTAGAGGTGCCCTTGAATATATATTGCAGACTATAAAACCATTCTTCACATTTGATGAATACATTTAGAAGTGACCATCTGGAAATTATCAAAGTTCACAGGAACTAGGAAATATATACACAGTGTGGTTTCCTTACTCCCCACGCTCCTGCATCAGCTCCCATATTTAGAAAGACAGAACTGCTCATTTATTTATTTTTAAAATACTTGAGCAGAAGATTAAACTCTTAGAGAAGATGACTAGAAGAAGAATATAATGAACCAAACCAGACAATAGTGCTTTTCTATTCTTGGCCATCGCCTCCCTCTTCCAGTACCATGTCCCTGTTACACAAACAAATGCCACCATCCACATGCACGAAGGTACAGGCTGTCTCACAAGATACTGTCATCCCTGGTGAGCTCAGTTTGACAGTTTGCCCATGCAACTCAAATAATCTGTGGCCTAATGAAAGCTTTGCTTTTTCTCTCTCTAATTATCACATCTTTATTGACATTCATTGAGAGGCCTGATTCAATCTCCCCACTCCAGTGCTCTCCTAAACATTCACTTTCTTTTGAGGTTTACAAAATACTGCAAAACATCAGCTAAATCAGTGAAAAGTATAAATTCAGTTTGGGGCTGTCTTTTACTGGAATAAAAAAAAAAAAAGGCCCAACAGTTTTTACACAATTACTTCAGGCCTGTGGGGATTGATTCATTAAAAAAATAACTTTGTGGCTTCCATGGTTTGATGCCAGTAGAATCATTAAAATAATGTGCCTTATATTTCTTAATATGAGAATTCTCATTAACATGATACATCCACTATTACCATATTCATCTCAAATTTGGTGCCAACAATTTCCAGAGTGACTTCACATATAAAAATGGTGACTGGAGAACTACTAATTGAAACAGACATTAACAAAGACAGTTTGATTATTAATAACTAAAGCTGGCACCTTCCTATGGTAGTTTAAGCATGCATTGTGGTTTTTTCCTACCTGTAACATTTATTTTTATATAAAACTTTGAAAATACATCATGAAAAGCCAAAACAATTACTGTAGGTCAAAGCATATAAAAAAAAGTGGGTTTTTTCTACTTGTATTTTACTCTCTAAAGGAAGACTGAGTATTTCAGGTAGTGTACATAGAGTAGGTTTGCTTAAGACACTGTCTCAAGGTTCTGTAAAATTTTTAACACTGCCCTTTATAAATGTTTCAGGGCTATAGAAATGAGACAGGCCTATAAGAAGTTTAATGGGTCCCCGTTTAGCCATTTGTAATGGGGATTTAACTGCTTTGTTTGTGAGCTTCAGCCAAGAAAACAGATTACCTTCATCAAGTACTAATACTCCAGAGTCAATCTAAACTCTGCTCAGCTATGGAAAGGTATCATGGGATGTCAATAAGTGTTATAAACACTAATCCAGCAAACCTGTCTGCTGCTTTATAAAAAAATTATATCTGAATTCAAGCTCCAAGTTTAACACTGCTCTTCCATGTCCAAAGCTTTTAAAAAAAATTTTGATGGATCATCAGGGGCACATTTCAAAATATTCCAGTCATAATTGAAACCCTTGCAGGGAAAGTGATGCTCTCTGAGCACGAGCAAAATAAAGGCATGTATTAAAGATTAGCAACAATAACAATTTTAAGGCCTCAGAAATGACATCATATCCACCATTTCCATCAGAACAATTTCCTCTGCATATTCATTGTGTCCAGCTCACATGTTGCCAGCAGAGGGTAGAACCACCACTCAGCCCAACCAAGACGTCCCTGCCCTCTAGGGCAAGTCAAACCAGGATTTATTGACATGCTTCCCTGTGAGTTACTTTGCTACTGTCAAATTTTAAACACAGTACACAGGAATCAAGAATGAAAGTATGACCCAGGCTCCTCTCCAGATTTACCTGCACCAGGAGGTCACGGAGACTGTGCTTTGCTCCTCCACACCTGGCAGAGCCAGAGCTGGCTGCAAGGAAAGGTGGTGCAGGCTGTGCTCAGAGCCTGTGCTCCACAGAGAGGAGAGTGGGACAGAAAGAGCAGGAGCAGCAAAAGATAAGTCAAGGCTATTCACAGGACTCTTCAAGGAGAAGTCATGTCAGTTTTGTCTTGTGGACTATGAATTCTCATTTCTCCTTCAAGAGCTGTTTTTCCTTAAATGAAGCAGAGCTTCATTTGTAGCTAGAAATCTTATCTTTTACTAGCACAGCTAATCCGTTTGGGATGAGAGAGAAGCTCTGGGCTGGGAAACAAGCTGCTGCAAAACTTGTGCCAGCCAGGACTGCTCCCAACAGAAGGCAGCATGGGCAGCTCTTTAGCTGAGGTGCTGCTGGGGGACACGCTCAGCCTGCCAAGGAGCTGAGCAACTTGATCCAGCAAAACACTTCAGGGTCTGCTTAGCTACCCTTGTTTTCTCATTGACTTCAGATAGTGAGTGTGTCTTAGCAGTCTGTTAAACCAGGGACAACACCTCAGCGCTCTGGAAGATGGAGCCCAGCCCAAGAAATTCTGCAGTACTCCTGCCTGACACATAAGCAGAAATTTCGTTTCTTCAGAGCTTTCAGTCTGGGATCTTTTCCATCTCCTTGCCAAAAAAAATTATTTACTAAATATTTGTAACAGCATTATCATTTTTATAAAAGAAATTCTGTTCTCAAAAAGTTTGGGAAGCATGCTGCTGTTATGTAGCTGTCATACTTACTACATGTTGTGTGCTTGATAGTAAATATTCCTACGAAGAAGAATGTTTAGTGAAGGAAAAATCATAAGAGTTATATATGATTGGCATATGGAAAATAGAAACAGAACACTATTTGCATAAGAGTACATTAGGAGAATTTCTTTTATGTTTATTCAACAAATGTTTCCTGAAAGGTTTTCCTCCAAACCAAGCAATTTAATTTTCTTTTTAATGTTATTCTCAGTGGTTATAAACTTAATTAGCTTCTTAAGCTTCACATTTATTTGCATTTGAGATAAATGTAATCTCTTCTTGGTATAACTTTTTGAAATCAAAATATGGACTAAAAAGGTGCAAGTTTGATTAGTGGAACAGATACTGTAGCAAGTAATCATAGCAATGAGATGTTAATTGGTGTCTGGGTGGTTCTATTCATAGCAACAATGGGCCATAATAACACCCGGTGTCCTCTACTGTTCAACAGTATTTTGCCTTCTCATTTATCATACTGACAATTATATTGTTCTCGAATTTCCTGCCTGTCTTAACAACAGAAAGGTATATAAAATGAGTCAGGCATCTGTGATTTTTTTTTTTTGAGGAAGATGAAATCAGAAGGAATGTGCAGCAGTTTACCTCCCATTTCTTTCTGGAAGTTAGCAGGCTGGAACAAGTCTAATACTTTTTCCGCAAATAAAGTTTAATTTTTTTTTTAAGTGCATTTGCTGTTTTTCACTCCCCTGAAAATTCTGCTCCATGTATATACCGTAACAGACCTAGGGATTGCAGTGGTACTTCACCCAAGATGAAAGAGATCAGAATGTGTCCCAGGAATAGTCCTACTCCCCTTCAAAATACACACAGTAAAGGACAACATTTAGGGCTTGATCTTCACCGACCAGCCTAATTGCTGCTGTTTTGCTTCTCTCTAGCCATATTTTCCATCTCCGTCAGATTTTATTTATTTGACTAGAAAGATTTTCACTGTTGGACTTCAGGACTCCTAAATTTAGGTGATTTTCAGTTTGATGTCAAATCATCATCCATGCCTTAAAGCACATAGGCGGAACGGGTATCCCTGCTTGATTTCTGCCCAGCTTTGTGGGCCCAACAACAACATTGTTCATTCCCAGTGGTCCCGGGAGTGGAGAAGGAAACATTTGTGCATGGTACCTGTGAGCAGACACAGCTCAAGTCATAGACAGGGCCCTGAGAGGGACAGCAAGGGCAGAAGGAAGAAATACAAGGGCCCGGGAAAAATGCACCCTTGCTGCAGTTGCTCCTTCATTGACATTGTGTACCTTAAATTTTCACTCATTATTTAATTCATAGCCCCCTCTTGCACGATATTTGTACTATTTAGCTCAAAAATGCAGATTTCTTCATTTAGGTAATTTCATTTCATTAACTGTTCTGTTTTCCTCTTCCTAGCAGAAATCTGGGATTCACATTAACTGCCTTCCTTGCCATTTTCTGCTAATAGCATTCCCCTCGGTGAGCCATCCATACTTCTGGGTCAGAAGCCTTTTCCCTTTCCCCTCAGAATTTTCCTATTTAATTTATCTGAACATCTGCTAATTTTGAATGTTACCTCATAGATAGTAAGAGTCATGGGAAAAAAGAATGGCAAGTTCCTGAAATCCAGAAAAATACACATTTGGGAGAGAAAAAGGGTAGCCTTGCAGCTTATTTGAAGTTTATGAAACAAAAGCCAGCTTCACATTTAAGAAAAAAATAACCCAGTTTATGCTCTAATGTGCACAGTCCCTGTTTAAGACATGCAGACCATGAAATTGTACTGTGGGCTGTGTTAGGAACTCAGTGATGAAACCAGAGGTTTCTCCTTTCTTTTTTTTTTTTAAATAGGAAAGGTCACTTTGGTAGATTTAAATGTTTACTTGCCAAAGATTTCTAAAAACCATAATATGTTCCAATTGTAGGGAAGTTCTGCTATCAGTCCGTACACAACAAGATACATTCAATGCATTAACTAGCCTGTTTTCGGACAACGTACCTTATTTGACTGGCAGATAGGGAAAATCAAATTGCAATGGAAAAGTAGGAGAGGACAGACTTTTCCTCTGTACCAAAATTTTTTGAGTAGTTAAAGTCTGCTTATCAAGAACTCCAAAAGTTGCCCTTAGAGATTATTACATGCCAATACTTCACAAACTCTTCCCACAAACACTTTGACGTACTGTCCTAAACAAACAACCCGATGCAGAAAAATGAGAGTTCCTGCACAGAAATCCTTAGATTTCACCCTACCTCTAAAGAAGTCTTGGCACTCTGAAACATATTTCCCAGCATTTTGAAAACCTCAAGCCTTCATTCAAAGAACAGGACTGATCATTCAAAGCTGGGAAGACACTGATGTCCTTATTGGTGAAGCAGCCTTGAATGCTGCTAGAAGCATCATGCCCAGAGAGGGTTCCTCTCTTTTGCACTTTTATTTATCTTTAATTTAACAAAAACAAACAAACAAAAGGTGGGGGATAAACAGGTTTTAGATATTTTTCTCCAACTTGTAAATGAAGGAGCCATACTCTCCTCATAGCACAGCTTTTATATATTCCAAACCCAGTGTCACCCACTACATACAAACCCCTTAATCTCCTAAAATAAAGGAACAATTAACCTAAGGTAGTTTTTACCACTTCTGTGAACTGCCTGAAAGCAAACAACTCCTGCATGTAAAATAGGTTGCTAATCCTCTGAAACTGATTAACTAAAACAATTACAATCAATTAACACTCTTCAAAGGGTTGCTGCAATCCAAAGAAAGAATAACATCAGCCAGGTGACCTTTAGCATTAAGAGATGCCAGAACATTTACATATTAAGTTCGTATTAAAAAAAAAAAAAAAAAAAAAGAAAAACCTCAATTACTCCAAGCCCTGATTCTAAACTCATGTGAATACATAAACCTGAATATATCGAAACAATAGTAAGTTCAGAAACTACAGCCAGCTGACAATGTAGCACTCCAAATGCTTCAAGAGAAAAGTGCATCAAAGAAATAAATATTTAACATTAAAAAAATGTGAAAAATGAGACATTGAACTACAGTTGCACTATGCCAAAATATAGAAAAAATAGGAAGTAAAGACTGTAAGGCCATGAAAAGATACGCAACAGGTTCAGCTTCTGTACACCCAATGTTCCTCGTCAGAAACCCTTAAGAGTAGTCAGATTTTCTTCATTTTAAGAAATGTGAATTAAATCTTAACTTCTTCCATATAAGTAATTTCTGAATAGTTTTACACATACACATTGAGACTGAAGTATTGAGATTTATTACAGCTGCTCCCAAGAACTGTCTTACTGCTCTTCCCTAACGACCTCTTTATAAAAGTGTTGACTACATTTAATTAGTCTAAGTTGTTTCTTTTTGTTTACTAAAATCAAATTGCTTAATAGTTTAGCATATTTTTCCTCAAATTACCAAAAACTTAATTTTTGAAACTTGTTTCAAAAATACTTCCTTTAAGAATACATTAGAAATTTAAAATACGTTGCATTCTATTAAATAATATCCAACAAATACTATTTTCACTTGCTTCTAGATTTTCTATACATTGTACAAGACATTAGACAGGAGCCAGTGAGTTACTTCATAGTTGCCAAGGCTGCCATGTCCTTCTCATCCCTGGAGAGTACAAATTTCCACATAATTTATATTTATGTGACTGATTATAAAAGGCATCAGGATCTAAAACTTATTCAGTTATTAACAATTTAAAAGTCTGGATTAACTCACTGGTGAGAGGCCAAAGCAAAGACACCTGCCAGTACAGAAAGTGTTTTACATGCAAATTACTGTGACTTGTTCAGCATAAGGTGAAAAAACAAAATGTAGAGTTGTCATTCGTGTACTGAAAAGTATTGCTTGACTATGTCTAACAGACATAGTCTGCAGAGCCACACACCAGGGAGTTTTACCTGAGATGTTACACTGCTTGTCATTTACAGCAGTGAATATTGCAGATTCATTAGAAAGTGTGTTAAAAAAATTGTGAAAATAATGGGTTCCCACTAGCTAGATCACAATGACCATGTTTGCTGTCTCTTGCATGTCTGGTAACCTCCAAGATATGGGTGTCAGCATTCATTAGCTATTGATGAAAAATGAATGTTTCTCTGGATTTCTAACACAGAACACATTTCATCACTTCCTTAGAGAAAGTGGCATTCACAGTCTTAAAGACTAGTCAATTTGAAATGTGAACAGCAGGAAAGACTTGCCTAGCTCAATCTCACTGTATTTAAAAGGGTGTTGGAACTGGTAGGTATAGTGTAACATCAGGAAGAGAGATTCTGATCACACACTGTCTCCAAAAATTAAGCATTTCATTCTGGCCTAGAAACAAAATCTCTTCCAAGACTTAGGATAAGTGTCTCTGTCTGTGAAGAGGCAGGGCTGAATCAACACTGTTCCTACTGGAGGTTTCTGTATCTGTAGATTAGACAACTCTTGTTCACAGTATAGTGGCAAAAATACCATTATTGTTTAGAGGATTAATATGTCTGTGCTGGCTGCAAAGATGCTCATATCCATTCCCTTTCTACATTTAAAACTGAGAGCCTCAAAGATATCATCTGCTGCTCTTCAGTCATTTTCTGTCTCTCTTTAGGCATATATTTAGGATGTATCCAAGTTTTGTGTCATATTCCATACTTACATAAGTGTATTACCTACCTGCAGGCCAGTAATGTGTTACATCAGTAGCAGTTATCAGGTGCAATCAGCAGCAATCAGTGCATCACACCAAATACTTCAGCTGTGCCAGAGAGATGGTTGAAGGTGCCTTCTCTTACCCAGAAGCTGACAGTTCAAGCCTAGTAAGGGCATAACACAATGCTAGTTTTGGCCTTCTTGACACCACCAAGAAGTGGGACTACTTTCCAAGGGAAGAATCTATCCCTGCTCCCAGGATGAAGGAGGAGGTAGGGGGCACTGGGCTCCTGCACGACAGAGTGGCTCGAGGGAGGCAGCGTGGGACCCAGCTACAGAAAGGCACTCAAAGTTCATGAGTCAACTGAGGGTCAATGCAGAGTCTAAAATATATTACACTGTGCAAGAACCAATTTCTGTGTTAGGGCCTAAGAGGAGAACAAAGCTACAGTAACCAAGATCAATTTACTCTGAGTGGGATATTCACAAGGGAGAAGGGATTGTAGTATTGTGCATTAATAAGCTACAAGTATCTTATTAAACTAAGCCTCTCCCAATTGTCCCTTTGTAGTCAAGCCATCCAGCTCTTGCACTTAATACCAACTGAGTTGCCTTAATATGACCTTTTATTTGTTTAAAATCTCTTTCAAAGTATCATAAATAGTGCTATGAGAGAAAGGCCGCCAAGCACAGCTGAACAAGGAGAAAGGTAGGTTCTCCACTTCCCCAAAGTACGTGTCATGTTTAGTAAACATAACATTTACAGATTCAAGCTGCAAAACACCAGATCTCTTTTCCTTCTTAAAGGGATAGAAACACAATCTGTTAAAAGACCAACTGATCTAGTATTTAGTTGTGATCAATGTAGTTATACAGCAAGGCAGAAGGGATACATGTGCACGAAGTTCATAGAGGGAAAATCTTATGAACCAATCTTTGAATCTTACAAAAGGCTTTGGCCAATGTGAAACTGCATGTCTGCAGTACAGTATTTCTCTATACCTCAGCAGAGAATTTGTCTGTATTAGCAGCATGAGATCTACACCTGTAGCAGGACTTACAGCTAGCCTGTATCAGCTATACAAAGCAGAGGGTAACTGAGTGCTGACTCAGGTCTCCCAGAACAAAGCAAGGGCTCTAATCACCAGTGGGGGATTTTACCTTTCCCAGCCCACAGCAAGGCTGCACTTTGTAAGAACGAAGGAACAGACTACAGGCTTGTACAAGCCAGGACATCCTTGTGCAGGACGCTATCCTATATGCCTTTTCCCACTTCCTCACTACACCCAGAAGGATTTTATTTGAAGCATATGAGAACTTCACTCAGCTCGTTAGTGAGAGCAATAACAGTGCTTACATTTCCTCCCTGTTCTCCATTTCCCCCTCACTGCCAAGATTCAGCTTTCCACTGGTCTGGAACCTTTGAATCTTAACCAAAGTAAAGGCATCTAAGAACTGATATAATACTATAAAGGTATGTGTTAATTCAGTTAGGTTTTTTGTTGTTAGGTTTTCTCTAGGAAGTGCAAATTCTGATCAAAATTAGGAATCTGTAAGCATTATTCACCGCCTCATCAGGCACTCCCCTGCAGGAACAACAAACTGAGGCTAATCCCTCCTGCACCAGAGTGCTTGACCCACCAGTCCAACAGTAAGTCCGAGTTGTAAAACATCTTCAGGATCTGTCAAAGATCGGGGTCTTTTTTGAAAATGTTAAATTTTTGCAGTCCTAGTAGTGATGTGTTTCTGTTAAAAAGTGAAAACAACCTAAAGAACAACAGAAACAAAATATTTCTTTTGGAAGCTTCCCACACTGAGTAAAAGAGTAATGTACAAAATAAAATACTTTGAAGTTGTTCTTCTTGTTTCTTTCATTTTTATTGCATAGTAACTTTTCCTTCTTTCTTCCAGTCAGACTGAAAAATTTAAACTAAAGGGGATCCTGAAAGAGACAGAAGCAATGACTTCTGAGTACTCAACATAGTTGGCTGCCTGTATGTCGATCTCTAGAATAATTTTTCAAAAAAGAAAAAAATCCAGGTTCAGGGGACAGTAATGAGTTCTGGTTAACTGAGAGATTAGATGGCTCAAGGGCAAGTTCCCACCTTCCTCTACTTTGAACTTGTGAAGAAAAGAAGAGAACATGAAACCAGAGACTGTGGTTGTTTATCTCACCACCGCTCCCCACCAAAATGTATATGCATGGAACTGACCCATAAGAAAAGTAAACAAGGATAATAAAAAGACCTAGAGAAACTGGGAAGGCGTTGGAGAAAAGACTGTATCTGAAAGAACAATTTTACTATTTTTGCCAAGCAAAAGAAGTGAGTAAAAGCTCAACTTTGAACATTTCACACTTGTAAAATAAGCTCTTAAAAAATACTTCCCTTATGATTTAAACTGTAGAAAAATTACTTAACCTACAGAAAAATGGATTTATGTCACTGCCTGCATATTTGTTCTTATTCCACATGTTGTTACACAATTTTACTGACTTCAGTGACATATGAATTAAGAGTGACCCTTGCTCTCTAAGGAGATAAAAATCAAATTGATAATGATCTAGAAAATTGTCCTTGAAGATTCATGTATCTTAACAGAGCTTTTAAACTTCGTGATTAAAATTTGTAGAGAAAGCGTATCACTTCCAATTACAGGAGGATCTCTATTAAAGAACATTTAAACCCTTAATGTTTCTAGTATTAACTTAAATTTGTGATCAAACATGAAAATATTCTTGACCTGTCCTCAAAGTTAAAATGACTTGTGGTAAAGTTCAAACCTCACTGAATTAGAAGAAATATTTCAATTAGAGTATAAAGTAATATCAGCAAGATTAATGGCAAGCAAGTAGGATTTGTTATCAGCTTATCACTGCTCACACTGTCCCTGTGTCTCCACGCGTTGTGTTACTGACTATCCAGCTTGCATATTGTACTGCCTCTGCCTTTAGTAGCTAGTGAAAAAGGACACTCCAGCATGGTAAAAAATTTTCTGTTGTTATTTTCCTTAGTAATTATAGTAATCTATACAGACATGCATGCTTTTTTGCACTCATATTAACATGAAAAGGATAAGGTATATGCCTTAATTGTTGTTTGCATAGTATCACTTAAAATAAGGCAGAAAAATTACTTCCAGAGGGAATATTCTATTACATATGACACATCTGTTGTAAGCTAAGTTTTCCATGTAAGCTGCAACTATGACAATAGGTTCTTTGAGTTGCAATAAAATTTCCTGTCATTACTGACATTTCATGTGATGCAATTCAACACAGTACACACTTCGTTTGTACTGAACATGTACATGCTTAAGTTGCACTGAACACAGAGGAAAACTGTGGTGAACTTTATAGCCTCACTGTGGTAATAGATAGATTAATTCTGCCACTTCAGCACTGAGCTGAAAATTACCCACAGGACTAACACTCCAACCTCAGGTCTTGGAGGCTGCATTATATTCCCATATGCCTTCCAGCACTTGCCCTTAGTACCACCTCATTTCAAAATATACTGTGCCATCCAGAAAGGCAGTAGACCCAAATTGGCTTCTCACACTGGTAATTCTTAGTACTAGTTCCTGGGGAAAGGAAACCCTTGGTGAAGAGAAGTAAAAGCCCTTTGTCATCTTTGGGATGAGGAGTGTGCAGAGAGGTTGCAGAGCAGTATTCCCTTCCTCTCTTGGGCAGTTCATGTTCTAGGTGACTCCTCTACCTCCCCCAAAGCCACCACAACAGCTCCTAACAGATGACAGACTAAAATATTTATTTACAGTTTTAACTAATTTATAGTCTCCGGTTGCATATGTCATATTATATTTTATGCAGTAAGGCACTTTGAACTAAAAATTAACATTTGACAGGACCAGAACTCTGAAAGGGACACGAGGAGAAGCAGAGTTTCCTCAGCAAATCTAATTCAAACTTCCAGAACTTTTAGACAAGGATTTCTCAAACTGCTAGTATACTCCTGTGCACCAAACCACTGAGTGCTTCAAGAAAAACTAATCATTATAAAAGACATTTACGTGGTATAAAAACATGTTATTTTTGCCCACATCAGCTGTTCCACCTCCAAGCACATAGCTAACAAAGACATCTCACAGTGTTTGAAGCTCTTATAACTAAACACTCTGCCAACACAGACTGTCCAAATTTTCACCATCTGGAGAGAAAATCAGGTCATCAACTCAACTTCTGAAGAGGATCTCAGCTGAGGGGAAAGCCAATCCTCATACTTTATTGAGAGGAAAAGGTAAGGATCTGGAGTCAAGAGACTACAGGGAAGCTCCAGCCCAAAGGATGCAGCAGCACGGTCTAGGGATTCCTGTGCCCACCGCCCCACCCAGCCCCTCCACACACAGCAGATTTGTATCTTTGACAGGTGAGAATACAGCAGAGTGCAGCAGAGGTCGTCAGAGGTCTGTGTTGGCCCATATAATTCAGCTGTTTAGCATGCTGTTGAATTGGCCCAAAGCAGTCATGCTCATGAAAACTGGGTGAAATTTGTAGCATGTCACATCTTCTAGTTCATGCATCTGAAATCAGTCCTACTAAATGAACTAGAAAAACAAAATCTGAATGATCACTTCGTCTCTATAAAAAACTTTATTTCCTAATAGATAGACTAAATGCTTCTAGAATAAAGAAAAACATGAAAAAAACAATCTATTGCTAGTTAAAGTCAATATAGAAAATTAGGTTGGCATAAAGCCTATCACTTTTCTAATAAGCCAAGAGCAGCTGTAATAAGCACACACATTTCTGATAACCTGAAAGAACAAATAAGATGCAATAAAAATTTTAAAGAATGTGGTTTTCTATAGAAATCTCTACACTATTTGCCATCAACTACACAGTTAGTTCAGAGAAGTCAAAGAAGTTTTCATTATTTGAATAAATTGAAAATTTTTTCACCACCTGTATAATAATTCCATGTAAATTACAGGCACTAAATAGAAAACACTACAAGGAACAGTGATGGTATCGTACACCATAATTCCAACTGCTCCTGAATTGGGGAACAAAGGATGATCTATATTTTCTGGATTCCAATCTACTAAGATTATAATGTTATAAAGGTTTTGCAACTATTGCCTAAGATACAATTTTAAATTCTAAACTGCTCACGTTTTTACTTCAGAATTCACCTCATTCATTGAAATGTTACCTCAGCATCTATTAAGTTTTGCCTTGAGCAAGGAATTATTGGGCTTTTTGTTTTATTTTGGTTTTCATTTTTACATTTAAAAGCTGTGTGCTTCTAAAATGAAGCTATTTAATCCCTTGTCATCACATGGTCATAAAAATTGCAGGCAGACAGAAGTTAGCAATGGCTGCTTCACAGGCCCCACAGCAATGCAGGGTAACAGATTTTCAAAGCAGTTCAAAGAGTCCAGTTTCCATCTGTGTTTGGTGAAGGGTGCAAAAACCTTGGGGCCATCTGAAAACTCTGCTTCATCTCTAACACTTGGAATAACAAAGGTGTTATTTTTCAAAGCCACATTCTCCCCTCCTGGGGTGGCTCTGCAGATACAGTTCAGGGAAGGTGGGAAACTTCAGAGTAGATATTCTCCTTCTAGACTTTGCCTCCTTCAGGGAGTTCTTTTGAGGATGGCACAATGGTGGCCTATATAACATGGGTTACTGCCAGCAGAGGCCAACAGTTAATGAACCCTATAGACAAATTCTTTCTTCTGATTTCAGTACAAAAATCTACAGGAAAACAGCCTCGATGTTCCCCCTACACACCCTTCTCTTCAAGCCCAGGAGTGTTATTTGATAAAAAGAAAGCAGAGGGTGCTCTACACCCATTGTACAACCCAAAATAGTGCAGTGCAACACAGGTATCCATTACATCCAGCTAAGCCAGCTTCACAAAACAAAACAATATAAAAGCAAGAGGATGATTAGTTTGCTTTCCTCTTGATAAGTAGCAAGTTGCTAATCTGTGCTTCATTGTCATACATAGGGCGAGCACTTCTCTGATGTTTATTTCTGCCTTGCAGCTGTGAAAAGTAAAAAAAAAAAAAAAGAAGGGCAACACAAAACCAACAACTTGCTAGTGATTTCTTGGGCATTGTGTATATTCCTCTATTAAGCATTTGCTATTGTGTTTCCTGTGACCTGGTATCACACAAACACATACCAGGACACAGATATGGAGGACAAGTTGACCAGAAAACACCAATATAACCATGCAAAAGGCAAGAGCCTGATAATCTCCTTGAAGTCTCCCTAAAGAAAGGTTCTGGGCAATAAAGGCGTTTGAAGTGAAAAATTCTGCCTGGATGTTCACTTACAGTCAAATCAAAGTTTCAGTATATTCACATTAACTTTAATGGGCGTTGATTCAGTTCACTTCTAGCCTAGCCAATGTGATTGTGGCCGGGATAATTTCATGAGGCTGACAGGAGTGTACACCTATTTAATGCAATAATTCTGTTAAAGTCTGAGAGATGCTTTTATGCAGAGGGGCTGGGTGAATGGTTTTGACTTCTTTTGTCTTTTGGTACACATCTTAAAACACAGCATCCTCAAGAGAAATTGCTTTTTAAAGATATACTTTCCCCTAGGTAGCTTATTTGGTGATATCTACTGCAGCAAGACTTTACTACAGTTTTGAAGTTAAGCTTCTTGACTAGCTCAGCTTCAAAAATTGGATGCATGTTCAATATGCCCTCCCATACTTCCCTCGAGAGTCTTTCTTCCCTCTCCTAAAGACAACACGATCATTTTCTAGCCTTTTTACATTAGTGTTATGCAAATCATTTCAGCAGAAATAAACCACCACAAAATCAGCATGAAGGAGTGCTGTTCCAAGGTCCCTGCCTCTTTTGCAGTGCTGGGATTGGTGGTGGTAGCACAGACGATGGTTCATTTTGGGGAGGAGGTGTAATGCACCATCTGTTCCCACTGCTGGTAGGAATCAAAGTGGAAGACAGCACAACAACTGTACATTGACATCACCTTTCCAAGAGCTCACTCCTTGTTTTCCACATTTTAATGGAATTCCATGCCTACCACTGCCTACAGGGTTCCACATTTATTCACAGGCATTTCTTTCTTTGTTGGAAAGCTCCAGGCCTCCTCTCTTGGTTCAAAGCTTCTCTCTCAGGGCAGCCTCTACCCTGGCTCTCATCATATTGCTTCCTCTTTGACGTCATGGTAGATGAGAGTCAGGAAAAAAGTTACTCTTAAATCTTATACTAAAAATATATTCCTTTGAGATCAAGTATTATTTCTTCATAGTTTTATCATTACCATTATGCCTTGACTAATGTTTAAATTCAGAGCAGGAAGGATCAAGTTCCAAACCAAAAACTAGTTGCTTCCTTTCAGTATGTGCTTTGCTGTCTTTTTATTAATTATTCCATTGTTCTGCGTAATTTAAAATTGAAATGTAGTGAGAGAGGGTTACATTAATTTTTGATTTTTGAATAAAGACATTGGCTTTGTCAGAAGGCTTTCCAAGACACTGGAAGGTTTAGAAGGCACATGGAGGATGGCAAGACTTGGCTTAACAGAAGATAGGGCTATTCTTTCTGCTTGTGAAAAAGGTTTTTTAGAACTCCTCTGGTGTTTTGGTGTATACTGTTTGATGCATAGAAATTGCCGGGGAATGGGGAGCAGTGACATTTTTGGTGGGAAGGGGAGCACTTTGAAGTCATGCATTGTTCTGTCTCTTCTAGCTTTTGCACACTTCCCATCACCATGGTAACTGCCTGCTTTACTAAAAGAGGAAACCTGCTTGGAATTTGTTTTTGAGAGTCATGCGTGCACCGTTACAACAGTAGTTTCTGACTAAATTATTAATTTCATGTCATCGTTGAGTTTAGGTAAGCTATGCAAACTTGAAGCAGTTGAGAAGTGAACCCCTGACAAGGTTGGAAGCAAGCCACTGTTTCAAACTGAAGGGATCAAATATCACAATAAAATAATATGCCATTAGTCTAGAGTAACTTTCCATGGATTTTTGTATCTTGTGCTGTTATCTACTAACAATAGCTAGACCTGAAATTTGGCATCTGACGTTTAAATCTTTCAGCTTCTTGAAAAATATTATTATGGCATAGCAATCATTGCTTTCTTTGCTTCAAATATATTCTTAGACTCCAGATACTCTGTGTAGTTGGAAATAAATAGTTAAATCATATATAGATGCTAAATGAAAACAAAACATACAGCACTTCCTAGTGAAGTATAAAGTGACTAAGAGCTATTATTTTCAAATGGGAAAGATTATAAGAATCAAATTACCAGGGTTACACTGGCATGGCAACTCTTTAAACTCATCACCAAAATACTAATCCCTGCCCAATGGCACTGCATAGTCTCGGAACTGATGGTTTAAACTCATCTTTCACCAGACGCTACACCTAAAATTCAGCTCAATCGAGAACTGTTTCTGCCCCTGTTACTGTCACAGTGCTTCAGGTAATGTAGAAAACTACGTCCAGCATTTACCAAATCCAGAGTAGCACATACATAAAAATCTAGCTCACACTGCAAATTTTAGAAAATCCTTGTGCAGGGAAATGTCCCTTGTAGATTCTTATGTGCAGCTACTTTAACACTTACAATGACTTAGTAGGAAAAAAAAGTAATGGTTTATGCTGTCTTTCACAGTCTGTTACTAGGTATCATCATAAAAATATGAAAAAAACTTTTTTAATGTAAGGTGTGCCATCTACTAGGCAAAGAATTTTCTTTATAGCTTTTAGATCTTTATATCTTTTTTTGCAATAGCTGTATATATGACAGTACATTGTCTCCACACGTTAAGCCTCTAGATATTTCTCTTAAAAGAAACAAAAACAAACGACCATGCTCCACATTCCTCTTGATGCCTCTTACACCAAGAAACGTGAAAGTTCTGAAGTGATCTTTTATGCACAGGCTTTAGCATAATTCCATCCCTGTGCATATGTAACGTAACATATACCCAAGAAAAAAGTACCATCCATATGTTGTATTGAGCCATTATCATATAGGTACAACAAGACAACAGACATTACAGAGCATAAATTGAATAGGAAATCAGGCCTGAGCCTTTCACACAAAATCACAGGGTCTTAAGGAAAGTTATGTACAATTTAGCTTAATTTAGATATCTGCCCAGCAACTGGCTGGAGGCTGGTGCACACACAGGCAAGTGCTTTTATAAAAACCAGCTAGTGTTTTCTGGGCACCCTGGCTATTGTGGCTGCACCTTACATAGACAGGGCTGAGCTGGTTTGTAGTTACCAGGTTCTGACACTGCCTGGATTGTGATAGCCATCAGGAAACTCAGTCTGTGATGCCAGATACTGAAATTGTTCATCCATATTAAGCTTAACACCAAAGATACTCACCTAGCAGCACTAAGGAATTTACCTAATAGTATATCAGTCATGCATATAAAATCACTTCATTATAGACAGGATTTCAACTACTGGTGTTAGATAAAGGCAAGAAGGCCAAGATAGCTCTACTGAAAACTTTCTTCCCTTTAAGATCGTTCCCTATTAAAACCTTTCCAACTTCTGTCTGCAAACTCAGCTCCCAGTTACTAGGGAGCAAACTAAAAATTTTTAGTTAGTAAAAGAAAGATGGCTACACATTAGTAACTACTTAAATAGTCTCTTGAAGGAGATAAGAGGTTCCATCACAACACAGAAAAACAATAAAACTAATATTTAGCTAGCATTCACCTTTCCTACTTCATCCATTTCCTCACATTTTCAATATACAAACCAGGAAAACCATACGGTAATTTGACCTTAATAATTAAGCACAGGGAAAACATTCAAAACATTTTCAAGTGAGACTCCTGGTTGCAACAGTAAAGCAGGTCCATTTATTCATTATAAAATAATAATATAACAATGTAAGTGGATCATTTATAAGCCAGTGCATGCTAAAAAAAACCCAACATCTTTTCTCAGCTTTTTACCTGAATAGCCTCCTTGAATAGCCATGTGTGGCATAATTTGGATTACAGTGCATTTTTTGTGTATATCTATTACTAAGATTTTTTTCTGCATGGATTACAACTTCATCACTCAATAAATGGCAATCCCTTTAAAACAGACTACTTATGTGTCATAAGCACATTTCCATTAGATACATAAATTGGGATCTAGCTAAAGCTTAATCTTTGTGACAAGGCACACACACTCAGATCCAGAGATTCAGATGGACAGATTATACTTAAATATCAGTCTCAAAACATCCTTAAATATGTGGTTTGGGGCATTCTCTCCCTGCCTTTTGCATCTACTGTACAGGGCGAGCACACAGAAGCAGGGATGACTTTCCCTAGTCACACGTGAGTAGTGTTCCCCTGTGTATTACCTGCAGCAGTTACTGAACCACAGGAGCAAACTGGAGCCCAGCTGTGCCTTCTGGAGAGGCTGAGCTTTGCTGCAGCTCATCCTGACTCACACAGCCAAGCTCAGCAGTGCACAGGCTTGTGTGTACAGGCAGGCGCACAGAGTGGGACACACAAGTGGGCAGGCCAGTGCCTGGAGGTGACTGCAGAGAACAAGCAGGCTTTCACCATTCTTCACCCAGAATCATCTGCACATTTAAAAATTTCACAAAGAGAGCTACACCCTGTCTGTCACATATGATTTTGGTATCCTCTGCTAGTATGGTTATTGCAGTCTTTCAGCAAAGACTAGTCAATTTTCCTGGAAGCCATAACTATTAGAGATTAACATGGAAAGGTGAGAGCTGTTTACACTAGACCGCAACAAATTTTAACTGGTTATTGCTAAGCTAGATAGATATGAATGAAAACAATCCTCACCAAAAGGTACACTCACATTAAATGCACACCTTTGCCTTGATTTGGGAAATTAATCTATCTATACTTCTTGTTTCAGCAGAGCAGTCTAAAGGGAAGTCTTTGTACTTGGCTGCTAGATATTCCCGCTCAAATGAACTCAAAAAATCTGGTTTCCATCCATGCCATGAGAAAATCAGCTAAAGCAGATTTAACTGATTAGCAAAGCACCCCATCTGGTAGGAGGGCTCCACGCGTGTCCTTCACGCACCAACATCTGATGCTCCCAACCGGGAGCCTTATGGTCCAAACTCAGCAGTGCTGCTGGTGGGCTGGGGAGGAACTCACCCCCTGACCCACGGCAGCAGCTACACTGAGCTTGTCTCAACTTGAACCTTTGTGTGCTTTCATTAGTCAACTGTAAGCAGACTGCTGAAATTATGCCTCTATCTGTCCCAGCAAGAGAGAGATAAAGCTATTTTGACCATTTTGCCTTCATTTAGAGGAGTGCAAGGGAATGCTACACACCTTCATTTAAAGCATCAGCACATACCTCTTCCAGTCACAGGATCGTCAACTGGATGGACCTGTGGTCTGTTCCAGTAAGTTTAATTCCACTTATAATAATAATCCCCTGTAATAGGCTCAAGGCTTGAGCTAGAGCCATTAATCTGACTCCTCTCTCCCCACCCTAATTCTGGCCAGCAGTCAGGGAATCTCCATCCTTCCCCATCCCTGAGCTACAGACTCTGTCAACAGGAATTAAGCAGGCACCTGTGATACCACCTGCTGCAATCTATTTAATTCTTTGTCACATAACCATTTTGGTCTCTTTATAGTTCATTCAGTGGAAGAGGAGGAGGGGAAGACTGAGCTTTACATCAATGTAGTATATTGTCAATTCCTGTAATGTAATATGCAAAATTAATAGAAAAATTAATAATAGATCTAGTTATGGTGGATGGATTTTTTTGCAGGTTTTTCTAAAGGCACATCATAAAATTATGAAAATGAAAGACTATCAGAATATGCAAAGAAATATGCAGTAAAAATATTCTATGGGAGCCAAGAAACAGGAGAAAAAAACCTCTCTGTATTAGCCAGTCTGAATTGTGGGCAAAGAAATGTTTCTATTAAAGAGAAAAACTGACTGAAAAAAATGCTTGGCTTACCAAAAAAAAGAGCAGTTTTCCATTTTCCAATGGCATATAAACCTACAGATAATCTAGATCAACACAGGCAGTCAGTGGCAGAAAGATAGTTTATGGACATTATTGTGCTTCACATACTTCCTTTCTAAGGTTTGTATCTCCAGTCGGACAATTTTTAGCAGGCATTTTAAGTCTGGTTCCTTCACTCATATGTTTTACATAAGTGTAAGCAGTCCTACCAAAATTAGTGTGAAAGAAGAGCAGGTAAAATTAAGAATTAGTGAGGTTTTGCATAGTGAATTTCTCTTTTATTTTCCTAATATATTCCAAGTCTGAGTAATTTTATAAAGAAAAAAATAAAATAAAATTAAGTATTACACAATTACTTGTCAGAGTGCAGAAGTTACTAAGCCTTTCTACCATAGCTAAGGAGATGGAGTATCATATTTTCTTGTGTCTACATCTTGTGCTAAGCCCCTCTCCACAAAGCCTGCACCTTCTCACACCAGCCACCTCTTCAAGCTCTCATTAGTCTCACTTTTGCTATGTCTTTTGAGGAGAACTAAAAGTGGGATAAAGCTCTACTTTAGGGATTGCCTTCATAGCTGATGCCCTTACATTAATTCCACATACTCAGATTTTTCCATTTACACAGTTATATTTGGATGGTCCCTACCTGGCTCCCTTCAAAGGTGACAGAGCTTTGGGTCTCACCCTTCTCGTATTTTAGACTCAATCTCCATCCATTTATGCTGTGAGTTTTCAGTCACCTCACCCTTCAGCGAAGGCTCACATTGCTTTCCATGTTTCCTGTTAAAGACTGTACAAGTACACTGGAAGGTGCACAGGTGATTCTGTGTGTGTTTCTGTACTGCTGAGTTACAGACCAATGCTGATTCAGCTCAGCACCTTTCAAAGGAATGGAGATGTTCTGGTGAAGACAAGAGTATCACTCAAGAATACCCCCCTGTTAAACACTGCTGCTGGAAGCATGCCTTGTCACCCATTTTGGGATTATAAGGCCTGTTTACATGGTCAATCTGAGATGGATAAGCTGTAAATTCCAAGCAGAAATGCTTATTTTTACTTTTTGAGTGCCTGAGAATGTTGATGTTGGAGGGCAGCTAGGTTTTTCCATCATGGTTTGTTCCATCTTTGTCTTCAGCAAGTTCTGTTGCTAGGGGGAACACTAAGGCAGTGAAACATCATTTTTGCTGTGTACAATGGGCTTTTTAATGGTTTTATTCCATTTTGCTTATGAAACTCAGAAGTCAACTATCGATTCTACCAAGCCCTTGTGAGTGAAGATTAAAGCATTCCAACATGCTTGTCTACAGGTGTGCCATGGTGAATTATGATCTTCGCATAATTCATAGAATGAAAAAGTTGCACCAAGAAACCAACTGTTAATCAGTGTATAGGCACAGGAGATCAATCTTTGATTCGTGTATTCACAAATCCTGTTTACTTGGCCACATTAGAGAACAGACGGGTGTTCTGGAATGGATTCTTAGAAATGATGGATGTAATTGTCAAAACTGCCAAGGTCAATGTATAATGTTCAAAAAAGAACCAACTCATTTCAAGCACCTTCCATTTATCATTCATGCAATTTGACCCCCAGTTCTCTTTGTAATAACATACTATGAGGGAACAACTGCTGTGTTCATTCCTACATACTCCTGTGGACTTTTAAATATCGTGCAGGTCACAGCCTTTCCAAAAGACTGAGGACATTTGTATATAACTTTTTTCCACCCTGAAGTATGTGGAAGCTATTACATTAAACCTGACTTTAATAAGAGTAAGTTTGTTTCCTATAGAATTTTTATGCTGAAGTACTGTATACATTTGAAAGAAACTTGTTCCAGAATTTCATGGTTTTTCCATTTAAGAAATGTAGATTGATTTATAATAAGTTTTGTAAAATATATCTAAATAATTTGCCTTTCAGAACTGAGATATCCCCACCATTGATGATATATCTCAGTTGCTTAACATCATGCTGTGGAATATAAGCCAAATCTAAAGAATAAGAATTAGAAAAAAACTTTACCTGTGGACAGTTAACTCCATAACTCAGCCATTTCTTTTAAATACCAGCCTTGATTAGAGTCAGAATACTGAGTCAAGAGCCTGGTAGTTTGCATTTGTATGTAGGTCTAAGTATCTGGCAGTTATTCAAGGTGGTTTAACTTTCAGATTTAAAGAAAAAGAGAAATATAAATTTTAGTATTTTTAGCGTTTAAATGTGGTATTTTAGAATGCCAGAATCTCAAAATCTCTATTTTCTGGTATTACTTTTTATAAAGAGGAGGGGAAGACCTATACTTCTGATTTTTGGCTGCTGCTGTGTACACTTTCACTTCGGGAGCTTGCAACTTTTACCACTCTATCTTCACAAACAGTGGTAGAGGTTAGTGGAGCAAACCTGAAAACAGATACCCAGCAAGTCATTTTCTCTCAAAGAGAATAGAACTTTGTTTCACCATTGCAGAGGGATCACAATAATTTTTTAAATTGAATGGAGTACAGTCATACGTACATGAATGGTCATAGCATACATGAATAACACAACCTTTTTTCTCCCCCCTGGACTGTGATGATAACCAGACTGAGTTTGCTTTTCAAAAAATTAACACACTGGTTCATATTCTGTTGAACTATTTAGAAACCAAGATAAATCTGAGGATCTGGTTCAAGAGTAGTTTAAGCCACTAGGTACGACAATAGCAAATGAAGAGTTGGCACCAAACAGCTTTATAAGGAAAGTGAAGAGGCCTGGGACCATCAGGCACATGAACAGGTTAGATCACATGCTTTAATCCTATTGGTTTCCACAGATTCAATGAGAAAGCTTGTGGATGTGATGAAATGCCATTTCTGCACTAAGGCAGCATTTCTGAAGCAGAAGTTTAAAGAAAAAAATGTTTACTGTATTTTCCCTTATTACACCATTATCTTTTCATGGAAAAGTAAAAGCCAGACATGCACTTCTGTTGGGATGGCTTATTTCTCCTTAATAAATGAGTTCATTTCTCCTCAAGCTCATGATGTCATAATAGAGCGGGGAGGTAATTTGCTTAATTTCTTCATTTCTCATATAACATTGAAATAAGGCAGTTACTTGTAGGTGGAGAAACTGTGACATCAGCCTGAAGGGGAACAGAAAGGCGCATAGAGAAGCAATCACGACTGAAATTGCAGAATAATGTTTTGTCTAACTTCTTCACCTTACAGCTGAGCTGTAATTAGTTACAGAGCTTTCTACTTAAGAAGGAGCACTTTCTCCAAAAATACTGTTTAAAAAAAGGGGAGGGGTGTGTATGGAAAATCTATAATACCTAGAACAAGAGAACATCCAGAAAAAGAGTGAAAGATTTTGTTCAGAAAGAGCTTCAGAAATATGACAGGGAAGCATGGGCAGGACAGAAGAGCTCCACATTCCCTCACTTAAGAATCAACATATCTGCTGAAGGCTATAAATCCACAGACTGTCTGAAAGGCAGGCTGCCATGGGCTGTCAAAGTGGTCTCCCTGTCAGACATCAGGCATTTATCAGACTTAAACCAACATGAACTATTTCCACACTTGGCTGAAGAGCCACCGCAGAGATATCCGTGGCTCAGGAGGGCAACGTGTGAGCCAGTGTTTGTCTGGAAGCAACAGTGATGCACTGGCACACTGGGACATCTGTCAGGCAGTTATAGCTCGTATTTTGGAGCTGGCTTACACCCATCCATTGGGAACGTGCATGGTTGTTCGCATGCAGTGGGCTATGCTCAGCTGAGCTCATAAGTCCATCCATTTTTTTTTTGTTGTTTTTAATGAATTAACATGCATTAGGGCAAAACCTTTTGATCACTTCAGAGTAAAAACTTGCCACTTTGAAAATATACTTCATTTGTGATCACTGCAAAGGGAGATGAATTAATATGATTAGTTTTAAAATCCTTGCCACCCCATTGCTTTTTTCAGCCAACTTGATATTCAGGTGAAAATCCACTGTGGAGACAAAAGAATGCTTTGTAAGCAGTGTCAGCTTTGAAGTATAACCCATGCTGCAGGTGGAGTTCGGGCAACGCTGCTTTTGTACATAAAGCTCGGTCAACAAGTCAGACATATAACTTTAAAAAGTATCTATGAAAAAACACACAAATTAGTGCTCCTGAAGAAGCTACTCATTACACACTTTCAGTGCATCACGACATCAGGCTACTGCAAGTCTTTGCCTCCACATGTGGAATTTATCAGGAAGAGCCAGTGGCAGCAACTAATCAGTAACCACAAATATCAGGGACACCCAGAGGCAAGATTGCACCCCTGCAGATATGCTACACAACACTGGATAACAGGCACACTAATGATGAGGGCTCATGCTTAGGCACTAGATATGACCCACTTACTTGCCTTCAAATTAGATCACGTAAGCTTGGAGTGCAAACCTGTGTAGCTATTTCATTAGAAGGGCTGTACGTGTTTCAGGTGCCAGCTGTACAGTATGAGGACAGTAAATGTGCATTACTCTGGCCATCAGTACCCTTCACGCACAGGCAGTGGTGTCAAAAGTTATCACTTGCAGATGAGAACTGTGAAAGATGCGAATACAAGTGTCAAGTTCTCTCTCTGGAGCGCAGTGCTCATCCACTGAACGTGCATATATTGCTTTACCTCAGAGACTAGATATTGTGAACAGAAGCTGCTTTTCCACCTCACCTTCTTGATGTCTGCTGAGGTTTCCATTAAGCAATTACTATTCAGCTTTTATAGAAACAGGGAGTTTTATTGCTTCTTGGACCCCACCTCAACCAAAATAGCACCCAGTCCTTAGAAAAGAGCACATGAATTTACAATTGGGATACTGAGTGGGAAACGAGAGCCCCGCCCTGAGATACCTGTTGCACTATGCAGCTGGGACATGTTGGGCAAGACTCTGCCTGAAGTCCCTGTGTGCAGGACTGGGTAGCAAAATTCCTGCATCTCACAGGGCTCTGGAGCCTTAACAACTCTCAAGAGCCTGGACAATTCCTTCAAGATGAAAGGATTTACTTCCTAACATAATATACAGCACAAAATTGTTATTACAGGGCATTCCTGGATGCTTTGACTAGATGGATTTTTACAAGATAATGATTACAGCCCAAAGTGAAGGGTTTAATTCATAAATTGCCACAAAAAGGGATTGGAGAAGAGTCACTGCAAAAAATAATGACTGCAAGACTGCCATTAATGACCTGAGCTCAATATGCAGAGTGCACACTCTACAACTGTCTAACTAGCAAAACAGAGCTGACTACAGCTGTATACCTATTTTATTGAAGCAATGCAGAAGGGCAAGGTTTTGTTTATCAGAAGGCTAGCTTCCGTGAGGTGTAAAATTTGTTCTTTTTATAGTTTAAGCCATCCAACCCTTAAAACATAAACATGATAAAACAAACTCTGATAATCTGGATTACAATTCCTTTTCACTCTCCTACCATTCCCAGCACTTCTCCTAATTTGCAATAGGAACAGTTTTCAAAAGGTAGAAATTACTATTTCATAACAATCTGGTTATATCACAATAGTGCACGTTTCCACATTTTTCTTCTTTAAATACAGTTGATAATGTGCCTCTCTTGTACATGCAAGGAGTGATTTCATCCTCACTTTTCCTTCATATCTTGGTTAATAAAGAGAGTAATTATACTTCTGCTTCCCTTTTTTGCTAAACATTGTCAGATAATGAAGCATGAATTACTGTAGGCTTCTGCAAAACAAACCAAAGGGATGGTAGTGTCAGAGCGGAAAACGGAAGAAGAAAGTCAGCTTTGAAGTCTACCTGTACATCTCTGCTCTGCCAGCTCTGAGCTCATTTTCAAATCAAAGAACGATCACACAAAATTCACAGCAATTAGACATATATTGCTACATGGAGACTTCACATCAAGTTCTTCCCTTTTAGCATGGAAAAGTAAAAACCCTGATGTTTTGAGATGAAGACTACAAGCAAATTAGTCACATCTAGCATATAAATAATGTTTTCGGCATAGCAGTAAAGAAAAACACTTTGAAAACTTACTAAAATGTAGGGTTATTCTGCTGAACATTTAGTATAAAAACCTGTTATTTTTATGCAGAAATGGCAATCAATTTTGGAAACTTCACAGATGTGCTCTTAAAGTTATTAATTTCACCAGGATGATCATGAGTGTTTTACTCAGCTGTTCTACAAACTTTAGAATAATACAAATCAAATCAAATCCTAAATTACAATACTTCTTGTCCTTTGTGCAGGGATTTTGGTTTTGCCTGGCATGCTTTGGGTCTTACTGTTTTAAATGAAACTGAAGCTAAAAGTCTTAAAAACTTTATAAATTCTTGACCAAACCAGAGGAATGACAGACACCACAGTATTATTTAGTAAGCCATGATATCTCAGGAAGGGCAGATCTTTAGCTGCTTGTAACCTTCCTGTGAAAATGTCTGGACATTAACATCTGGCAGATCCAACTTCAACGGAAAGGCAAATAACCTGAACAGATTAAATCATGACCTGGGAACAGAGACAGTGAAATAGAAGACTGTACAAGTGTCAGACATGTTTGGTTCAATACCTGTTTACTGGAACACTGTGGATGTTAAAATTTGGCAATCTATTATTTAAGACAAAAATTCGCTAATGTTATGTAACCCAATAAAATACTTGGTTAACAGCATCTCATTCAGTGCAAGACAAACAAAGCTGCTGTCAATATTCCTTTTAATTAACCCAATAGTATTAGCTGCTTATGACTTCATTCCCCTCAGTCCCAGTGGGCAACCTGAAAGGCAATTCTCACTATTACTTAGCTCCCGTGGTGTAATCCACAAGAGGCTGTCAGCTTGCCATGGCTGGTGACCTCTGACCCAATCACTTTCTTCCTTTTAACGTTACTACCTTTGCACATTTAATGAACTTTGTACATGGCTAAAAAGATGTCAGCACAGCGAAACGATAGTTCCTGCTGTGAAGGCTCCATTGTTTCTATAAGTCTAATTGACCTTTCACATCAGAGAAAATGAGAAAAAAATCAATATAGTTACTTAGTCACCAGTACAATGCTATCTTTTATAATTAATATGCTAACCACATTGCTTTTGGAACACTGACACCCAAACACCCCTCGATGTACAAAAATGAATTCTCATTAATAACCATTATATTAATCACTGTTGCCCAGAACTGGAACCTGACTGCGAAATCCCCCGGTGGAAATTGCTATAATCGTTCAAACTACAGGAACGAATTTTTTTTCGGCATAATTACTGCTGTCTTCTATTGAAAAATATCCATTAGATGGCGGCTTTTAGTTACGTAAATCAAGTTGATTAATTTTTAATTTTTACCATTTATATGACTTTGCACAAGTAAAGACAATTTAAACGATTAGCTGAACAATTATTAAAGCAACTTGCAGCGGTTCAAATATTCATTTAGTTACTAGAAAAGCCATATATCATTAACTTCCAATTAAAAGTTTGAAATTTGGTAAATGCTGATACAATAAAAAATGCTCATGTTCTTGTCAATAAAGCAGCATACTGCTGTAAAAATATTGCTTTCATTTCAGCTGAAAGCAGGCAGTTCACCTAGTATCAGTTTTCTGCAGCTATTTCATGAGCGAGGAAGAAGAATCCTCTTGCATGTCTAAAAGTCATTGGGAAGAGGCAGCCAGTGGCATCACAGCACTTCTGTGCCATTCACTCCAGTCTGCCTGCCTCTTGTCCCACCTTCTGGACCAGGCTGGCACGACTGCTGAGCCTAGCACATGTCAGAACAATTATCTTTTCAATAGAAGCATCCAGCAAAATCCAAACACTTTTTTATGCAATAGCCCAGTGGCTAGAGATCAACTTATTCCTAGACACAAGGGGATTCATCTCAAATCTTACTCTCTGCTCCCTTGAATGGCTATAGCTGAGTTGCCTAAAAACTTTCATCTGAATAACATGATGATTAGTCAGGAAATCAGAGCTAGCAAATAGTGGAAGGAGAAGAACTGTGATGTTAATGATAAGCAATGAGACTCCAATTTACAGCTGTATTGTATATGGACTTAAAGATATTGTATTGAAATTTAGTACAGTCTTCTGCCAGCTTGCCAATCAAAATCTTCAAATACATACACAGCATTGACATTATTGCAGTGGCATCCATAATTTTGTACTTTTCTGAATCCAACTGATTCAAACAGAATGATGAGGCACGATTAAAATGTCTTTTTCTGAGGAAATAAGAGGGCAGTGGTATGTGGTGTGTGTTGGATGATCTGTTTTGGGATCTGTTGGCAGTATCACTGCACAGGAGATGCACTTAAACAGGATACCATGCATGCCTGACACAGCTGGATCATGCACATCATCACCAAACTGCACTGTACCATACAGGGATCCTCTGAGAGACCACATTACAGAAAGAGACATGGTTGGAGATTTTTTTTTTTTGTTTTAATTGAAGTGTATTTGGTTTCTTTTGGAGACAAGTAAGTTCTTAAAATGAAATAGTCAACCTCACTGGTCTTCATTTTTCAAACACAAATTCAAGCATCGCAAAAGTTGTGGTTTTGGGGGTTTTAGTGTTTTGTGTTTGATTTTTGTTTTGTTTGTTTGGGGTTTTTACATAAATTATTCCATTGACACAGTCACAGGGAAGACCATGATCAATACAACTTACAGGAGTTCCACACAGAAGACCCACATGCTGTGCAGAAATGGTTTTATCTGCGTGGTTGTGAACTTTCTGATTTTTTTTTTTTACCTCCAGTTGTTAAAAAACAACTTAAGGTAATTTACCTGATTAGCACAGAGGTTATCACTGAGACGTTAACAATTTTGTACCCTACTTCCTCCCCTGTTCCTGTATGCTTTCTCTCCCACCTCCAACGGAAGCCAGAAGATTAGACTTCAGTTTAGACTGGAACTTAAACCTCTATTGCTGAGAAATAGATGCTTTCCAGGTAAATATAAGAACACACAGAGGGGAAGATGGAAATATTCAAAGTGGTGTTTACGGATATAAATCACAGTGTCCATCACAGTGGGCTCGGGTCTTAGAGATAATTAAAGAGTCCAGGGAAGATCTCTACAGATCATTACGAGAACTTACAATTTCCTTTAAGAAAAATTCCTCGCGCACAACGGAGCCACCCCATTTAAGGGAACTTTTAAAGTAATGCCACAATACTTCCCATGTGCAGCAAAAGAGTTCTGATCCAATCTAATGTTTTCTTATACATACTCTACCCAAGAATTCTGCTGTAAAAAGCAGTTTTCACCTAGATTATAAATTATATAAATTATTATTATAAAATATTATATTTTGTAAAATCAGAAGTAGTAATTCCTATTAAGCTCACGTGACTGCTTGCAGTGTAAAACTTTAAAATTTCTCTACTTTTGTTATTACTGATATGTGTTTATTTGGACTGGTCATAAGACCTCCCTGTGTCGACATTTCCTTCCACTGAAGAGAAAATAAAAATGCTGAAATGTAAAGCAGGTGATTTCCAGCCTGTTATCATGTTTTCCTACATATAGGGCAGGCTGCATCTATATTCAACCACATTTTCCTTCCATTCATTCTTAAAACAACACTGGAGCAGTTTATAAATTGTAGCACACCTACATGTTTGCATTCTTACATGGGTATCTATCTTGGCACCTGTTTGCAAACTTAACCTGAAGCTTGGGGTGAAAAAAATCAGGCTTATGTGAATTTAAAAAAGTCTTTCAGAGAAGTCTACCAGGAAAATTGGAAGAGATACAATCAAGCATAGATCTTTAGTGTCCTAGTTTTAAACCACATATCTATATACCTTCCTCTAGACTACTGGTGCCTCTATGGCAATGATCTTGTAACGCTATTTTTAACAGTTAACTGTGTCTCCTTGATATCCAAAGTTATTCTAAACATTCTGCTTAGGTGTTTTAATGTTCAGGATATTTGGCTTTTGGGGAAAAGAATATGATTTAAAGAAGATACTTTTTTTTTTTTAATAATTGGAGGGGTTATGAGTCTCTTTGATATGGTTCTTTGGGAGATTACTGTTATCAACATACAAAGGGTAACATCTCCACAAAGAGAACAGACAGTATGAGGCGCTACTGTGTCAATTAAATCTTGGCATTCATTCATTATGCCTATGTCCTTTTCCTGCCCCTTTCTTCCTTGGTGGTCTTCTGGTATTTTTCTTAATACTAGCAGCCAAAAAGAAAAAAGAAGAGATACTAAAGGCAATTTCTTTAGTACAGTCACAGACAGACTTTTTTGTAGTTTAATATTTGAAACTGCAGCCCTTGTAACTTAGAGGGGCCACCACTCCAGTATTTACACAGATGTTAGAGAAGGCAGCCTGTAACCATCCACCTCCGCCCCTGCGGTCACCTTTGCCTCTGAGCAGTCTTTGGGAGGTACATTAATAACATTTGTATTAGATACCCATTTCTCAGTTACAATATTTTTATTTCGCATTGTCTGTGTGGAATGTAACTTAATATATATCCTTGATGCGGGGAGATGTTTACATAGTATTTTATGATTAGTTCAACTGGAGACCACTGGGTTTCACAGGTTAGTAACCATAGTCCACAAAGGCAGAGAGCAGGCAAGATATAAATATGGAGTTCCAAAGGAACTGCACACAAAAAGTCAGGAATACATTTAAAAGGGATAATAAACAGCCAGCTACAAAGATGAGATAAAATTGATTCAATCTTTAAATCTTTCTTATTGAAATGAAAGCAAAATATCTTCAGGAAAGCCCAAGTAAAAGATAAAGGGACTGAAATCGCATAGACATTTCATTTTAAAGAAGTCATAATTGCTTGGTAATGCACTTGAACAAGAAATTTTGTCTTTCTCTGACCATCTTGCTTTGAAGTGCTCCAAAGAAGCAACAATATGGTTAATGAAAAAATATGAGACGGACTTACCTAACATTTCCTTTTATTCTACCTTTTAATTCACTCCTCTCGCACTATGTAATACAGAATGAAATTGGTAGAGGGCTTATTCCATAGGACCTTCCTGCCTCTTTAATCTCCAGATTTGCTTTCTGAGCGCCTGCAGGTGCCTGTGCCCTGCTGGCAGGGCGAGTGCAGGTCTCCCACTGGGAATTTTACTCAGCCAGGTGTTATGCTGCCCTGCTGAGCCACGAACACTGAGCAGAACCTGCCGGGGGAATGTTTGCATTCTGGCTTTTCCTTTCGAATCAAAAGGTGTTAAAGATGTCATTGAAGAGCTTAGAATAGTGACTAAGCAATTTCTATACTTCAGTCTCTCATGGCCCAACTTAGTCATATGGCCTCCTGCAGGTATGCCTAATAACTCCAGCTCCAGTGCCTATATCTTTTCACACCTTTTTACCAAGAAGGAAGCATTGTCTTTGATTGTCCATCAGCCCTAATCCTTTCTCAGCATGAAGCTTGTTAGCATAATTGGAGAGAAGAAACCAAAAAGGTACATTATGTGCATCTATGTGTTTCTCTTTCAGTGAGGGAGGCTGTTTGGATGAAAGGCCACTGTATTTACTGCACTAATGCAGCAACTACAGGTTTCCCCAACAGAAGAAAGTCTCTACCATTTCAGGTTTTGATTTAATGCAAGTGATGAAAATCACATGTGTAGCTTTGTGAATGACAGTCACCATCCTCATCAAAGACTGGCAGAAGTGCCTGCCTCAAATATCAGGCTTTCTATCCAAAAATAACTACAGAAAGTGATTGGCATCCCTGAACTCAACTTGGGCTTCCTGGTCAGTTAAACTATAAAACTGATTGCAAAGAAATTAGTGAAGATTGCTTTTAGGATTTTTTTCCCAAGAACAACAAAGATTTTTAATATCTTGCCCAGGACACTGGAGGGTAAGAGAACAAATAGGAAGGTAATGAGCCATAAAAACTTCCAAGGCAGTTTCCCTTTTCTACCATCTCAGTCTTTAATGATGAGTAGTTAAAGAACTATAAGCAACAATAAGAGAAAGCCAACCATCCATCACGGGCACTCTGTATTAGGATTTACTTCACATTTTAGTCTTCATCTCTTATGAATAACAAGACACAAATGCCAAAATAAGTATAATTTATCATTGATTACACACTTTGTCAAGCTAGGAGACGAATCTTTGGTATTCCTATTTGCATGACCCAGGATTTCCACACAGCAAGATTAGGATGACCAGCAACAGTGAGGTATTTTGTTCCTCTCTAATACATCCAGTATGACATGATTCACACTAGTTCAGTTGTCATCCGACTTCTCATTTTTCTTTCTACTTCCCAGGATAAACTCAGATTGCAGTTCATACTTGCAACCTTTTTACTGCTCAGAGTGTGTGATCTAGGTAACACTGTCCAAGTTTCCTTAGCTTTAAACTGAAAAAAATGACACTTTTTTTCCTAGTTTTATCAGTTGCACACAAGACTTTCAATACCTACTGTAAAATTAATGTATTCCATGGTTTGTTGTACAGTTTTAAGAATAATATGCTCCAGAGCATAGCTTGTGAATTCCATCTTGGTGCTCCTAGAGCACCACATATGTCCAACCAACATACAAATTAACTAGTCAAATTAGGCATTTCTGCACTTGGTTGAATTAGGAGAGAATTAAGTTACATGCACTTTGTCTCTCCAGGGTGTTGCTTTTGCTCAACGCACTTTGATCTTAGTCTTCTTTGGTCACTGGTTGTGTGTTAAGGTCCTTCACGAAGGACTCTGACAGCATGAGGGAGGACTCATACTGCAGTACAAGTACAGTCTATCAGGGAATCATGTTTATCATTGCTGCTAAGTCAGTAGAACACTTTACCCTCAAGCACATCACCTTGGACTTTCCTGCAACACATAGCTGCCCAATCTTGTCACAGAGAGGAATTTGGTTGCGGTTAACTGGGTTTTTAATCATTTCTGGTGTCATTGAAGTTTTTCCTCCATTCCAGTGCCACAACACTCAGCATACTGACAAGAGACCACTTTTTAAAGAAAGATGAAAGGTAGACCACAACCTATCCAGATTTTTAGTTATTCCTTATATCAGAAGAGACATTGGAAGCCCTAGCATTTAAGAGCCAGGGAAGGATAAAGTAACACAAGTTCTAACTCAAGGGGGAAAAAAAAAGAAAAAAAGGAACTAAACCACAATAAAAATCTCCACATCAAAAAACTATTCAAAATAAACATTTTATCAACTTTGAATTTAAAAAGGGAGAAGACTGTGCAATGAAAATCATGATTCTGCCCATAGATTGATTAATCCCTGTAGTATTTTTGCTAGGATTCAAAATATTTTGAAGCATACCTACACAATGCTCAGTTTTCACCCACAACATCAGTCAGCTAGTTTTCCACAGCTGTGTAGACATACATAAACAGAAAATGGAAACCTTGGTCTTATTCTGGCAAATTAGCCTAGCACAATTACCAAGGTAACTTGGTCATCTGAAATGGTAGCAGTGTTCCTCTCCTAAATCCTTCATAAATCACTGACAAAGTCTACTTGGGGATTAAACATTTACTGAAATAACTGACGTGATTGTAAACCACCTTGACCAGTGTCCTCATGTGAACGCACTTTTTCACAAAGGATTACTTAGACTCCAGTAGAATAGCACACTACCTACTTTTGCAGAGCCAGAAGATGCATTTCCTTAATGGTTTTCCAGGACACTATCAATATTAAATAAATATCAGTCATTATATGTAAATACATATAACAGTTTTAACATAACAGTTTCTTCCCTCTGCAGGAAAGAAAAGGAAAATCCATCAAAGAATGGTGCATAGGGAAATCAAATATCAAATGCTTCCTGCTTCCAAGAAGAGATGTAATATTCTGTGAATGACTGACCTGGCTCTGACCTTGATCATGGTAAGAGATTTGTTTTGGTAGTCTGCTGTAGCCAGCAACCTGCAGAGCAGTTTGGGAATCCTACCAGAGGGAGTTCTCAATGCTGTAGTTAAGAAGCACATTTGTTTATGTGGAGATACTATTGCAGATATGGTATTGCAATAATATATTTCAGATTGCTTGACAAATACATTAAAAGAATGCCAGATAATTAAATACATAAGCATGAAAGGTTTCTTGAAGATAACGTAAGGTGAGATGTAGCACTCACCACTGTGATTTCTGGAACAAAGGCAGCATTAGAACAATATTAGTGGATTTAATTATAGCCAGACAACAAACTGAAATAAAATTTTCTCACTCTATTTCTGCACTGTTGACCCCAGGTATTGCAAAAGACAGGAGAAAAGTTCAGCAAGTGCATGCGTATATTGCCCTCATATAAAGCATATGAAAATACCAAGAAACTGAACAAAGCATAATGTTTTCATGTTTAACACAGAAAAAGCAAATTTTAATTTTTTTTGCATTTAACTTGGTTTTGCTGTTCATCAAAAAAAGTAAGTTAAGGAATGTTCAAAGTGCAATCTTCCAGCACTTTTTATTTTAATAACTTTGAAATTTACACGCTGAAAACTATTGCACCTATGCAGCTTTTAAGCCACATAAATGGGATTACTTCCTGCCCGAAGTTTTGTGACATTTTTTTTCCTCCTCAGAACCAGGGTTTTGTTAGGTGACCTGACAAAGACACAAGTTGAAAACAAGATACAAGTGCAGTCCTGCAATAATTGTCCACCTAGTATCTATTGCTTATTATTATATATGATTGTAGCCTTCCAGTACTTAAAGGGGGCTTATGACAAAGAGGGAGAACTTTTACATTGGCAGATAGTGATAGGACAAGTGGAAATAATTTTAAACTAAAAGAGAGTAGATTTAGATTAAATATCAGGAAGAATTCCTTTACTGTGAGGGTGGTGAGGCACTGGCACAGGTTGCCCAGAGAAGCTGTGGATGCCCCATACCTGGCAGTGTTGGATGTTAGCAAGCTGGTCTAGTGAAAGGTGTCCCTGCTCATGGCAGGGAGAGCTGGGACTAGATGATCTTTAAGGTCCATTCCAACCTCGGTCATTCTAGAATTCTGTGATTTATTGTATATGTATTATACACAGACTCATAGATCATTTAAGTTAAAAAAGACCTCTAAGATCAAGTCCAGCCACTGATCTGGCACTGCCAAGTCCACCACTAAACCATGTCCCTAAGCAGCACACCTACATTCATGTATGTTTATTTATTATGAAGAGGCAACATCAAAACTGAAGACAGCTGAGTAACAAATGGTGACTTGAAGAGATAGAGAACCAAGAACAAAAAAATACCCCCAAAAAAACCCACTCTAGCTTCTTGGAAAACTACAGAAGAAACAGGTAACCAACAGCAACTGTCTGTAGAAACATCTGACTCTGAATAGGTAAGAGGCCAATTAGTCCAGAGACTTTCAGGTAAGATGCAGTAATTAAACAGAATGCCCAACTTACAAGACCAGCTTTATTCCATGGTGCCACTGATAGTGGGGATGTTCAGGGCTGTAGCAGAAGCCCTTTGCCCTGCAGGCATAGGCATGCTGCCAGCTGTGCAGCAGCAGCACTGGTATAATCTCTGTCCCAATAATACCGGAGAGTTGTCTGTAGAAATACTCTGCCAAGTTCTGTAGTAGTGTCTTTGTTCACTACTGAAATCACAAAATTGTCCAGGGAGCAAGTGAAGACAGGGATTGCCAGGTGGGATGAGCATAGGGCATGAGCTGCTGGCTCAGGCAAAGGAAATGTTCCCTGTGTAACACAAGGAGCCCCCAGTGGTGCTTCTGTGGGGGGAACACGAAGGACACACTCCGAGTGCTTTCAGCAATCAAAGGCAGCACATCCCTAATTGGCGAACACCAGTTTCACACGTGGCAGAAAACACTAACTAGAAAGCTGAGCATGAAATGAAAAAAATTTCCTTGTGTAGAGTGGAAAGGACCCAAGAGAAAAAGAACATTTTGCATTTGTTATACAGGTATGAAAAGACACTGCTAACCAGAAAAGCTTTGGCAGTATCACAAAAAAAAGGTGGGAACCTTACCCCAGCACGATAATAACTATGGATAAGGCATAATGTGTTCTCAACTCCAGTGTGATGATGTTTATATCTCAGGTGTAGTGTGATTTTAACTTTAGTGGGTTGGTGATTAAATTTAAGGTATATATGAATAATACATGGGGAATAAAATGGGGCATTATTATAGACAAAAGAAGTGAAATAACCAGTTGGAGATGTTGTTACAGAACTCTGAAAGTGCAAGCTTCCAGATGTTTATGTTCCCCAGCTTAAAAGATTAATGAGAACACTAAAGATTTATACCCAGCCCCTGGAGCAGAATACAAGTGGGGTTTTCTAGGCATGAATCTCACCACTTCCTGAAAGAGGCAATTTTCCAGGTTCAGTGTGGTTGAAGCTAATTGGCCTGGAATTACCTGGACTCAAAGCCATTTAAATTAAGACTTGACAGAACCTCAAGGGAAACTTGCTGTGCTGGCACATAAGACATTTTAACCTTTGGAGCAATTTCATGGCATAAATAACAGTTTTCTGTGTTTTGAATTCTAGGATTAGCAATGATTAAGTAGACTGCACTGCTTTTCAAGCTCTAAAGCTGCTTTCAGAACAGAGAGAAAACACACAGAATCTGGACACATGACCTACTACTGTTTACACTTTATAAACTTTGTTTTCTTGATGTTATCTTGTCATTCTTCACAACTTGGTTTTGAACGAAAGAATGAGTAAAACCAACCCAACTGCATCATCCAACACCAGAAAATTAGCTTCCATCATGGTAACTCCACTTGATTTGAAACACTATGCAACATTCATCTAAAGCTGTGTCAAAATGCAGGAACTGATGTCCTACTCACAATTCCTACCCAAGCCAAACTGTAAGCCTTACATTTCCATGTCTGCTACATTTACAATTGCCACATAAAACATTTTAGAGCAATTAGTTTTTTCTTGGCTGGCTGAGTGGTTGTCCTTCAGTAATATAGGAGTACTCACTTTTGAAAAACTGGTTTTCAGGGAATAAACCAGCAAGCTTTTGGAGGTCCACGTTTGCGCATTCTTATTCATGATGACTACAAATGAATACTCTCCACTCTGCCAAACAGCCCTTCTCATTAAACCCACTTACAACTCCTCAGAATCTGTTATGTGAAAGAAGTTGAGAACTACAGGAATAAGCACTTCAACAGACTAACCTGATACCAGGAACTCTCCTCTTCACAAACATGTCTTCCTTCTTGCCAACCCTCTTTGAAACAGCCACGTTTTCCATTACCCATGGGTTTGTGACCATAACATCCATGTAAATCACTTGCCACCTTCAGTGTCCAAGCCAAAGGAGCACAAGGAAACCCTCCAAATCAGCTGTTTCCTGGCTAGAGTTACCTTCCCACTTCACTCCAGCAACCAGTCAGGCAAGCCTAGGCTGCAGAGCTCAGTAGCCCCATCTGGGTGGGGTTGGCCCCTCAGCTGTACAGGCTGAGTGCTGTTACTAACCTTCATGGGTGGCACTGTGACAGCCCAAAACCTTCTCCAACCAAGTTCAAAAGTAAATATGTTTCATTTTGAACATGAAATGTGGTATGGGTTATCCCAGAATTTTTCAGGCATTTTCATAGCTGACTGTCATTAATCTATTAGTTTAAAATTTAGATATACTTGGAAAGAACCTTATTGTAAATTCAATACCCTGCATTTATCTTTGCCCCCATAAGGATGCTTTGTTAAGAGATAGTAGAGTTTTGATAGCCCAGTGACTTGTTACCATATCAGAGCATTAATGGTCAAAACCTTGCATGAATGATTTTTGCACATGGCTGATGTGCAGAAATGCAGAGCAAAAATGGTTGCTCAGAAAACTCTTATGACATTGCACAAATTAGCAGAATTTGCATAAGTGTAGGGGAATTTATGGATCAAAATAAGACTTTAGCATGCGAGACATTTTTGAAAGCTGTCTTTGCCCCAGATGCATGTTTTAAACACTCCTGTGCTCCAAGGAGAACAAAGTTTAGATGATGTTTTTGGTAAGAAGCACTAGGTCAGTATTTTCATGGAAGATGTTGCTTTCAAAAGCTACTCCAGATGCTCTGCTTTTACTCAGTTTAGAGGCACTGCTTACCTCAGTTTGTGTTGGTTAGAGTAGTTCAGCAGCAGCACCCAATGGGTTGCATGCAATGTGTGCCTGTGTGCCAGCAACTCTCCAAACTCAGTCAACTCTTTGCTCTCTAAGAGTGATGGGCTTGGTGACATTTGATGCAAATGTTCAGAGAAGCAGAGAAGTGTTACAGAATTCACACCCAGCAGAGTACACATGTATCTTACAGCACCTCGGTGAGAAAGCAGACTTAGTTCAATTGGACTAACCAATGAGCTCCAAAACAGTATGAGTTTTGCTATATCAAAGCAAACAGCTGCAGAGCTATTTGGTATACCTGCACTATGCTCTAAGCACCTGGTTTCATGGAGTTTATTATATTAAAGCCCAAAATAGCCCTTCTGAAATCTGGCTGCTACCGAGAGTATTTCCACATGTTCTATTCAATGGGGACAACCTGAGTGGACTTTGAAGACCCAGATGGATCTGTCTGGCTTTGGGCTAGCTTTGGGATAACTTACCTCTCCTCTACCTCCTTCCACAGAAACACAGCCAGACAACCCAGGAGCTGAGCACATACACAGCCATCATAGATCTAGATGGTGTATTGGCTCAGGCCTTGTGTGACAGGAGACCAGCTGTACTTGCCTGCTCCTGAGAGCAGTGTCCTTGTGGCTGCACCTGAGCAGGTGACCCTGAGCTGTCCCTGCACTCACGGAACAAATAACTCAAATTCGGCTGACTGAAAGCTGACCATATCAGCCTCTAAAAGCCTGTTTCCCCTTAGGTGAACGTAAAAAAGGCAGCAGCCAAAAGATAAAGAAATAATTTCCTGTAGATCTCCTTTCTAGTTAATAACAGGCGTCTTTGACAATGCAAATAGAATAACAGTATTGCTTATTTTTCTGTTAATAATGTTTAACTTAATAACTTCTTCTGAAAGTGTTTGCTACCAAGCAAGATGAGGCTCGTCATATAAAATGATTTTGACATGACTGCTTTTAAAAAATCAGGCTTACTAAAGATATACTATGGATGTAGGAATCAGTTGATGAATTTGTAGACGTACGTATGTTCAGAAAGACCAGCTAGATTATCATCAGAGTGGTTAATCTGGTTTTACAAGGTACATATGAATTCACTAGTTATTTTTTTCCTGATTTTTCCTGCCCTATGTGAAAATGTCATATGTATAGCCCTATCTTACAAATCCCCACCTCCAGTTTCGAGATTTCTTTTACAAAGTTTTTTAAAAATCCTGAATTAATTATTGCTCTGACTGAAGATAATGGCCGGAGCGGCAGTGAAGTGTCCCAGAGCGCAGCCCGTGCTGGCACAGCTCTGGGCACCAGCTGTCATGGAGTCTCCGGTTCAGATGCCAGCCGTTCCTGCACGCTGCTGTGCTCCAGCTAACGCGTCCTGCCAGAGGCTGCCAAGTGCAGCAGCAAATACTGCTTGGGCAACAAAGGTAAGCCCTGCTTGGACAAGCTACACAGCACAGTTCTGCTTTGCAAGCTCCGATCGTCACCAGCTCGTGCAGCGTGTCACTGTATTCACTTTCACAGCATAGACGTTTTCTGTGGGTCAAAACCTGGCCTGACAGATCAGTCATTTGCTTCATGTCAGTTAAACTCAGGGACTAATCTAGGAAATAGATTAGTCCCTGAGAAAATGTTTGGCAAGATTTTAGGTATATTAAACCTTTAGTCCAGCGCTCTAGTTTAAGAAGCTATAAGGCAATTTTAGAAACCACTCAAGCACTGGGCACAGGCTGAGTCTGTCTGAGTTACTTCATATTTCTTATTCAGTGTATATAATAACTCCCTGATTTTAAGCAGCATTTGTGCGGTCACTCTAATGTAAACTTTAAAGATATTCCACTGTAAGCTTGATATCTACCTTTCATATGCTGCATTTAGGTTATATGCTGCATTTATGTTCTCATTCGCATACTATTAGTGAGAGTATTATCCCATAGGCTGGATTACATTTGGAAAATCACCCTGGTGATTAAGTTGATCTTACTTATGTATTCAGAACCAAAACATGCTTATGATTATCATGGTAATTTTTTGCCTGTGTGCTGCTAGTTTTTGACAGGATGCTACTGAAATTTGCTAAAATTGATTAAAAAAAATAATTATGTGCAAAAATTTGAATATTTTTTGCTTGGAAAAATGAGGACAATGTAAGGCTTTCCTGGGCTGATTTTTTAATAATTTGTTTACAGTAGTGTTAATGTTTGAATTTTTCAGTTCTGTGTAGCTTGGGTCTATTTGGTGAAGCATATTTGAGATTGTTGTGGGACTTCAGATGATAAGCAGGATGTCTATGATTAAAATATATTCTTTAAAAGTTTTTTTTTTGCCTTTTAGTTATCTTTCACTTTCATCTGATGAAGGATAAGAGATAAAACAGTCTTTTGTTGTTTACTGTACATCTGGAGTATAAAAAAAGCGCAATATGAGGAAGGGATACTCCATGAAACACTATGTCAGACACGTTTGCAGTCAAAATTCCAGAAATAGCAAGATGTTAGATAGATAATTAAAATGTCTTCCAGGTCTAAACCATAGGGAGCTAGAGTTTTAATCACGTAGAGTATATTCATGAGAAGTTTCCTCTTTTATCTACATGATCCGATTTTGATGCTTTCTTTTAGGAAGAGATAAGATCCTGGTCTGGAGCACAAACGTTGTTATATTCACTTCGTATTGGCAGCACTCACAGAATCAAACACTTTTGTAGAAATTCCTTTTTTTTTGTTTACCTTTGCTTTTAGAAGGATCTGCAAAAAAGTTCAAGCACAGTCTGTCCTCAAAGTATAGCCACCCCTTCAGGGTCAACCCACCTGGAAAGCAGCCGAGTAGGGACACCCTTTTGCAAACAGCTGGGTGCCTCTCCCATAACAGCACTGGAGAAGAGCAGCCTAGGACCAAAACCTTGTTTTACTGTGAACCCAAGATCCTTAAAAGGTTTAATAAAATGCCTGCTATAATAACAAGGTAAATGTAAAGGGGACATTTCTGCTGTGACCTTCACTGGGCTGCGGAAAAACTGGCATGAGCTTAGTGGGGGAAAAACAAGATTAGCCATTTTTTCATAGCTAGAAGATGGTTTCACGGCTAAAGCATTTCACTAATCTTATTTTCTAATTCCACCACGTCTTTTATTAACTTATTTTTCATCTCGTAGCCCACACACAACCATAACATTTAAATAATGTTACATTCGTATCTGTACCATCTTAGTCTACACCTAGTCAGATCTAGTTATTGAGCAGTATTTTAACAGCTACCGTAATTTTAAGGAACAATTTAGATCTAGGCTACAGTAAGAGAAGGAAAACACATCAGTGCCAAATTAGGCTCTGATGAGGCTCTTGATCACTTTCCTTTCTCCTGACAAAAACAGAAGGTGCTAGTAACGCTGAGAAGGTCTGTGTCCCTGATGAACAGATGTTAATAACAAAGAGCATCTTCCCCATGTTAAATAGCCAAAAGAAGAGATATTGCAGCCATTGATAATGATACCCATATATCATGCATGCTAAATCATGACTAAATAATTAAAATCCGTGCATGATACTTGTTTCAGGCAAGTAAAGCAGATCACAGTTTTAGTGGTCAGAGGAAATGAAATGCAGCTTTGCAGAAGTGATTGTCACTGAGCACACGGAGCATTATAATATGCACAAAGAAAATTAAACTAGGAAAAAGGCAATTGACTGTGAGCAGCTTATTCAGGAGTGAGGGCGATTCAGTGGTGGTTTGCCTTCCGGTTATTTTGATGAATTGTTTGAATATGCATTAACATGTGGAGAGAGTGAAAGCAGGGAGATGGTGAGCACGAAGTTCTCCTGGGGTAAGGTTGGTGGCTTGGTGCTCCTTCTTGCTGGTGGCAGGGCCACGTGTGCCGCCTCTTGTCACTACACAGGTCTCTCCACCCCTCTTGGCCAATAGATAAACTGATGATATTTCCTGCAGTGGGGCAAATAGCTGAGCAGAGGCAACTCTAGCCTGTTAACAAATGCTACATGCTGTATTCTCCATGGTCTCCACTTTACCAGCTCTGCTCCTGTTGGCAGGAGCGCTGGAGTGATGGTATGGCCCCAGATTCGCCCAAGCACACCTCACTCAGCTCACGGACTCCCTTTTTGTGCTGTGCCTGTGGTCTGCGGTGCCCCTCATGAGCAGATATCTCCCCACACACACATCTGTGTGCAGAAGTGGGGGGAAGTCTCCATTTCCTGAAGCCTGCCCACGTGCTGTGGCCGGCTGAACTCGTGGAGACCCATGCAGAGAGCATCTTATCTTACGTCTCATAAAATGAGGGCTACAAAGCCAGTGCAGCTTTGTTAGCTGTCACACAGACCTTTCCTTCAAAGCACAGAGAAGGAAAAAAAACCAAAACAACCTACTACGCAAAACATGAAAGAAGAATTGTTTGAAATTAATTTTTTTTCTCCTATCCAGTTACAGAAACTGATTAAGTGAATTTTGAGGAATGGGAGAACGTATCTGCTCCATGAAAGGTATATTAACTTGGAGTATTAGAATTGAAGTTAAAGTGTAGCTTTTTGCACAAATTAATTTAGAATTTATTTCACTTGATAAATTTGAATAAGCATATACACAAAACATTGAGAACTATAGCCATAGGAAGATTTTAGAAGATGAATTAGCAATTTAGCTAGCAATAAAGGGATATTTCCAAGGAGGGACATGTGCTGTACTCACCTACGCTACTTTTCTGAGACTGGTGCCCTTTGACAATCTAAATTCAGGGGGCTGGGGAGAACCAAACACATTTGTATGTCATGATATCATGGCAATTTATACCTGCTTTCCACCAGTTATAAATTTTAGGAATATCAACATTGCATGAAACTTTATTTTCAAATTTAAAAGTGTAGAGAAGTGCTTCACTCATTTTATAGTCAGTTGCTAATATAGCAATATTGAGAAGAGTAAGCTGTGTTTTCCAAATGCAGCTGTGGTGTCCTGATAATAATTACAAATAAATAAAATAATACAAGTAACTGACTTCCCATTATCCTAGTTTTCGTATTGTACTTTTCTGTTCTACCTATTCTTCTAGTATTAAAGAACTACAGTAGCAAACAGCACACACATACCTACTTTAATTTTGATATCATTCAGCGTGGTACTCTTTTCTCTGCATATGCACCACAAAGACTTTGTGCTGATTAATGTCAATGTATTTTAGTAAGATAAGGAAATTTTAATTTTGTAATTGTTTTCATAACTGTAGAATTTGTCTAAGGCATGGACACCTAAGGCATATGTCTGAGTCTTTTGGGACTGTGTTCTTTTTTCTGTTTCTTGCTTCATCTCCAATAATCTTACATGCTGTGGAGTGCTCCAGGTTAATGATGTAATTTAATCAAAGATTATTCTATCTATACAGCTATGGTAATAGTCAAAGATTGTGGCCATGGAGTTGTTAAAAAGAATTGAAATAATGGCAACAGATCAACATAACATCTTAGGAAGTGTTCCTACGTGTTGTGATTCTTAAAGTAGATATCCACTGTTTGCATCTTTGGGAGAAGCCAAAATTGTTTTTAAAATAAATTTGAACTGAAATACACCTGTGGCACACCAGGCAGCCATCTGTGCAAGGAGATATGAATGCACAACCGGGACGTGGTTCAGGTCTCTTAGGTGACTGGAAGTGTCCATTGGCTTTCACAGGCAATGGAGAGCAATCTTAACAAAGTGACAGTACATGAGGAGTCTTCTAGCTAAAATAAAACAATAGAAATAACAGAGTTTATTCCTTGTCGGTTTTGTTTGGTTTTTCTCTTCTGTTCTAAACTTATATTTTCCTTCACGCTGGTAGGTCTTTTTATTTTCCTTAAACAGCCACTGATTATTGAAATTTTTGATTACTAGTACAAGATGGAGGTTTGGCTTTATATTCTGGCCAAGATCTGAAGTTACTTCATTTAGATGTATCTATATTGTTTCCTCTGTAGAATAAACACTTGAAAAATGAAGTGTGTTGAAATTAGATTGCTTCTTAAAACCCTAAAAAATCACTGTTAGGTTGGACTGCCAGTTGAAGCTGATTCTGGAAAGCATAGAGGATAAAAGTATACCATAATTCATATATTTCAGATTATAGTTCTAAACGGTTATTTTTCTGTCCTAGAGGTTTGTGTGTTTGAGTAAAAAGGAAAAAAAAATGCACACCCCCCCCCCAATTATACGTTTGAGCATCATAAAGCAATTCTTTAGTGTATGATAACAACTGTGAAATCTCCAAATATGGTAAGTAGAATGGAGAAGAGTATTTTATCAAAAGGATATTTAACAACTAGGAAAATTCTCTTAATTGTAGTGAAAGAAATCTTTTAAACTAACGTGACAAGGTACAGGCAAAAATTAATATTATACGCTAATGTTCTTTTTAGTGAGTAGCTTAGGTTGATTTATTCATTTAGGTAATTATGTACCACAATATTAGTAATTCAGAGTAAAATTGAATTAGGGAACACAGAATAAATTGAAACTATAGTCATATTTCTTTCTCACTGTGTAACGAACAGAGATGTATTGATGTAAGTTCTAAGTGTACTACATAAGTTAAATTCCCTAGACTGCAATTTGATCAAAAAGCATTAGACATTTACTTAGGCTATAATAGGTCCTTGCCATTGGATGGCAGTAAAATTCTACATCAATCACTAGAAGCAAATTGAACCGAGGAAAACAATAGGATTTTTCCTTTTTTATTTAAGAGTAGAAAGCTTGAGGGGGGATGGTGATGCCTTAAATGCTGTGATAAGCACTAATATTAAAATATGTTTCCTTTTTCTATGTCAGGAGCATTTTAGAAATAGTAAACTCAATTTTCTATTATGTGGAAAATCATTTATTTCTTCTTGAAAAGAAAAGCAAATCTGAGCACATTGCAAAGACAAAGAAAATTTATTCTGTTTATTGCTACTTAGCTATCAGGGGTTTCTCTATATATGTATTGTTTACTTTTTTACTAAACAAGATTTGTTATATTTTGCACAATATGGGAATTATTTTATAAATAATTGGGCTTCTGCAATAGCTTTGTAGAAGGCCAATTCTTTTATTTTGCATCTCTTATTACTGCAAATACTATGACCAAAAGAATTGCTTTTTTCTTAAGAAAAAAATCCATCCTTTGTGTATGCACATGATCACAGCACATGCTCATGAAAACACTCTCTATATACACAGAGACTCTTTGGGCAGTAATTTCATATCATAGGCCATGTTTTACCACCTTTGTTCAGACCCTTGCCAGGATCAACACCCATTCAAGTTTCTGGAAGTCTAGTCTACAAAGCAATTAAGATTCTGTAAGATGATCAGCACTGAAGATTCACAAGTTATTAAAACAAAAGGACTCAATTTATCTCAGTGTCTTTTCTTTGAGTAGTAATGTCAAGCTTTAGACCAACAATAAATACATCTTTTTTTAAATTGCTATTATAACTAACTAAAAAAAAAATGCAACTACCGTGTTCTTAAAATACTATTTATATAAACTACATATTAAGTAAAGAGCTAAAAAGGTTATCTGACAAATTAGCCTGCAACATTCATTTTCCACTTCCCACCAAAAATGTTATTGGGAAGGTTCCTAAAACACACATGCAAATTAATTTCACTTTTAAATGTGCAGGTCCTGATCAATGAAAATCAAGAGGACTATTATGAATACAATTACTGTCTCAATAATTACACTAATTTTGGATTGGACCCTTTCTATGTTAGAAATAGATTTTATGTGTTTGCCAAATATGGAGAATTATATATTTACAGAACTGAACTAAATAGAGCAAGAAATGTGTTCAGCATATGGTCTTATATGAAAAATACAAGTTCTTATGTCTTCATTTAGTGTTTTTAGAAAAATTGTTATAAATTTAGTAGCTTGAATTGCAGTCTAAATAGCAATAAAATAACTGTTTTTCACCATGTAGTCAGGGTGGTCTAAAGAGAAGCTAAAGGCTATTAATCAGGATTTCCTGGGATCAAACCACAGACTCCCTAGCAATTTATTCACTCACTCTATGTTTAGAGTCTGTTAAAACTTTATAGCTTTTCAAAGATCATATTAAGCATTAAAATTTGGAAATCATTTAACAAAAACTGTTATGGAAAAAAGAGAGAAAATAGCTTATCACAAACTCATTCTTAGGAAAGAATGTGTAAAATATACTCAATGGAACTGTATTAATCTGGGTTTTATGACGGTGACTGTGGAGTGAAGCAATGCCATAAACCTGGTGATATAGTCTTAGTTTCACTCACAAGGACTTATAATTACAATGCTTCTGAACTGAAATAAAAAATCCCCACAGAAATATTTCTACCCCATGTTAAGGCCATGATCCTTCTACTATCAGCTTCAGGGGTTTGAGCAGTACCAGCTCAGTCAGTTGAATTACTCATGTATTTAAGATAATCATATACTAGCAGGATCAAAAGTCTAAGATTTTGTTGTTGAAATCCCCCAGGACTTAGTGCATGGGACTAAATCTTCTGAGGTCCAGACACTATAAATTCACTTATATTTAGTGAGACTGAGCAGCCAGCAATTGGCTGTTCGTATTCTTCTCACATTTGTATTTAGCCCAAGAAGTGTCATTAAGACTCATAAGCAGAATTTCTTGAGGTGTTCAGAATTCTTAATGTATCAGAAATTGAGATTTTTTGCCAACTCACAGATGGGATTTGGTGCAATATAGGATCAGACTGCAGCTGAAATAAAATTTACAGTGATGTGATATGTAAAATAAATCTGTCAAAAGATCATAATCCTCTAGAGGCATGTATTAAGCTTACAACTCCTTGTTAGCAAGAAACTAAACAAACTACTGCACTATAACTAATCACTCTTGGTGTTACAAATGAAGGCCATATAATATCTAATAGCCTTTCTACTGCCATGCAGACACTTCTGCCCAGAATCTGACCTTGCCTTGAATCATACACCAAACTAATTTTACTTTTCCTTTTAGCTGCCATCACACACAAAAATCTGGGGTGGTAGCATGAACATTTCAGTCAGCTTCAACCTAATCTTTAAAAGTGTGCTTTAGGTTTTGCAAAAGGAAAGTACTCAATTTGTGTTTTCGTGAACCTAAAAAGAAAAATTTGGGATCATCAGATATGCACAAGTGCATTAAAAAAATACTAGCACAAAGTCAGAGAAACAACTTCTAAGGTCATTTTTTGTACACAGTGGCTGACTGAACACAACACTGCTGAACTTGAGAACTGTACTCACTCTTTGGTGAAAAATTATAATATATATACTTACATTCCAAAAATATAAGCATCTTTATTTAAAATAAAGGCTTGAATAACTCAAGAAACAGTAAGATTAGACGTATGCCTAGACAGCAACAGTTTTATACTGACTTGTTCATGACCAGGTGTGACTGCTCTTTGGTCAGTTATTGTTCTGTTTTACAAGTGCAAGAACTTCAGGCAACGCCCAGATATTCAAACTGCCCTGTGTGTTGTGTGGACAGGAGCTGGGAGGAAGAAAAGAGGTGTTGGGAGAGCAGTAGGAAAGCTACAGTACGGCAAGGCAAATGAAAATGGGTAGAATGGGACAGGGAAAAGTGGGCAGAGAACCGGAGAATGAAGCAATGAGGCAGGAAGTTGGAGAGTCAATAAGGTGGACAAAGTAAAGTGTTGAAATGTCAATGAGTCATCGCAGTGGGAAGGCAGCTGGATCGCAGGTGCTGAGCTCAGGGAACTATGGCAACACCAGCAGAGAAGGTTTCTGAATGTCAGAATTCAGTGCCATCATCACAGGGCAGGGCTGCCATTAGGTAGGTGCTGAGCGCTTTTGTTAGCACTCCAGCTTCTCCCTGGTGCTGGCAGACCTTCCTTCCAGGAAAGGAGAGAGGAAACTAATCAAGATTTCCACAAATTCTTCACAATTGCTTCTCTGCCATGTCCAACAATTATTATTTTTTCTATATTACAATAAAAAAACTTCAGATAAAATTACGGCCTACTATAACTGTACTAAGAGCAAACTTCAACTTAGGACATTAGATCTAAAAGAGGGTCTTCGACTGTACTTCTTAAGACTTAGATCATTAAAAAGGTAGCTATGCAATGCCTAATTTCCTATGAAATGGGCATGCTGTGCAATACCTAATTTCCTATGAAAATCTCAGCCCAAAACCCATAGCTGGATCTAGTAGCCACTCACTCATTTTTCATGGAGATCCAGTTCTAGAGAACTGAAATCTACACTCACCTATATCATGATTTAATAAGTTGCTATATTGATTGGTAACATACCACCTTTATTCCCTGACAGGTGATTTTTAAAGGCACCAGCTTGAACTTCAGATTCGTCACCCTGGGTCAATCAAAATACGAAGATCTTGTAGGTAATAAACACCTGAACAGGGAATTGAGTAAGCAATGACGCTGAATTGCTTGCTCCTGAGTTTTCCTTATGTGAGAGTCTGTCATTAATATATTTCTAATGCCCAGAACTGGGCTTAGTCTTCCAGATTGCTGTTGTCCATGTAGGATGCAAATTGGGAATGCACAGAAATGTACAGAAGGAGAAGGACTGAGGTGCTGTCCTAACTCTGTGGCACTGCAATCAGCTGCTCTTCCCACATAATGAGGTATCGGTCAGACTAAAGGAAACAGTTTGCAAATTTTTGCCCAAATTGAAATTATTTCATCGTCTCTTTCATAGATGTAGATACCCTAAACACTCCCCCAAGGGAACCGAGAGGCTGAAACTTTAATCCTGTGTTATTAAGTTGGGAGGTACAGCTGATCTGACTTGATAAATGTTAATTATTAGTATCTCGTTTCATCAGTTGCAGCATTTGTGCACACAGAAGACTTCCAAAACACAGACAAGTTTTGCTGACTTTTGGAGAGGAAGTATGAAGGATCTGTACTTCCAAATGGGTCGCTCAGTGCTCATACAGGATGTACATTCCTTCAGTCAAGTAACAGGCACAAAATTATGCCAAGAAGTCATTAACTGTAAAATAAGTAGCAGGAACTGGGTGCTAAAAATAGATTTTGAAGACAATCAAGTAATTTAGAAACTGTGATATCTTTACTTGAAATACGAATAATTACAAATAGTAAAAAAACTTGTCAAGAATCCAGTAGTTCAAGAATTAACAACTCTGCCCAGAAACAGCAAAATGCAAATTGTTTACAAGAGCACTCACTTGAAGCAGTTTTCCCAGCTATTAAGTAGAATCAGCAACAAGTTGTCTCCAAAGGATGTCTCCAGTGGATAAGGTCTGGTGGTGAGGACACACAGCGTATCAGCTCAGCTCTGCCCTGCCAGGTTGGCCTTTTGTTTGATATGCCCTAAACCAGCAGGACTGTGACCACAGATACCTACAGCTACCACACGGCCTTCTTCGTGGGGATTAAGCACACCTATCAGACCATTGGTTGCCAATGGATGTTTTAGTTTCCTGAGCTCAGACTTTCATACGTAGACAAGCCCCAAGTTAATTTCAAGTCATGATTAGTTTTTGACAACATTCAAGATCTCTGAATTGGTATTTATTTTGAGGCTCTTGAAATGCAAATCACTTATGCTAAATTCTGCAGCTTTGACTCAGTTTAGATTATCAGCATTTACCTGCAAATATTTGAATAAACACAAGTGAGACCATCCTTTTACAACCCTTTTAAGATCAAAGAGTCAGTATTCTGCCTTTGAGGCTTGTCAGTTTAAAACCTGCACTAACAATTAAAGGATTCCCCCTCCTCCTTTCTGCTGTCTTCATCCCCACCAAAACCAAGAATGAAAAGATTCCACCCTGCAAGAAATGTCCAGTTTTATATCAGAACTTCTCATTAATGAGTAAACATGTACTGTTCTGCAATATTGTTTCACTGCTCTTCTGCTTAATGGGCTCCATCCTGCATGGCTAAAACCTCAGGATAAAAAAGAGGCTCTGTTGAGATCTAAGCTTCCATTAAAAATTTGATTTATTTTGTGCCATTTCACTAGGAATACCCTAGGATTTTTCCCATGATAGTTAATGTCAGAATGCCAAAGGAAAAACACTGTGAATAAGTATTAATATGCTTACTGCTGACATCTCTCAATCAATAAAATGGAGTTTTGCACTTCTTGGCTAGGTAAAATAGGGCATTGTATTTTTCATAGGCATACAAGACATTTGAAAGTCTGTGGACTAATAACTAAAAAAATTATTTTACATGCTGGAACACATTTTTATTACTCTACACCAGTATTTCTGAGCTAATATCACTGTCCTCCTAGGATGTAGGCACTGTAAATAGGACAAGAGTAGCCCATTTCTGTTTAGGAAAAACTATCTTTCACCTATATTCAGAAGTAAGATTATGCTCAGCACCAGTTTTGGAGAATTTATGTTTTCTATTAAAAAAAAAAATAAATTAGTTTCTCAAGCTGAAAATATTCCAGAGCAGAATAGGATTATTGGCTGTTCCATAGTCTGACAGTGTCTTGACTGACAGATATCTTTAGCCACATTTAAAACTGTGGAACACTTCAGAATATTCAGTCTGTCTTACGAAAACTATGACACTGTTTTTCTCTTCAGAAAATAGCTAACCACATATATGGGGTGGATGGAGCTATAAAAGCTCATGGTCTTGAGGCTGTGCTTCAGCAGCAGCCTATGGCCACCTGCACCAGCCCAGCTGGCCACCCAACCTCCTTTCATTCTGAAAGGGTAACTCTGAAAGAGCAGGACTGTACAATAATACATTTTTGCAACCACAGAAGGCAGAAAATAGCATTTTCTGTGTTATTTCCATGAATCTGAATGAGTGGGGATGAGCATGAAAACAAACCATCCTCTTCCTGACCTAAAGCAAAAACTATAGGTTTTCACGTAGATAAGGATATTAGAAGAATGAAAATTATAAATAAGATGTATGAATGAATAAAGCTTGAACTCATAATGGTTCCAACTCACACTAGGTTTGAGTTAAGGTTCACTGCTTTGCACAGTCCTGTCATAGAACTTTCTGTAATTTTTTCCTGTGTTGTGAGAAAAGACAAAGTCAAAAATCTATTTTTTCTGACCATTTTTATGAGAACTTCAGTATTTTGTCCAGTCACCATTATATCCTGCACATACACAAAATAATTTTCATTAGAGTTATTTTCTATAGTGATTAGCCAGAAGACAGACAGCAGTTAATATCTTTGTTGTAATGGGCAGCTAAGATAAAAGTGTGGGAAAACCAGTACATAATTAGTTGCAAACTAAATTAAAATAAAAAGGAAGAAAAACACTATATATTCTGACTGAATAAACATAGTTTGTTATTGTTTGTCTGCTTCTTTTCCCTGCTTACAGTAAGGTCTTTACATAGACTCTTCAGTGTATTCAGCAGTGCTCTGTGTGCTACTTCCATGACTGTATTGGATTTCCGAAGTATTGTGAGCTCAGTTTGTAGGTTAGAACAGCTAATGAAGTGTCATGAAGTAAATTAAAGTGCATATTAAATGAATATCACTGTAGTTACCAAAAAAGTAATTTGATATTTTCAGACCTCTGTGACATTGAATATTTGCAAATACAACAGTTTTAATTGTCTTTGAAAGATCAGTTACATAGTCCGGTTATTTCCACAGTTTGTATTAGAGGAACTAAAAGCTACAAAACCAGTTTTCCTCCTGCAAAGTAAACATTTATTGACGTTCGAGAAAGACTTGCAACTGTGTAAGTGGGATGTTATCAAAATATCACAACATATGTGAAATAGAGAGATACTGGATATTAACACAACACATTGAAATAGTCAACCTGCAATCAAAAGTTCAAAACAACCTCTATCAAAAAAGATAACTGTATTTACTGTGGGTATCATTCTATAGACTGAAAAAGATAAGACTGTGTGAAATGGTTTGATATTCTTAAAAAACCCAAAAAGAAACAAAACAAAAAACCCCACAAAACAGACAGAGACAAAAATTCATGTCTTAGAAATAAAGCACAAAATTATATAATGCTTAAGCAGTATTTGCAATCCTTGCCCGGAATGGCAGTGATAGACCCCTTCAGAGGGAATAACAGGAGTTGGGTCTTGGAGACGCTTTATAAATCCTGTATTTTCCCTGTTGCATAATGTTCATTAGGACTTAACATGTTGTCTAGAGAAGGCAACTCAAACATTTCTCTTCATTTTGGCTGAGGAAATAAGCTGTAGCTCAGGTGAATATAAGAACTGCATTTGCATGGGATTATTCCACTTTTGTTTTAATAGAATTGCCAAATAAATTAGGTATTTCATGCCCTCATATGGTAAAGAGGACAATATATTAGTACAAAATAACATAAGCAAAAAACATAAGCAAAAAAAGCCAATAGGAAAGGTTAGAAAAAAAGAGGTCACAGTGAAGTCTGGCAGTTACCATGAGGCCTATTTATTCATATGTGCCTTTACACATAGTTCTTTATGTATGTATTTATTCATACATGAGATATAGTAAGTTATCTCAAGGACAAAGTTGAGAAAATGTGAAATTAGATCTGAAACAGATTGGTATGAAAGAAAAGGAAGATGAAGACAAGATGCTCACATGGGAGAAATGGCAGTGTGGGTAGGAGAAAGTGAAGGATCAGAAGATTGAAGATAATCGGCCTCGTGACAACGGACAGAGGAAATTAGGTGTTTGCTGTTACTGAGAGAGTTTAGTCACAGTCTGGAAAAGTTCTCTGAGAAGGGAGGATATAGGCTCAGGAAATCAAAAACTCCTGAATGTCTGGTGAAACACTAATACTGAAGTTTTTGTGGAAACCTGAGGTTTGGAGAGATCAAGAAAGACATGGTGGGGGGATCTTCTTCGAAGACCTTCAGGGAGATGGAGGAGAAAAAGTCAATATTTTGCAAATGTGAAGGTCTCAAACCAGTGGCCAGAAGGAATAATTTGTAATCATTCCATATACCCACTGCATCTGCAGCTCCATGCAGGTGCATAAAACCATAGGTAAGTAGTCTGTCAAGCCCTTAACTCAGCCAACATGCCTCCTTTGCTAGCTTTGGTGACAGGCATTGACACCCCAAGATCCCTGCAGCTCCTTGTGGGGCATCTGCCCTTCCCCAGGGACACCCGGATGAGTGAGCCAGGCGGGGTAGACCTCTGAGGCCACAGCCTGCAAGAGGGGCAGAGACATTCCCACCTTGATGTGCCAAGTTTGGGGACATGAAGGGGGTCTCTTCAGGCAATACCACCAATCACCATCACCCCCAAAAGGCTCTGCCAAACTGGAAAAAAAGCAGAAGGTAATCCAGGACAAAAAGGGTCACACATACCAAGTACTGAGTAAAATCTATTGTAAAGCTCTACTCCAGTAACATTATTGTCACCAGTTCTACTGATAAATATTTACTATGATTAGGGAAAAAGTAATTACTATATTGTTTCAATAAGATTTTTTGTTACATTGTAACAATACACATATCACCAATATAACAATTACTAGTATTAGTATTGTCTTAGTATGCAAATTACATTAATACTGCCCAGAAATCTCTTTTAGAGCAGAAAAATTGAGTGGATATTAATGTGGATTGCCTAAGATGTGCTTTTGAAAACCAAAGACTTAATTAATAGGGCTGTGACATAGAAAAATGCAGAACTTGTTCTTGTTTCTCTGTTTCTACTTGGAAAGCTGTTGTGAAAATTTGGCCATTAACCTGAAGGGAATACAAATGTGTCTGTTTTAATATTTATAACTATGTCTGCTTTATGAAACAAAGATGTCTATATAGCACTAGAGTGAGTTCCAAACAGAAAAGACAAACTTCTACTGAGAGCTGACGTTAAAAAATAATGGATAGAAATATTTCCATGAAGCTTGGCAGGAATATGTACACTGTAGATGAACAACTGTTTTAACAAATGTTCATTAGAAGTATCCAGAATCTGAGGAGGAAATAGCATAACTGCTGATGTCTGATTCCATTAGGATCAGAACCAATGCACTGCTAAATTATCACAGGATATTTTATGAGCTGTTATTGATGATTTAGTGGCAGGCTAGGTTATGTAGCTTACAAGCTGTCACCTTTAAGGTGAGGCCAAAAGCGAGCCCAAGGATATATTCTAGAAGAAAATGTAACAATTATTATAGCATGTGTGTCAGCAAAGTTCATATGATTCATTGTCCTTCTGGTAATAGGAAAGCTGTCAGTGGGTGCTCTTGGGCATGGTTCAGCTAACTATATAAAGAATGTTCTCTTAAACATTCACCTACGGCTTGGGATTCAGAGGTTGCTTGTCTGATTAAATGGAAAGGAGGTAATTTAAAAGCATCTTCCTTTCCAAATATGTTACTGTCAATTGGCTTTGGTTCAGAGGTTTCCAATCTGAAGTACATGAGGCAGCTGCAGAAGAACTCTATTAATATTCCTGCATAAAATGCTTTCTTAGCCCAGGTCAGCTCCCCTATGCACTTTTGATGTATTAGAACTTTAATGTTTAACTGAATTGACAAGTGATGGGTCTTACAATCAATGTGCACAAAGAACATGCCATTCCCAAGCAAGCTCAAGATTTATTAAATATAATGATAAAGAGGAACATATCAGGTGGAAGCTACTGTGCAGTGTTTTGTTCCTCTATAGTTCATATATTGTGCAAGTTACACCTGTGATATCATCTGGTTTAAAACTGGGCTGCAGCTCAGCTCCCTTTCAGTATTAAGTAAATGAAAGCTTTGAATCTAGTTAAAATGCAGAGTGTCAACCTGAATATTTAAGAAAGGGAAAAAATAAATCTGTGGCGTATTCTCCTTAATGTTTTGCCACAGGTTGATTTCTGAACTCGCAGCACAGATGTTTTAAATATGATACAACCTATTTGCTACGATGTTTGATGTTAATTCTTTTGGAAATATGTACTAAATTAGCAGAGTTTATGTTTTCTTGTGATGAAGTAGCTCAGTTCCCACTAGCGTTTGCAGGAATTTTCTTACTGTTTTCTGTTGTTCTTTTCTTTAATGGGTAAGTTGGAAAGAAGTGGCAGGCTCTTTCAGAGAAAGGCTAACTTACAGTAGTTTTTGTATAATGCTCTACAGATGTAGATGTTCCCCAGATGTGAACAGACTAGAAACTTAGTTTTGTCTCTGGGTATTCATTCGCCATATAAATCTCCCAACACATTCTTATCTGCTATGTAAATAAGATGTGGAATTCCAATAGTGTCTCAGCCTTCTACAGCAGATGGTATAGTGAGATTTACCACACCATTACATTTAATGGGATTGAATTCATTTGGATTTCTTGATGTTCACTCTGTCCTTCTCTGAGCAGCAGTGTTGCCAATGTTCCTGATTATATATGATTTGGGAGAGTGCTTAAGGAAGAAAAAACCCTTTATCTTAGAAATATGAGTATTTTCTGTCAAAATTTAAAGTGTGTATGTATTGCATTTCAGAGGATTTATAAGCCCAATGAGAAAAGGATATTTAATGAATATTCAACAAAGAACTCGAAGTCATTACATTTGAAGATTTTTGTAAATATCAGCTATCCAGTTAACTGGTTTAGTACTAGCATCATTATATATTCATTTGGAAAGAAATGAGCTTTTTACCTCATCACATCAGGGTAGACAGAGTGAAAACATGAAGAAAGAATCTATGTTGAGAAAAAAAACATAATCCAAATAGAAATTTTTGATTTTCATTTCAAAGTAAAACCGGCTCACTGTATGCAATAATTATGCTAAATTAATAAATAATAATTTCAAAATTGAAGTGCAAACTGACACTGCTAAAGCATAATTAAAAATGACAGTATAAAACACTGTCATATTCTTCAAGAAAATTTTCTTTTAAAAAATTGTTACTGCAAATGCCTTTATCTGCTTGTTCCACAAATTGCTGTTTATCCAAAATGACATCTAAAAAGTATACAGATCTCATATACAGTCATCCATTACATTATACTTTAACTTATTTTGTCTGCTTAACATCATATCATGCAATATCACGTCGCCTAAAAATTTACTCAAACAATCTTATGAATTTTGTCATGCTATTGCTATCATTCCTTGTGATAGTCATGGACCATCAAAATACTCTCACAGGACATCTCAATGAGAAAAAATGTTTCTTTTTGTGATGAAACTCTGTAAGGATTTCAGAATTTTTCTAACTCAACAGCACCCAGCTTTTCTAGTTAAACAAAACTTATTTCCAAAGCCAGACTACAGGCTCAGGAGATCTGAACTGTTTCATAAATTATTTTATGAATTGTAAATCAGTCATCTGATCAGCAATAACACACTTTACAACAGTGCCAAGCAAGGATAGCAATAATGCTGAATCTACCATGCATGAATGAAAAAGCTTTAATTAGCACAGTGAATGGCAAACATCTCACTTTTCTCAGTAACATACATAGGCAATACCACCTCTGATTGGGTTTACACACAGAATTCCTCATCCAGTGGGCCCTTCACTGTGGCTTTTAATTTGAAGGCAGATGAAAAATGTGATGTCAAAATTCTGAAACTAATGGAGCAATATGGAAAACTCTGAAGTACTGGTGTTTTGATTTAAATAGTACAGGACCGTGGGATAAAGAGGTGTTTCATCAAAACACCAAGCTAAAAGGTAATGGAGCCATAATCACACTAGGAGCTCTGGGCTGGACCTCCTGGGAAGAGGCTGGAGGGAGCTAGAGCTCCCTTTGCCTAGCTCCCATTCTCCAGCACACTCACAGAAGAAGTGAAAGCACAAGATCAAAACTGTCCTGTTAAAAATGCTGGGTTTAAGAGAGTCAGAGTTTTAATGGAGAAATATTCTGATGGAGAGTTAAGCAAGCTGTAGTTCACGGCAAGTCACCCTCATCCAACACCACCAGACAGGTGAGCAGGTTTTGCCAACACATTTGGTTTGGTGGCAGTCATGGGAAAGACACAACAACAGCAAGAGATGATCCAACTGCTGCACAGTGATCACACATTGCTATGCTGTGTGCTTGCTGTCTCCAAACACTGGGAAAATTTAATCATTAGCAAATAATTTTGCTTTACTGTGACTTTTTCTACAAAAAAAAAAAGAAGAATATAAAAAAAATCATGGAAGAGGCAGTATGGCAGTCCTAATTTATCTCTACTACAGTTTATAATTGAAGTAAAAATAAGAGCTCTATAGATCTTTCATTTCAGTGAGACTTCAGTGACAAACTTTTCCTCCCTTTAAAGACAGTATCTTCTGATAAGGCAGCTCTACCTTTCCACACAGTCTGTGAATTACTTCTTCATTCCCTGGCTTTTATGGCAATTAGATCAGACTGTCAGTATATCTCATTTTCCTATTGCTTACCCACAGCCCTTGTTGCTTCTGCCACGGATATTAATGTTAGACAATATATTAATGATATATATTAATGATAGATCTATATTGGTGTTAAGGAGGCTGCTGTAGGCCCTGAGGAGTTTTCTTATTTTATTTGATTTATTAATGGTAAAGGGTGGCTCATTTTCCAAATATTTATATTTTCAAGGTGAAAAACTTAAGGGAGGGAAAAGAGGAGAAGCACTTACCGTCCAAAACCCCCAAACTTTTCCATAAACTAATCCTGACATTTGTATATCTATATATATATATGAACTCCAAAGCCATCTGAAACATTTTTAGACTTTCTAGACAGAAAAGTCCCCAAGAAGAAAGACTGTCCCAAGTTAATTCAATTTTGCTTTAATATTGAACTTCATAATTCCATTTCTGTCTAGTCAGTGCATCATTTACACAGATGCATCAAATAGAGGAATGTATCCACTTTTTTTTAATAAAGAACTACAGAATATGTTAATAAGCCAGTGGAGGACATGAACATTACATGAAAAATATTGATACTCAGGTGAATTACAAAATAGTAAATGAAAAGGCTTTCATTTAATTGCTTGGGGGCTGTTCCTTGAGAAGAAAACTAAAAATGAGATCTATCTACATAGCCAGTGAAACCAGCCTAAAGAGCGAAAGGGAATTCTCCAGCAAGATGGTACACTAGATATAGTACAAGAGTTACTCTCACTTCTCTGTGCAATCCCAGGGTAAAACAAAGATATCCAGGCTTGCTAAAGTGGCTTGCTGCCTCCCCAACAATGGTTATTCATACTAGCCAAGTTACCTGTGTAACTTGAAACTGCCTAGACAATTTTTTCATTTAAAAAAATTCTGAATGAAAATTTAATCTCTTCTTCCCATGTTGTTCTCTGTTCCATTTAAGGATTGGCATGCATTTTCACTGAAATTATTCTGAAAAACAAAGTACCCAGTATTTCATTTAGCATGTCATTAAAACGTGTGGATTAGCTCTGTCTACTTTTAAGTTTTTCATTTAGGTTATTCTAGAAATTCTAGGGTCTGAATGTAAATGCTATTGACTTTAGTAAGTGTTTTATGCACTGCACATGGCTTCAATAGCTGTTATGGGACAGCTACCCGAGTCCATCTTCACTGTAAGACAAGACTTGAAGATTCCCCGGTTTGGATAGGAAAAACAGACAGAGTCTTCCACTGAAGTACTTATGATACTGACTCCAGATGGGAAAACATTTTGAAATTATGGAGAGCCTGTTTCTACATCTTTGATCACACTGAGTAACTTCTTGCTCTACAGATGGTGCCACTGACATCAGCAGTTCCTGCTGTACAGTCAGGTGCTAGATAATATGAAATTGGTATCTAAACCTGGCCCTAAATACGGTTCTAGGACCTGAAGAAGACTATTCTTCTGTATTACAAAAGGAAACACATTTATAATTCCTGATTTATTTGACACTCACCATTTTTATGTTTATTTTGTTTTAATATTATCACTAAAGGGAATATTTCAGCTACCTCTTCTATTACACTTTGGTGATAGCTACTCTAAATTTCACACTGCTCATGCAGTTATGAACAAGATAAATTTGAGTCATGGACCGAACCTAGAAGCTTGTAAATCAAAAGGCACCACAGGTACTCTGTGTTCTTGTTAGTCAGTCCCTAGGATTTAGATAGGAAAAATTTTTTAAAACATGAAAATAATATACTGTTAAAGTTGATTAGCTGGCTGTAGTCTCCTAGATACAGAAGATTTCCTCCTTTTGCACAGCAGGTGCACGCATGACTTATGCAGGCAAAGCTCAATTTTGTAAAGGTTAAATTTGATCAAATTGATTAAATACAGATTTTCCTTCCATTCTATCAGTATCAGGTTTATGCTTACTGGTTAGAAACCTGTTTCCCAAAAGCCAGAGTCATTTCCTTACTTTCCTGAGTCTGGTTATTAAGTATCTACAATTTCAAATAAAGAAACAATCCTTTTACTTGTAAATCAAAAGTGCCTTAAGTAACTCCCAGCAAAAATGTTTGTCTTCACCTGTGACAAAGAAAATAAATTTTTTTAAAAAATTCCTTCCAGCCTGCTAGGTTTGGCACATCAGTGCTCAAACTACATGAAATTATTACTTCAAAGAAAAGTACTTTTTCTTTTAACAAGTCAGAAGGACAAAGTTTCCAAAAGCATCACACACTGAGAGAAATAAATTACTTTTGGCCGAAACTGAAAACACAAGTCTGGAATTGTCAAATGTTTAAAAATCAGTCTAAGAACTATGTATATGATTAGTGATGTTCATTTTGACAGGGATTCTTATAGAGTTGAAGTTAAACACATGCATGAGTTTTGCATATGACTGGGAAAAAGCTAGCCCTGTTTCTGGGAGACTGAAGGCATTAAATTCCCAGTTGAAGTGTCTGGTAGCGGATAATGCTCAAAACCTTGTGGAAGTTATTCATCCTAGGAGCAAGGCTGCTAGTTTACACCTGGGCTGATGGCTAGTGGTGGGCAGGGTTTCAGTTCCTCACCATGAAAAACCTTTGCATCATCCAGGAATTATAATGGAATTTATTCAGGGTCATTAACTACGCAGAGACAGCTGTGAGCACTAGTAAGATTTACTTAGCAGGAGGATATAAAAATTAACCAATCTCCTAGATTATAGATACAAATCTGTGCTCTGAATCTGTACAAATCAATGCTAAATGAATCATTAATATTCTGTATGAAGCAGAAGAAGAAGTCGATGAAAGCTGATCCCGCTACCTTATCATTACACTCTCTAATACCACAAGTTCATCCAAAATTGCAAATCATTACAGCTTCTCCAGCATCTGCCACACTCCACTACTGTCCCTGGAGCACTCAGAGAGTCAAATATGTTTACTAAAGCATAAAACTACTAGCACCACTCATCCATGGTTACACAGACACATCTGAACATTACTTTAAAAGTGTCATAGACCTTATATTTATTGTTCTGAATAAACATTAGTCTCATGAGCAGAGAAGCACCAAAGACTGGAGACCGGTAATTACTCACAGGATAGGTACACTGCCATTAGCTGCAATGAAAGCCTGTCTGTCTTTCCATGTCAGTGGATTTCAGCACTAAGGAACAGTTTCTTACATCAGACAGGAGAATTTAACTCCCTGCGTCTTTAGTCTTATGTACTTAGGCAATAAGACCATGATGTTGCTGGATGTTTGACTGGCTTTTGACACAAATTGCACTAGACACAGTACATGGGATAATTAGCAGTGCATTGGCACTGTTTTTTATCCAAGCCTTTTAATGTAAATCTCAAAAACTAATATTTGGACTGCTTAAAATATTTCACGACATTTTCATTTTTGCAAAAACTATGACCCCTCCCACAATGCTGATAAAATCCCGATTTTTTTTCAAAGAAATTTTTGGGTTTTAACCTGTTTTAATTCTTAGTTTGATTTTAAAGTTAAATATTTTAAAAGCTTAAAAATAAACATTTCTATATGAACCAATTTTATGAAAATTCAGCACAGTTTTAAAGTCAACAAGCAAAAAACCCCAAATATTAAGCTCTAGCATTGTAATTTTCTGTGACTAAAGATGCAGTTGTGTATTCGATATCAACACACTATAAACATCAAGGCAACAGAAAATTGTTATTTATACTATCGTATTTCTTATTAGAAGGGAGAGGAATCTTTTTAAAGGGACTTTCTTATAGCCTAATCTAAGTTCCCACACATTCACCCAAGACACTAAAACATGCCAGTGCTCTCTGTACTCACTAGATAGTTCGTTCTGTAACACAACTTCCAACAACTTTTTAACTCACAGCATTTATGACTACCAAAAACTGGAGCTGCCTCTACTGCTATTCAAAAATTAAGTGTTGAACTAATTCCAGTCTTTCATTGGTGTGCTGCAGTAAACTGAGAGAGAGAAGAAAAATAGCAAAACCATAATTTTCCACTATTTTTCTGGCAGCCCCAGAACCAAAAGCTAATGTGTGTTTTGGCAGAGTGAAACTTCAAGACTGCTGGGAATTGGGCTTATTCTGGTTTACATCAGCTACTGGCCTCACCCAAGGCCTTTGGCACTGTCCTCTAATGGATGGGTTTGACAGGCTGAGAGGCTGGAGAACACCCCTTGCCTCTCCCACTGTGCTGTGCTGCAAAGTGCCCCAGGATGGAAATTGGGGCTGGAGGCTCCACATGCTGACAGAAATCGAGGCAATGTGCCATAAGGCTTTTTGTAACTCGTCTCTCAGCCTCACAGAAGGCAATAGGCAGCCTTTTTTTCTTCAGCAAAAATCTGCCTTTATATGTTGCTCATATTCAGCTCACAATCAGATGCTATGCAGATCAGTGCCCAAAATATCAATCCAGCCAAATGTTTGCCAGAGCTTTAGGGAAACCTTACGGTCTCAGAACTATTTGCATTCTGAGTTGAATGTGCTTTAATTTAGATCTACTGGCATCTGCTATGTTTTCACAATCTTTTAGATGGCTTACTTGGATTATTAGCAAGTAACAACTCTGGTTTGACTTTTTTTTTTTTTTACTTTTCCCTCCCTCTAGTATGGAAATACAGCAGACTATGAAACTCTGCAACAAACTGCTCCATCCTGTTCATTTGATTTGACATTTCGGGGTGTTTTTTTAGTTTGAGGTTTACTTTCTAGTGTCCACCCATGCCTTAGAACAATATGATTTGAGTGCCACACAGATACCTCTTAAATTATATTCCAGTTGTATTTGATCTTTAGCCTGTGGTGACACCTTGCCTTCTCAGTATCTCTTCACCTCCTTAGTTACTTATTGCCTTTTCTCCCAAACCCACAAGCAAATTGTTCTGTAAAAGACATTTCACTGATATATGCTCCTTTTTCACTGATATATCTTCCTTGCTGTACACCTTTTATTCCCTTAGCCTTTCATTAGCAGATGCCAATCTCCCCTATTTATCAACTGGCACCAGTGAAACTGCTGGATTTTCTCTTTTGCTTTCCAGACCTGTACTTCAGATCTGCGTGGGCAGACCAAGCTGGGAAAAGAGGTGATGGCAAAAACAGTCATGGGGAATTGCATTCAACTATGAAAGCAGCAGGCAACAGCTGTGGTCCTTGAACAACAAAAAGCTCAAAACATTCACCTTTTTAATTTATCTAATAAAAATGGATGACACTGGTGTGGGATGAATTCTAGCTGCTTTAGGCTGGTGTTTGTATGAGCAACAACTCAAGGATCCTCAGGAGTCCTCGCTTAAGAGAGTGCTGATTCTCCCTCTGGTTTGCTTTCCAATAGTTGGGAAGCACTAATGAGTGTTTTAAATCAAAGACCATCTCAAATATTAATGATGTTTCAATGTGCCTCCTATTTAACGCAAAGCAGCACATAGCACTTTTCAGCTGATTTTATTTTTTTAAATAGATTTTGCACTCTAACTGGCATTGGCAGGAGACCTCTGAGTGGCATTAACATATTAAGGGAGCTTAGTTCCCTGCCTGTCTGCATCCCAGCCACCCAATGAGTAACAGTTATGGTCGAGCTTGTGGAAATTCCTTTCAGGAACAGTTTCATATGCAAACACCTTTTATGCCCTTTGCTTTAGCACATCTCTTTATTATATTTTTACAGGGATTGGCTGTCGGAAGAGACATATCACGTCACATTGTTTATATATAATGCCATTACACAGACTTCATGTTTAGCTGCAGCTCACTAGGGCTGTTTTCCTTTTGGGGGGTAGTTTGTGCCAAAATGAGAGGAAATAGCATTTCCTCTGAGAGTAATGAGCAGCTGGTGCTTTTGCCCTGGTGTTTATGGGATGTAATAGGCACAGTGGCACATTTGGAACTGGTTGGAGAGAAAACTAAATGCTGCTTTCTTTTATCTTTATCACCCCCTTTCCCAAGAAGGCTCTTCAGTTTCTATGGTTTATACCAATTTTAGAAAACGCAATAAAAATAAAACCGCAGCGCTTTGCCACAATGTAGTCAGATATTACAATGAACGCTTGGTAAAGATGGACTGTTTTTATCTCCTGGAACCATAAAAACTAAGACAATAAAATATTTTTAAAACTTCTCCAAATAGTTCTTGGAAGAATTAAAGCAAGGGGAGTACATCTGGAAATCATATTTGGAGAAGAACCAGTGAAATTGCCAAAACCCGTACATCTGCACTTCTGGCCATTGTTTGACCTTAACTTGCATATTCGTGGCTGCCATTCTCATACCAAGAAACTCTAAGTTTCAGGACAACAGAATAACTCTAAAAGTACTGATTTCTCCTACATAACATCTACCAGTTCTTCAACCAGTGTAAATTGGTATAGGTCCATTAACTGTTATAGTACTATGCAACTCTCTGAAAACAACATAAACCCATTGAAACAGAACCAGGGTCTGCTCCTTTATTCACAGCGCTTCAGACTGACTGATTAGACCATTATGGATTGTGAATAGGGGTGGCAAACACTGTTCCACAGATAATGTCCTCTTCATCAGCCATACTAATTGGTATTTGTGGTGATTTCATAAACACTGCATAAAGTGATGATCCACACTTGATAGCATTTCAGTAGCCAAAAAGTATTTGTTTGTGTTGATATAATGCAATGAAACACATAATTATCTACCCTTCTGGTAACAGTGCTCTTTACATGGATCACCATTAATACAAAGAGTTATGTCATTCTCAAGTAGTGATGTCACACTAGTGATTTTAAAAATGAGATTGTGGGCAAGCAAGGGGCAGTACTCTTCCAAGATGGTTACATAAAGAGGCTTTAGAAGGGTGTTACTTGGATATTATTCAGCTAACAAGTCTAAACTTATGCTTATGGAATTATTTTTTAAACAGTTCAAGACTGCATAACGCTTTAAAAATGGTTATTTACTCAGTATTGTCTAAAATTTTCCACCTAAATACGTATTTGGGCATCTTATATAGTTAACTTTAGTTTTTCTCAAGTTATGACCTTCCACAAAAGCAAGTTAAAAGTAAGACACGCATGTAGGGCACTCAGAGGTGAATTTAAAATCCTACCATAAGAACCTAGTTTGAAAAAACAAGTTTTGTCATTTCTCAGGGGAAATACCTCATGGTCAGAGCCATGGTCATGGGAACCTCCAAATAGATTCCATTCCTCTGAATGTTCACAGCATCCATAAGACAAGAAAAGTCTGCATAAGCCTGAAAGTTATTTACTTGGGTCATATGAAATTCTGACAGGCATTCAACTTGGTTTTAGGTTGTGCTGCCAACTGAGGGTTCAGACCGGGTACATGGGACTCAAGACATATGAAACATTTTAGGCGTGGTGGAACACAGCATTTCTAACGTGCTTTTAAAATGAAAGAGATGATGTGAGGAGGTGCCTTGGGCACGCCGTGGAAGCGTCAAACCGTGAAGTACCCTGCTTTATCAGAGACACACAAGAGAAGAGCTCCTCACTGTAACTTGGATCACTGTCAGCATCACCCACAGGCCAGCTCAGCTAACTCACAAGGAAGTACCGGTACTTTCCTCACATTTCTTTATCTCTCCCACACATTCCTTCTTTTGAAACAGACCTCAGGATAAAAGACTATCTGACCATGAGATAGCACTGCCCATTTTCCTTTTTTTTTTTCATGCTGCCCTGACACCAAACTTCCTTTCTTATCCAGAATTTACTATGCCTTGCCTTGCTGTCGCCAACCAGCCTTCTTGGACATCCGGTAAACCTCATACTCCATTTACTTTGGCTCTTTCATTGCAGCCTGCCTTCAAAAAGCTCTGCAGCTGGAGGGCTATGGGAAAAACCTCCTCATTCAATGCAAGAAGAGTATACAGGACCATAGTTACAGCCAGATATCTCAACTGTATTTGGATGGTGCAGGAATGTATTTTGCCCAGTTTGCTGAAAAGGGAATTTATCTTGCTTATCAGTGTGAGGCTGAGTACAGTACATTCCCCACTACTACTGATTCTTCTTTCCCTTTTTTCTTTTCTCTGCATTTGATTGTTTTAAATCAGCTAAAATATAATCCAAATTAAGCTTGAATCACCAAGCCCTATCCTGCAAAATTTTGCATACTACAAAAGTGTGTTCATTTTGAAATCATTGGATATTTTACCATTCACTCTAGCAGCAATCTGGACCACACTTACCCTTTAAAAAGCCCCTTACATGATTCCTTCAGAGAAAAAGAGGCTACGGTGTTATTTGCATTTTTCTGGGTTATGACCATTCCATGAATTTCCAGAAGAGACCAGGTATGCTCCAGCCTGACCTCTTCTACTTCACTGTTCTTGGAGTAAAGCAGCTCCAGAGCTCCTCTTGCTTGCAGCAAGAAATGTATCTTTGGAAAAGCATCCCAGAGAAAAATGCAACACATAAGGCTTCTAGTCCCCAGACTGCATGGTTAAATAGCATTTAGGAATCAAAACAGACAAGCAACTAGTACAAACATTTGTACAATCCCTCTGAGACTGCAGAGAGGTTTTCTAGCATTAGCAACCTCCTTAGGAGAGTTTCTGCTTCATAAATGTTTTTCATACGGTTCTGCCCCTTCCCTTCAGCTCTTTCCATTTAGTGACTCCTTGTTCTCTTGTTCAGAAGCCCTAAGGAGGTACTTCCATGGTCACAAGGTTTGCATTACCTGATACAAGACTAAGAGGTTCTGACAGCAGATTTTAAAAAGTATTGGTAATTCATATGGAATATTATTGAGTTTAGCAGATGGAAACCATCAAATTCCCACTTTGTGTCACTAAAATCTACATCTTAATAGCATAATTAGTGGGTTTGGATTGCCTGGTCCACCCATCATTAGTTCATGTTTGACATGAACTTCAGCTTCAGTGGGATAAGATGGGGAAAAGGCTTATTAAGCTATTGAAAAAAACTACTGAGCAAATCTTACTACCAGTAACCTGTACAAACTTTCCCTGATCAGGAACAGATCGCTGTCATCTTACAGCAAAGACATAGGAATTCATCCTCTATTTGGAGTAAGAATATGGCACACCTCTCAACCTCTGCCACTTTGCTCCATTTAAGGTAAAATTTTTCTATAGTAGTAAATCTGGAGCTTTAATTTACATACAATAAATCATCTTGACCTGCTGCACCAACCACCCAGCAGGGGGTAGACCTAGCAGGTTCTCCTGGGAGAATTTAGCACCCAGATCAGTATTCACGGTTTGAGCTCCGGGCCAGGGATTAAAATGTGCAGCCACATTTCAAACTCCATCTTTGGGCTGCTCTGGCCTGTGTACTTACCCTGCTGTAGTCCCCTCTCCCCAGGGACCCAGCTGTCCGAGACCCACATCATGGTTCAGTTCAGGCACAGCGGCCAACTCTCTTCCTACCTACCTACCAGAGACTCTCATATGACTTTTACAGAAAGCATTGAGAAAACTCATTTTTTAGCCTGGTAGTATGTTGATCCTGACTATCTTTTGTGTGTAACTGTTTTACCCTTCTGAGTTTTGCTTATCCTGCTAATGGAGTTTCTGTGCTTATGGAAAATGTGTTCAAAGCAACCACCAGAGGAGGCTTTCACAGCCACCAGATTGCTGTGAGGTGTACATCAGATCTGATCCAAAAACACCAAAGGCCATTTCAGCTGCCTGGGGTTAGTGGAGCACAGGAGCATCTCAGCAGCCTGATCACAGCCTTGCCAAAACAGCTGAAGAAGAAGGTGCATAAGCTGAAGTTGTTCAAAACATAATGTTTTACTTTGTGTGTGGAGAGGTCTATGAAACACCTTCCATTGTGGTGTATATGGAAGGGCTGCCCTGACAGAAATTGTATTTATTATATCCATAAGTTCTTCAAATGGTTGGCAGTCAGTTGGCTGCCACCCCACAGCAGACACAGCACAGGTCTATGTTCTCAGCAACACTTCAGTAACTGTCACTACTGATTGTACATACAGTTCCACATACGATGACAAACCAAGTCCCAGTAACTCCCAAGAAGACTCCCGAAAGGCACATACTTATCAGCTCATTTCTGTTCCATTGCGACTCTTTTTAAAACCAAAAATAACCTTTCCCCTGATTCACCAGCCATAAACCCACTGGAATATTCTACGAGTCAATCAGTTTGTCATGCCAAGATAGCACAGATCAGTAAAAATGATATTTTATAATTGCACATAAAAGGACTGGAATGATCTTTTGCATCTTTATTTACTTCTATTAGAAAATGTCTTGGCAGACTTTGCCATTAACATTTTCTGCTTTCTCAAGGAAAAGATAATTTATCCTCTTAAGGATATTAGACTCCTGTGTATTGTTTTTCCCCATTTGGTATCCTTGATTCCCCCTTCTGAACACTTGAGTGCTTGCAATCAGCACACAATGACACTTACCAATAACAACTGAACTACAACACCCCACCATAATGTTGTTGTAATACCATATATAACACCATATAACACCAGCAATGTGGAGCAGCTTCACTGTGCAGAGATTTGAGTCTCTCCATACCTACATCTGTTTTCTTTTCCCTCTGGTACATCTGCTGTGGAGCGTGACCCCCGCTGAGCACAATGAGACCCAAAATCATGTCTTTTGCTGTAATTCTGAGCCCCAATTCAAATTCTGGTGCTTGGGCTTTAATTTCTCAGAAACTGAGAGATGCTGGATCAACACAACAGCGTACAGAAAGCTGTGTGTCATGTTCTGCTGTCTTTGTTATGCTTATTACATTCTACTGGAGAGGTGGACGATAAACAAATTCTGTAGCACACCTTCTTGTTACATTATATGCCACATTACCAGCAACAAGAGAAATATATGAGACACATATGGGGAAGGGGAGAAGAAATGTTATATGGCTAATCTGTATAACAGACTGCTAAATTTCAGTGCCGCTTTATTTGCTTTAAACAGCAACATATAGAAAAACATTCTCTGAAGAAATTAGACTTTTTTTTCCTGCTAAATTTTGTTCTTATTAGTAACAGACATACATATAAATAGAGTAACAGACTGGAGCAGCTGCTTCATCAGTTACGAGACTTCAAGTCTTGGGCATTCCTGGGGTCCTTGAGCTCTGCAATTCCTTTTTCTCTATACCTCCCCAAAGCACAAGAAAGTCCAAGAAAATTTCACTTGTAGCCCTATCTCTCCTCAGAGGAGAGGAAGAGAAATATAAAAACCTTAATCCATCAGAGGGAGGATATCGCACATGCATGCCAATAATTTTTTTTCTCTATTTAATTCTACAGGTCTATTTAATAACCCCTGAAGTCCTCCACTGGCATCTTCCTTCTAAAGTTCTGTAGGCTCTTCCACAAGAGAGAGATAATGCAATCCTTAGTGTGCTTCTTTCTCCTTACATTGTTTATGAGTAGCCTATGCAACAGCTGATCAACACCATCATAACCAAAAGCGAAAGAAATCTATTCCTTTTACTGGGAAAAATAAGGATTATAGGTATATGCATTCATGTTCCTTCAGACAGGCACCGCCCACCGGTGTTGGAAACATATTATTGAGCTAAGCAAACTTTTAACACCCAGAAAGACTGTTCCATGTATCTCTAGATACAGGTCTCCAGAGAGATCCAGCAGATATTTTAAAAATATTGTGCTTTCCCAGCCACGTACCTGAAAAGTAAATCCTGGATCACGTGGCTTACTAGTACTTCCCCACATTTGGAGCTAAGAACTTTGCCCAGCTAAGAACTCAAGGCAGCTCAGACTTTCACTCTTTCATTAGTACACTTCACATTTCTGAGGCCAGGGAGCAAAGCAACTGCTGGGCATGAAGGAAGCCATCTCCTGAGCCCCCTTCTGTGCTCCTTTCACCAGATCTGAATCTTTCCTAGTTTAATATGAAACACTTTGAGGCAGGCTGTTTTCCTAAAGGGCAGGCAGATGAAAAGTCCTGGGAAAAGCCTAGAAAGTCTTTGACATATTTTGCTATGTGCTCTTTGTAAGAACAATTTTGTTAAACATACAACTAACAGTAATCACTGGAGGACACCTTACGATGCAATGAAAAACTATGCTGGGATAATGTGTAGGGCTTATTCAGTTTATTTAGAAAAACAGGAAAATTCCATGTATAATAGTAGTAAAGCTTCTGCTCTCCTCTTCATTTTCTGAAGAGTTTGATTACCTTTTTCCCAAGGTTTTTTAAATGAGAATAATTTTTACTTTTCTTGTGTGGCAAACTTTCCCCACTTTGTCTCTACTCCACCCTCTCCCTTCCAACATTTTTTGCTTCTGAAGAAGGGTAGAAGGGAAAAAACTGAGCAGTATCTGTTTTTCTTTGTTTGGGGAAAGACAAAATTGAGAGAAAGGTGATTTTTGATTATAAAGATAAATGTCCAAAATGTTCTGACAGCTCTATTTTTATTTATGCTGCATGAGATAGATTTATGATCTTTTCAATGCTGTTTTATACTATAAGCATTTGAGGGAAAGCGCCCATATTGTGTGGTGCAGACTTCCCCGACAGCATACCTGTGTTTCAACCATTGCTACATCCACAGGGGACAGAGCACACCAACCAGGGCTCTGCACTGGTAAACAAATGAAAGCCCAAAGTTTCCCTGTAATATTTCATACATCAGAAATTCACATATGAAAATACAATTATTAGGAAACTAGCATGCTCCCAGATTACTGGGCTAACAGAAGTTCATCCCACAGCTTATTTTACATGGCTTTCATATCTACAAGGTACTGGCAAGATATCAAAATAGCACCAGCAAAGCAGTTCAGCACTATGCCAAGCAGAATTTCAAGGACTGCATTTCTGCTGGCTGTACTGCAAAGACCTTTGTTATACCCAAGCATTTCTTTTCTCCCTGGTTTGGATTTTACCATAATATTTTTATGACGTATGATTTGACAACAATGGTTAAGCAGCACTGTTTCCAGTCTACACAGTCTTGCAGACAGTTGTCCTAATACATGCTAACACTTGCAAGAAACTACGTGCAAACGTGATATAGCAGTAAAAATGAGGCTAAGGTTTACTAATGCTAAACGTACCTAAACATACACACTAAACAAGGTGTTTCAGAGTATTTTAGGGTTGTGAATTGTCCACATGTATAACTGCAAATAAGGGTATGGCAATTCAGCTCTGTTTCTAGGCCCTAGTACATGACATCATTTATTCTAGCTAGCTTTTCCATTTTTGTATATTTGTTACTTTCTTATCTAAATTAAAATTACTGGGAAAAAATCATATTTGAGCAATTAGTAGGTTTACACTGACTAATGATAGTGCTGCGACTGCCACAGCACTGTAAAGCATTATTTATTGGACAAAGAACAGTTCAGAAACTTGGTGATACTACATTAGGCAGTCATTGTCAGCCACTGTAGCAGAGAGCCTGGTGTTCTGAGACATTACAGCTTCGGGAGCTGTTTAAACTCATTTATATTGTGTGTAAAATAAACATCATCTGTGTGAATGGTGAGTGTGAAATGTTAGAGATTTACACCTACTTCATGGTTATGCTGTACTCCTTTAAGTAATTATAGAGACCAACAAAACTGGCTAGACAGTATTCTTATGGTTAGCATTTGTAGAGAGGAAGCCTTGAAGCTTACTTTCCCCTCACCTTCTCAATCACTGAAAAGGAATTCAAAGAAGAAATAAAATACTGCCAACCTCATCTGAAACTGATGTAAGAGACAGCTTTGCTCTGATGTAAATGAGATTAAGCCCAAAGGAGTAGAAAACTCACAGAGAATTTACGGATCTCACCTATTTTCTTCTTTTTATTTCTGAAAATGAGGTTGCAGTAGTAACTAAGCCTACAGCAGTCTCAAAGCTTTCTCTTTGGTCCCTAGTATGTACATAATTGTTAACAGCTCTGCATCGGTTTCTCTCCATGAGGGTTACAAAGGAAATTGCAGAATTCCACCCTCAGATCCACTCTTGTACCGATTTTAGACAGTAAGGGAGGGCTCAAGTGTGTTCCAACTCTTCCCCCCTGCCGCCACAGATTTCATGAATGATCAGGTCACCTGCTTAACTGTACTCCAGGTCCAAATTGGAATGCTTGGATTTGCAATTCTAAATTATGTGTCTAATATATTCCAGTTCAGTTAAAGTTTAGGAACCTAAATAATTTCTTTAATCTTGACCTGGTCATCATCCTCCACCTATGGTCATCCATTCACTAGTCACCTAAAGCAGAGATAAATCCATTTTTCTTTCAAGCTGAGTTTTTCGATCTTTTAATTGGTATCCAGTTTAGGTCACAGTGAACAAGGAGGATAATGAATAAATCATTATTCTTCCTCCATGCTTCATCTGGTCTTCCCTGCTGGTTACTGCTTCCTTCACTGTATTATTGGAGCAAATGTACTTCAACTTTGTGTGGATGTCAGAGAAGACGACCCACATGTGCTATAGCTGGTGTGTGTGTAGCATGTTGTCACCAAAGCAACATCTGTCTGACGACTCAGAGTAAAAGTGGTTCTGTTTGTTCTGTGTCAAGAAGAGAGAAATGCTACTTTGATGTTCGAGCCTGCATCAGAGTACCAGACACATGCACAACAGAGGCAATGGCAAGCAGCACAATTTGGTTTCATTCCACACATTTTAGGTATTTTCCAAGGTTAAAAAGAAAACAAAAAAAAATCTCTCCAGTTTAATTCTCTAAGCACTGAACATGATTGCGGCACCCCTTAAAAAAAAAAAAAAAATCCTTTCCCTTTCTTCAAAGTACAAACAGACCACCCATATACTTTGTCATCTAATCTTGCCAAAAATGATGATGGCAGGATCTGCCCATTTATGCACAGGAAGTAAACTGTTGAAATTTGACTTTTCTAAACACATGATTTTCAAATTATCTCAAGTGAGCTTTTCAAAATAAAAAGCAAAATCATTAGCAGAATGCTAAGGGCTACAAGATGATTTTATTTTTGTTGTATGAAAGTCTTCAGATGGCATTCACAGCTGACTAGTGAATTCACTATTCTCGATTCCCAGCTTCACACACTTTTAAGAAACATAATTTTCTGCAGCTGGTTGCCCATAGCATTCTTCAAAAACTAGGAGCCTTTCAGGTGTTTCAACATGAGCCTCCAGAGATTAGGCAACAAATTATATTTGTCACTCTACAAAGCATAAAGCTAAAAGTCCAGCTAAAGTCATCTATGATCCAGATGACTGCAAAGCTCCTGCCAATCATTCAGGACGGCAGCAGGGCCGTGATGCCAGAGAACGTGGGGACTCAGGGACAGATGACACAGTGAATACTTTTGGGTCCATGCCCAAGTAGATTAGGGGAAAGAAGAGCCTCCTGCTACTTAAGCATGGAGATAGAGCTTCCAGGGAGGAGACAGGATCCACCAGTAGGAAAGCTTGCCAAAGACAGTTTCTAACAGCCAGCTCAGAAATCATCTTGTGATTTTAACAATCAGTTTTGCTGAAATGTGCTCCAGCAGAGTCCTGCAGCTAGTTACGTTATAATGGAAAGAGCCTGTAGCCAGTTTGTAATCCAACTGCCTAAGAAGAGCAGAAATTACAGGGGATAAAGCCACTACACCCAATGTGCCAGCTCAGACTCACCACTCTTGAAGGCAGAGCACAGAGCACTCTCTTCAGAGAGAGCAGCAGACGAGGTCTCTTGCTACAGCAAGAGGTGCAGTCTTCAGCAACAGGCAAAATCTAACCCTCTGGATTGCCGAGTCAGCTAAATTAAAATGTCATCCTCCTGCAACAGAGTATTACTGCAGTCATAGTCTGCTCATCATCTCTACGACAAGTTTTTACTGCTGTTTGTGCAATAACATCCCATCTTGAAATGGTGTTTGTTAAACTTGCACCATATTTCATTAGCTCTTGCCATTTCCCATCACAGTCTCTTTGAATTGCAGAATGTTATTCAATTCAGTTACAATTTGGATTTCTTCCAGAGCTGTATGGCTCTGAGAACAGCACACAAAATAACAACATTGGCTTGTATTATTTTCAACAGCTCCCTTTGTTGTTTTTTGATGATGATAAATGTGTGGTAAAATAGCAGAGAATGTAATCAACAGTGCTGATTTTGTATTCACCTATATTACACTCTATTATATCCTTTGCAGTTTTAGTAGTCTATGCCCTTTTATATTCCTAACACTGCAGTTGTTGCTATTACAAGGGCAGTTTTTTTTCTCAGCAAAACTAAAGCGAAACTAGAAAACTTCTGAGAAAGTCTGAGGCAGAACAGAGAACAAAATCTAGCCCTCATTTTTCTCTGAAATTTTCAACAGTTCCTGAAAACACCAAAGAAATTAAACACAAAATGAAAAGATAAAGTACTCTAGTACCTTTCACAGTGAATGATTGATTTCTTAGCAGATAGAACAAATGAACCTTAAAAATTGAAGGTTTCTTTCTATGCCTGTAACATTGTATCTTAGGCTGAGCAACTATGGCAGCTCTAGCTTATCATTCAAGCTTTAAAGGAAACCCTCATCACTTTAATGATTACTCCAGAGGTTTTTGTATGATTCATCAGTACAACAACACACCCAACACCTTTGCAAGGTCATGGTACATAGAACCAGCCAAACAGTTTATGTGGAGAATGAGGTTGTATCAAAGGGTTTGACATTGTACTAAAATTTCTCTTTGGCTTTACATGCAGGATCCATATATTTCTTTTGTTCATGTAAGCATCTGACAAAATCTTATGCCAGTTTTACAGTAGGTGTAAGACTGAAATCCTGCCCCTAATTAATCTATTAAGAACATGCATTTATTTGAATTTTAGTCTCAGCTTGTCTTTCTTTTTCTGCTTGAAGCTTAGAAACTCAAATCTGTTACTATGAAATTAAACAATTTAGAGACTGAAGTTACAAATTTTTTATTTCCCAGTTTAATATAAGGAGGAACTTAGAAAACCCCTGTGCCATATCAGTTTTGGCAGGACTGTGCTGTTGAGCCCGTTATTTGGGGCTGGGTTCTGCACAGTGCCATGCTGCAATAGTGTGGGCTTTAAGGGCTGTATTTTATAGCAACTTCTCTAGACCAGCTGCAGAGAAAAAATCAGCAATAAAATTCAAATTATGTTTGTCATAAGCTTCTGCTCTTTCATCGCTACATTTGTGTACATGAAATGTAATATACTAGTGAGAATGTCCCCTGACATGGAGCTGATTTTTATATCCTTTAAATTTACCACTAGCTTTACAGATGCTGCAATCTCTTTTATTCCAGTTCTAGCAATTATAACGTAATCTGTGCTAACACTGCAGATTACTAGGGCAATTTTGAAGATAAATGATCACATCTCCATTTCCATCTGCTGGTCCAATCAGGAAAATGTTGAGAATAAAACCTACCCCTTATACTGGTGCATTTTGGTGCTTGTCTGGCAGTCTACTCAGTCAACTGTATTGGGCCATCTAAAGAACAATTCCCATGAAGATATGAAGAAGGCATCCATTTCCCCACAGCCTCATGTCTCGATTTTACAACTATACAAAGATTCAAACATCTCCATCAGCAGGCATATTCCCAGACACGGGTGATGTATAGCTTTTTGTGTTTAATAGAAGGTTTTTCTAGATGTAAATTTGGCACATTTCTGTCCCTGTAGCTGCCATAATGACAAGCTCTGGTCAGAGTCCTTAGCCAAGCCAGAGGCAGTCTTTCTTTTCCAAGCACTGCGATACAGCAAGGGCACTCCTGTTTCATCTGGTTTTGTTGGTCTAAATAATATCCAGGTACCAGTTTGCAATAGATGGGTGCTGATAAAGAAAAATAAAAAGAAAACCAAACAAACATGTTCGGAACATGCTTAGGTGTCAGTTGATTTTACAGCATAAACTAAACAGGCAAAACAAAACAAACAGTTCTCGCTGCCAAACCAGACAGACTTCTCTCTGCTTTTCTCCTCCCCCTCTCTCTCTAAAAAGCCTGTCTGAAAAAGATTTTTCAAGAAAATTAGGTTTGCAAATCTCCTGAATATAATGGTATCAGGTCATGCATAACTGTTCAGACATTTCTTATATCATCAGGTGCAAGGTTTCATACCCTTGAAATGTGTTTCAATTCAATGATTAGAAAACAAAAATATTTGGGGGATAAGAAAACTAGAAGAACAATGCAACTGTATTTTCAAGGGAATTATTTGCAGCACATTTCTACTAGTAATTATTTTTTGTTCTGGTTTGCAGCGCTTCTGCTTCTGGCATCTCATCTCCTTCACAGCAGCCAGCAATTGAATTAGAATCGTTGCTGAACAGCAAGAAAATCTGTCATAGAAGTCATGTTGACAGACAACTTTGTTCTCTTCTCATTTCTATTTTCCCTTTATTGTATTTACATCTGAAAGTCCACACCTAGAAGTGAGCGGAAACAGACACAAATCATATTTGTCTAGCCTTTTCCTCCTTTGTCCTGCTTTTGTCTTTAATAGAGCCTGCATTCAGCCGCTCGCGTCAGGGGGAAATCACCAGCCAATCTTTACTACCCACGATGTCTGGCAGCATGTCAGAAACCTACCTTTTCTCCAGCACACTGCGGTAGTGGTGCATGTCTCCCATTATCATCCTGAATGACTAACAGGAGTAAAAGAGGATTGAAATCTTTCTGTATGAATGCTGGATGTCACTGTTTTTGTGTATGGTGCTGTGCTGCTCAGTATGACGTCACAGCGCCAACAGTACCTGGTCCACGGACCCATCACTTAAAGGCCAATCCATCAAAGCTGCCTTTCTCAGAACACCACTACAAATAATGGGGGAGAGGGGTTGGGTTGTGTTTTTTGTTGGTTTTTTTTTTTTTTTCCCCTTGGACAAGCCCAATGTTTTCCTACATAACTCATTGTTTACATGATGCCTTCACAGACACAAGCAAGCATGGAGCTCTCTGTAAAACTGACTGACAATAAAAGCTGGTAAAAGGGGGTTCTCCCCCATGACATTGCATAGTTTAAGGTTATAAAAACATTGAAAATCCTAAGAGTGAGAGAAATTAAGACAGAAGTAGTGAAATAAAAACATCTCCTCCTCTTTCAAGCTCCAAAATGTACATGCTACCAAAGATTACCTCCAGACAAAAACACCTTTCAGAAGCCAATTGGCAAAATAAAACTGCACACAGCAAGTTTGATGCAGCTCATATCTTCCAGAGACAGAATACTTGCAAACAAAACACCTCCCTTCAAATTTAAAGAGGAGAGGTGTTTGTGCAGAATCAACACATCCTGTTTGCTCTATAAAGCACATGTGTGGAGGACCAGTCCAGCAATCTCACTGACTGAAGCCAACTTATAATTAATTCACCAATGTCTTTTAATCTGTGGCACCTCAGATAAAAGCATTGCTGTGGAACAAGTTACAAATCCCTTTGCAGCAAGAATGGATCTGGCTCACGATAACATCCCACAGGTTCTTCCAGGGAGGCAAACGTTTGTGGGTTGGTGACTTGCTTTGACATGCAGTGTGGTACAGATCATACAGTGGACCAACTTCACAGCCCTGCACGTATGAATAATTCAGGGTTACACAGGTTACAGAGACAGAAATGAGCTCTGTCATCACTGATGCCTAAGGATGAACACCACCATGCCAAAACACCTCCTTTGTGTTGTGGCTGCTTTTGGGAAGTTTCCTTCCCATTTCTGACCCTCCACAGAACAAAGGCAGCTGCCATACAGTTATGTTAGAAAAGGAATGAATACAACATACTTCCTATTCTTATGCACCCATAGAAAACACTCACAGCTGGACCTGGTTTATTAAAGAAAATTAAAGAGGGATCTGAAAGCCAAGCCAAAATGCTAACAAAACTTGTGGAGCCAAATAAGCCTAGGTAGTCACTGTAAGTGCAGAGCATCCTCATGGATCTATGGTGACAATTCTTTGGATAAGTTCATTCAGATTTGTATTTTCTGTAGCATCCCACATCTCTCAGCTCTCTGAATTGTTTGCACAAGCTTTGCAGATACGGAACCTGCACAGTACTGATTGGAAACAAATACTTGTTCTTAAAGCAGAAGCTATGTTCTCTGCCTCCAGGACAAACTTCACCATTTGCACATATTTTTTTTTAGGCTAAATTTCAGCAGTAAGATAACCACTAGTCTTACCAATAGGTCAGATCACATAGAAAAAGGAACGACATGGGCTTTGAGACTGTGGTCCAGCTTAATGACATTAATGTCAACTCTTAGGATGAGCTTTAAAGCCAGAACTCTCTGATACTTGGAACTTTTCTATTTTAATGTCCCAATTCACATGCTTTAGAGTGATGCACTGTGTGCAGTGTCCACTTATGCACGTCTCTACAGATACAGATCACTCCAAGTTAAGCAGAAACAAGATACATGCAGAATTTCATGGGTTCACAGATCTGTTCATGCACATACGTCTAGATTGCACAGAAGTCATTTTAGAGTTATAGTATGTGATACTGTGCAACTATTTTGAAACAACAAAAGTAAATGTTCTCTCACTCAACAAAATGTGTGACATGAAGAGTGGTTGTAGAAAGCCAGGTATATAGTTAACTTATTGTTTGATAAAAGTGAAATTGTGAGTAATTTTATTCATTGAAATTTCAACAAGAACCAAGCGAATATATTTTTTGCTTTTTAACTAACCTTGACATTCACATCACACACAAAACTAAAAAGGGTTTGTATGTATGCATGGGTGCATGCAATCACTTGAAATGTTATTGTGATGAGGAGAAATTATCTATTACTACAGAAAATAATTCTCATTACCTTGTCAAAGCCTTTCAACTGGATGTTTTTGCCTTGCAACTTCACAAATGACTATATGGAAGAAGAAATATCATTCATCTCTAGAATCCCATGACATCAGTATGCCACACAAATTTTAATAACACTAAAGCGATCTGTCCTCTTCCCTTTTAAGTCACAATACAGAAAAGAATTGCCAGATGAGTATTAAAGGGGTTTGCATTCACATGCCATTTTTTCCATTTGGTTTTGTTTAACACATGTCGATGTCTTTAAAATGCAGGGAAACCACTGCTGTGAAATAACTGGCCTATGGGACTGGAAAGGTGATCTGAAGGTTTGCCCTGCTGGGTCACTTGCTGTGTATCCGGCTTACGTCTCTGGCTGACAGTAAATTAAAATTACTGCCATTTGACAGGTGTGCAGCAGCCTATGTAAAATGAGTTGGTGTGTCAAGCGCTGCTGTTGGTAGGCAGGTGCCAGCGCTCCCCTCGGCAGTCTCAGGAGAGAGCTCAGAACGGCCCAGACACAGAGCACGGGCTGCGCTTTCCCTCTTACAGGTGGTCCTTCCGCTTCACGGTCGAAGCACGTGGGCAGGATCACAGGGGAAAGCACAGGACTTCACCCCATGTGTGGTACTACTAAATAAGCACTTTCCCTGACAGCAGCTGGCTAGTGCTATCAGTTAAGAACTTAGCATGTGAATTAAAATATGAAAATTAGGGGGGGAAAAATCGTCGGGCCATTATGCAAATATTACACATCATCCTGATAATCTTAACATAAAAATATGTATAAAAATGTAGATCAATGATTAATTGTAGGAGACCATCGTGCCTGGTTTCTTTCAGTACTGAAGTGGCAAACAGCTCCTCACTGTAAAGAGTCTAGGGACAGCTTTTTACATGCTCTCTGTGGGAAGCTGGATGCCTTCAAAGGAGTCAGAAGGGAAAAACACGGGAGGCATTCTGGCTCTGCTTCTCTCTCTGCTTGGCCAGCAGCACCAGGAGGACTTGTTTGTAAGAAAAGAAAAGTAATCCCAAAGTGATCAGATGAAAAACAGCACAAAAATGCAAATGAAAAAAGATCAGTTAAAAAGGGGGAAAAACGTACACTTCTTCAAACTCTCAGAAATCTACACCTGATACTATAACATCATTGTAGAAATAAGTGATGTATCTTCAGTTGGAATTAGTTGCTTTGTCCCCATTTATTTTTATTAGAAATATAGAAAGCATTTACCTCAATGTAAGACCCAGAGAACATTAAATCACCACAAAATAAGAAATTGTCTGCAAACTCAGTGCTGACATTATGAAAAAGATGGATAAAAATCCAGAGAAGTAAATATGGGTAATGATACCGCTTTCAGGTGCATGAGAAAATAAAGATTAAAAAAGGAAATCAAACTGAAGCTTCAGAAAAATCTAGAGGTAACTGGGAAAACAACAGTATTTCACCATGGGCGGGTCACAAGAGTGTTTATTGAGATAGAGTATAGAAAGGTCAGAAAACATTGGCACAAAAATAGCTTTCATTAAGTGCTCATAAAGTAGGAAAAAACCAAAATCTACTTTCTGCCAAACTGATATGTCTTTCTTGACTGAAATAAAGTACTTTGTTTTAAGATTTTTCTTATATTTGTGGTTTTTCACTTTCCTTTAGTTTGATTTAGTTTATAATAATCAGTAGAAACAACTATATTAAGAATCAAACTAAGTAATATGCAAAGAGTCCAACCAGCAGTCAGAATTTAAGGAGTTTCTCTCATCTTTGCCTGAAACATCTTTGCTTTGCTTAAAATAATTGCTCAACTATTTAGAACATAAGTTTATTATGATCGAGAAGTCATATGTTTGCATACATGTCATTTCTAGAATCTGCCAGGTACAGGACCCCAGATTACAGAGGTTCATTTGTCCTGTTCACTCTGTCAATGTCTATGCTTTTTCCAAAATTATAGTCTTGCTAGAGTTCCTGACATGTATCTATTTCTTTTCCATCTTGTGCTTTCTTGAAAGTGTTTCCTTCCTGCATTTTTATGCTTTGTCTTTTGCAGTGTGTAAGGTAGCTAAGCAAGGTCAATTGCTGTGTTAAGAGTTTCAATAATCTTACTCTCCCAAGCATCTTTCTTAAACTCTAATCTTTACTGTTCCACTACTCAGACAGTGGCCATTGAGCACTACAAGAAGAATTAGGTAATCGTATCTAATTGTGTTCTTTCCGACTGTTATTTAAACAAGGAAAGCCTTTCAGTTGTTGTGGAAAGTGTTAACAGCAGACCTTTGCTGACCTTCTAGAGTCATTGGGGAAAACTTGACGTTACACAGAAGCTTACTCAAACAAGCTATAATTAAGTTGAGAGTGGAGTGACACCACTTACAAGAGTAAACTAAGTATGGCCATTTAATCCGAAAATTTCTTAAGGACTCCTGGGAGCACAAAAGTTTATCTCTACTAAAATAATTATGTTTTGCCATTAGATGAAGAGAGGGTACAAATGGAATATGCATGTTCTTTTCAACATCACTACCCTTTGCTAGTCTACCAAAACTGGAAGGGGCAATGGAAAGACCTTTCAAACTAATGTTTTGCATTCAATTAGGTAGAAACTTCTGCTTTGCCTTTAAATAATCTGCCAATCATTCACAAGGTAAAGAACAAATTCTGACTGCTGCTACATACCCAAAACTCCCAAGGACTGACTGAAACATAGAGGGCTTTGGCCTTCTGATGTTCAGGACAGCATCGCTTTACCTCTGGATTACCATGTTAGTTTCTTCTCTAATCCCTCCTTCTTCCATCTCTCCCACTATTTTATTTTCACATTTCACATCAAATATTTGTTATTAGTTTTCATCTGGAGTTAAAATGTACATTCCAAAAAATTGCTGAATACGGATCACATATAAGAACAGTGTCAAAATTACAACAGTCCTGTATAAAATATTGAGCATTTATGTTTATGTGAAGGTTATTTAGGAAATGCACCATAGTCCTCTCCTGTTACAAAATTCCTACCTTAATATTCTCAAAACTCAAACACAAAATTGTTCCCAAAATACATACTGTAATCTGTTTATCTATTCTAGTTCTCTCTGAAATATCAAATGAGGTACTTGGAAAAGAACTGGCATCAAATTCAGACAGCCAAAATCATCCCTGTCACTTAGCGAATCAATGATATCAGCTTCTCAGATGGTTTCATTGGACCAGACACAATCTCTCTATTCAGGGCAGCAGGAACCAGCCATGGTTCCTACAGTCCTAGTCTTTTTTTTACATTCTTCTCAAAGCTTTGTGCTTTGCCAGTCATGCCAGCTCTCATGCCCCTTTCATCTGCTTCCCAAAGGCCTCCTTCTGCGCATCCTCATGCATGAAAATGATTTCAAATCTACTTGCCTTCAACAACTTTAAATTATTCCTAGAAAAACTCACTCCTTCAATATTATCCATAAAATTCTGGAATGCAGTCTTAAAATATCTTTTGTTGTCTACTCCTTATCTCTAAATATACATCCAAAACTAGACTTCCAGAAGCTGCAGCTAAACAAATTCTGATGGAAATCAAAGGTATATAAACTCCTGTAACTAAGACTATTTTAGTGCCCATATATGTAATTTGACTTATACCTCTTTTCAAATATATGTATAAAATATGGGCCAAACATCACTGTCATTGATTAACGTTCGGACTGTGAGTACAGAAATCTGTTTTCCCTGTTTACTCAGTGAAGAACTTTCATGTACTAAGCACAAAGCAAAGAATAACAAAAATCCACTTTCTGAATATCTACAGGTCAATAGCCAAAGATATTTCTTGTGGGTTTACCTGCTTCTGTGTTTTCCATCTGCCTCTAAACACATCATGTTTGCAGGACAGTACAGGAAACTTAGAGGGACACCAAAAGCACCAAGGCGATTTATGAAAAGCTTTAAATTTCATAGTAGTGCCCCTGCTATGACTGTTGTACCACCACTGTAAGAGATCCTTTTGAATGGTATTCATCCACATAATTTAGGAGCCTGAAATCATAGGAAAACTAATTTCCTGATTTCACCCTATTGTTCCTCCACAGTCTCTGAAAAAATGTAGGCTCTTTTGGACAGCTATGATACCCAAGATATTCTTATTTTCTCCCTACAAGAACTTGTCTCCCTCAAATGCCTCTTAAAAAAGACAAAAAGCCATATCAGCTAACTATCAAAATCAGATTTTTTGAATTACACTTTAAGATTACTGTTTGTAAGAATGCAGTATTTTAGAAGACAATAAAAGATGGTAGATTGATTTTGGGGAGAGAAAATTGGTTTCTTTTCATTCAAGTTCATTCCATTGTTAAAAGGTTTTTGCAATCTCTTTCAATCTAAACACATTGGAGGAAAAATAATTTTAAATCATTTATATTTTTAAAAAATATATAATGACAGAGTATGAAATGCTTTCAAATTCTTGGAAAGCAAATAGCAAGGGAATGGGTTTATTTTAATGCATCCAGAACAATCTTTTCTCTCTCCTGCAAAAAAAATTACATGGTAGCCTGGCAAAACAACCTTTTATGGTAGATCTGCTTGTGGGTGAGTCTTTAACGTTATCTTTTTGATGCACAGTAGGAGCAGAGGGTTAGAGGTAACTTCACCCCATAATTATTCCCCTAGTGAACTAGATGAAAGAATTTTCATTGGAATGAAAATTATTCAATTCTGTAGAAAAAACATCCAGAACAAAGCTCCCCCAAATACTTCTGTTGTTGCAAAATTCTATTTCTCAGCACTAGAACATTCACAAGTCGGTAAAGAAGATGATAAGAAAGCAAGATAACACTTAAGACATGACCTGTACATAAAACATAGTCTGGTAAAGAGGGCTCATCTGAAATGCAGAACAGGACTTCATGCAGAAGGAAATTAAGTCCAGCTTTTCTGTATTTCAGGAGAGTGTCAAGACCTGCACTCTGCATAGCCAGGCTCTGTCACTTATCCAACTCTTGTCTCTATTTTCTCCTATGTTAGATTAATTTCTGTTACTGGGAGCAGGAGAAATGGCTCAGTAGCAGAACAGATGAATTCAGGTTCCTCCACTGAATATCAGATTATTTGGGATGTAAACCAGATTAAGCAGTATCCTAGTGGTTAGACATTCTAGCTTCAGATATTCCAGATGGAAAAGACTTGAAGCTTGTTATCCCACACCTGACTGAAATTCTGCAGACATAAGCCTGCCTTAGGTTTTTCACAATATGATTTCTAGAGCACCTATTTTATACTCATTCAGTGCAAAAATTTTGTAAAATCTCAAAATTATTTGTGCTACTGGCAAATTTATTACCTTTGACATTTCATTTGAGATTCTAGTTTTACCTATGGTGTAATGAAACCTCTGGAAGTTTTTATAAAGATCCTGAGCTATAGATTCAACTTACAAGTATACTTTCATTGTGCTTTCAAAATCTCACAAAATTAACTAGATTTCTGCTTTGATGTGGCGATGAGAAGAAAGCTTTTAAGAGATCTAACCTTTACTAAGTTCAGATGAAGTCTACTTTCAGTATTAAAATAAGATGTCATTGCCTAAAGAAAGCCAAATTCATTTCCTGATAAAAATGTTTTAAAGTCTTAAATTTGCTTTCACACAAAACTATGCAAAAAGCATTTTACTCTCTTTCCTTTTCTATAATGAAAGATTGTTTGGCACATCAGAGAAAAATATCACAAACATATTCCCTTTCTGTCTTATTCCTTTGATTATTTTATTCCCTAAAAAGCACTCAAATACTTAGTCCTCATTTTAGTCATTTCTTTAATAATTTAAAAAAGCATTTATAAAAAATAAAACAACTAAACAAATCATGAACCAGAAATAAGCCTATCTGACAAATGTGAACTAGAAGGGGAGAAGAAAAAAACTCCTTTTTTCTAAAGCAGAGATTATTATGTAGATATTTTGTTTGTTGTTTGTTTTATAAAAAGCCTGGTGGATGAAAATTTTTATGTGCCACCTTTGTGTAGAGAAAAAGAATCAAAGCTCACAATAAACGTCTCTCTCAATCCTTCTGAGCACAGTCAAGTTAAGAAAACTGTTTTGAAGCAGTGAGTGAGTTGTGCCACAGCTGCCCTTTGCTGTTCCGCTTCATGCCAGAGATCTTGAGAAAACAAAGTAACCTTTGGTCCAATACCAGTTATACCCGAAAGGATAGAGAGAACTAAAATCAGGGAACAGGATGAATACAAAGACTTCTGCTATGCATTTTGCCTTCACAGTGCCCAGCTCTCAGATGCTACATGTAAGGCTCAAGATGTGTTGATGCAGAGAAGCACTAGCTCCAAGGCAAGAGAACAAAGACACACAGAGGTGTTGTCCACCACAGGAATTTTCCTCACTTGCAGGAATTTCCTATCGGGTTTTTGTGAACATTTTATCTCACCAAACATCCCACTAGGGATGTTGCACAGAGCAGGCTTCCTGGGTCTGTTACATGCCCTTCAGCAAAGGGCGACTCTGAGCAGCAGTGGCCAAGAGCACTTTTCCCTTCAGATGACCCACAGTGACTGCAGGATGCATTCACCATGACTGACCCCAAACCTCCAGACATGCCAACCAAAAGAATAAATTGCCATATATGCTTGGTCTGGCTGGGGTAGAGTTAATTTTCTTCATAATACCTTGCATGGGGCTGTGTTTTGGGTTTCTGCTGGAAACAGCATTGAAAATTTAGGGTTGTTTTAATTATTGCTGAGCAGTGCCTAGACAGAGCCAGGGCCTTCTCTGCTCCCCATCCTCATCCCAGGGGAATAAGGGTGCAAGAGAAGCTGGGAGGGTCACAGTCAGGACAGGTGACCCCAACTGACCCCAGGGACATTCCATTCCATATGGTGTCATGCTTAACATATGAATCTGGGGGAAGGAGAAGGAAGGGGGGACATCCAGAGGGACAGTGTTTGTCTTCCCAAGTCACCAATAAATTTGGTGGATCTGCCCTGGGGATGGCTGAGCACCTGCCTGCCCCTGGGAAGTGGTGAAGGAATGCCTTGTTTGGCTTTACTTGCCTGCATGACATTTGCTTTATCTACTGAACTGTCTTTATCTCACTTTTACTCTTCTGATTCTCCCCCTACCATCCCAAGTCAGGGGAGGGAGGGAGTGGTTGTGTGGGCTGAGCTGCTGGCTGGAGTTAAGACATGACACCACAGAAACTTAGAAATTTGGGCAGCTGACTTCATAGCAACAAACAGCATGGTCTGTGATAACTAACCTACAGATATCCAAACAGTTACAGTCAACAAAAGCCAAATAGTGCTATCTGCAGCTATCATTATATTGTAATCTCAGTATTTTCTTTTCCAGCGTTTCAGACTGTTTATTTATGCCGCATGTTATTTGGGGGAAAAAAAGAAAAAAAAAAAAAAAAACACCACCAACAACAAACCCACCACAACACCTCAATGCTTCTAATAAGAAGTAGTTTGAGTAGTTTGCTAGGAAAAACGTCAGTGCTCAAATATTTCTGTCATTTGTATTAAGATTCCATTTATTACCATTCTGGGGTATACTGAAGTGGAAGAGTAGAATGAGGTTTATCTTTCTATATATGATATATTGGAGCTGAATGGTGGCCAGCTTCCTACTGAGTCACTGAATAGATTTTTCCATCAATCCAAAAACTTCAGTTTTTAACAAAATTTAATTGCATCAATTAATTTAATAAAACTGTATTTTTCTCTTATATTGTAAAGGACATAGTTAAAAGGCATGAAATCAGGTCTTGCCAAAATTAAGCAATGTGTAATAAGAAGTATTGTAAGAAGTAAATTAAACATGTTCCTAAAAATCTCGTTATTTTGTGCAAAATATTGTGACCTTCCATTTAACAGTGGTGCCATAACAGTTGTTCTGTGTTGTGTAAGAAATATTACTACATGTCTCCATGTAACTCAGCTCACGCCAGTCTAAATATTTGATAAAATATTTTACAGTTTGGGGTTTAACATCAGTTTTAAATTCCCTGAACTAATAACTGAATCTTTAAAACTCACAAAACAAAACAGTTACCCAAGTGGAAAATACCTTAAAAGCTCTCTGAAGCTGGGAATAAAGCTTTATTAAATACAACTGTTCTGACACGATGGATGTACTTACTGTAACACCTATGGGCTTACACTATTACTACTCTCTTGAACAATTCCCTATGTGGAAATATATAATTTAGGACACCAAAGTTTGTCAGTGTCTATCAGTTCTAGCTAAGTTCTTAGTGAAAAACATCACTGTCTGTCTAAAAAAAACAATGTAATTGAATTTAAGAGGTTTGTTAAGTAGTTTATATAAATATACTAAAAACAAACGTTAGCGTCTGGAAAATTCTGTTACTGACTTTTGTACATCAGTGCCCTTAAAAAACCAAACCAAGAGACTTAGTGGGGAATGGTGGGAAGGGCTGATCGACTTCCAAATAAGTTTCAGTTGAGTCTCTTCAGTTCATATGTTTTCTTCATTACCATATCAGAAAAGTTTGCCTGAATAAAATTTTGATTAAGCATATATCAAAGAAAAATAGGTTCAGGAAGAGAATTTTCTCCAAATAAAATTTCATTCACATACATGTTGTTTAGCTGGAAGAGGAGCTAATCCACAGGAAAAATACCAAATTCTGCATTCACTCATCAAATGGCCATATTGCATACTGAATCCAAAAACCAAATTAACACTTGGCTGTGAATAGTCTGCCCAGTTACAGTCAAAGGAATCCATTGCTGCTTTATGCAAGCAGAAATCTTCCTTGTGAATATCATGAATCCATGTTCACTTACAGCATGAAATTTCCCCAGTACCTTCAAGTCAGCTTTCACTTAGGTTCTAAACAAGAATTGCCATGGTGGAATATGTTTTTCAAAGTTGCATAACACCCTTCTGTGACATTACCTCTAATGTTTCAACCTTTACCAGGGAAAAGGTAAAACAACAGTATCGGAAAAAACCTAAGGGGATACATAAGAAAGAATGTGATTTCATATATTTGTATATTTGTCTTTAAAACACTGCACCTTGCCACTCTATTTTTCAATAACAACAGCAAAAAAGGGTATTTTCAGCAGTGTTTGTAAAACACAAAGATACAAGTGGTTCCCTACATAGTTTAGATCCCTGACAGTGCTCCCCTGCAGAACATACTCCTTACTACTCCCAGTTAGTCTTGCATGGTAATGAACAAAGTAGTTTCTTTTTGTGGTAACACTCAAGAGAAAATCATTCTTGTATTTTGCACATTTATTCAGGTCTTTTGCATTTCTATTTCTAGTTTCCCTAAAAATGGAAACACTGGAGATATACTACTTCCTGTTTTAATCCTGACACATTTGAATATTGTTGCAGTATTCTATTGTTTTGTTGTTCTAATTATAGAAATGGAAATTCAAGTCCATCCTAAAAGCAGCAGGAAAGGGAAAATAGTTAACATGAGCAAGTCATAAAAAAATCTTTGTCATGATTAAAATAAGTTTTTCCATGACCATGTATTTCTTTTTATTTCAACATACTGTGGCCCAGCAAAAGAACAAGCATCAAGACTCAGACATAGGAGTTTTAGGCATCAGTATTTCTTTCGCTTTCCTTGCAATGTGGAGGTACCTTAATTTGAAAGAAAATAACCTCCCAAGTGCTTCTCAGGCTTTAAAGAAAAAAATTCATTCTGCAAAGCTTGTTAAACATAATCTACACCACACCACAGGTGAGGCTTGACAGGCTGCCTGACAGGCAGTAAAAAGCAATAGGCTTGCCTCCTGCTAAAACAGAGGGGCAACCACTCCTCTCCTTTGTGCTACACAATTTGGAGCCTGCAGTCACCTGCATCTCACAGGAGCTGTTACTAATTATTCATTATTAATAACTACGTTTCGGGAACCCAGGATCCAAGAGTGGAGCAATCACTGTTCCCAGGTATGACAGACTCCAGGGTCCGCTCCAGCTCTTGCACCTCAAGGCAACTATGGGATGAGGAGGGTTAACTTTGGGCCAGCAGCATGAGGGCTGCAGAGTCACAAGGGTTTGCCATTGCCCCCTTCTGCCTTTCCCCCTTTTAGCCAGCCCTTGTTAGGAGTGCTGTGGATGACGAGGGATCCTCAGCTGACTGAAGTGCACCATGCGGTCGCATTTTAGCTGCTTTTGTGAGAGAGGGAGAAAATTTTTCTTTACTGTCAGAAGTGTCCTTGTAGAACCTTTCTCTTCTCTCCTTTCCTTTCTTTCAGAAGCATCTCCGAACACTATCCACCACATACAGCAGCAGGTATCACTTAGTGTTTGTGCTGTTGTAATGCACTTGATCCATAATTACTACCAAAAACAGCTCAGGATGGTGAGGAAGGGGTCTGTGTCGGAGCTACACTGCTTCCCTCTGCTTCATTTCCCATCAGGAAGGGGAGCATGCCTAAGCAGAAGGCACTCAACAGTAATTCTGGGACCATTTAAGGGCTGGGAAGAAGGACCTCCCTCATGCAGGACAGATTGTGGAAGTACGCTTGTCTTAAATGAACAAGCTTGATTCTCAGCAATGTTAAGTTAACACACATGCAGCCTGTTTAAACCACACTCTCAAATCTTGTCTGTCTTTCTTCACCATCTGCAACAAGGTTTTTCTCTTTGAAACTATTAAGTTGACCTTTTGTGCTTACATGCATTTCCTCTGTTGAGTTTTCAGACTCCTCATCCTACCACGTCACTGCTTTCCTGAGGAGGACTCTGGTGTATAAATAGCCAAGCTCAAAAGAAGAACCTTCTGATCTGTTTGACAACTTGTCTTCCTTGATTATACGAGGAGATAGTAACTTGTAAATTTTCTCCTCCTCAGAACTTAGCACAGTTGAAGGTACTGAGCTATGTTATTGAGTGATTTCTAAAAGGAGTCCTGATTTAAAGACTAGAACAACTGAAAAGTTTAGAAACATCTGGTACTAATCTAATTCCTACTCCAATCTAAAAATACTGATTAAACACTGAAGCAACAGGTGGTGCAAACACTAGTAAGTCAATTTTAATAAGAGAGGTCAACACCTTCAGCTCCTTGTTTTTCTCTCCATAAGTACTAATAAATTCCTTTCAACAGGTGTGTGTCTAGGATGTATAATTACATTGTTCGCAAACAAAGGTCTAGTTAGTTCCATGTTAAAGATCTCTTTTAAAAGAAAAGGAAAAAGCTTCCAATGTTTGAAATGTCATCCCTGACTTCCTCCATTATTCTCTTTTCATGTCATGACTCTTTATGGGTATCAGACTAGAATAGTATACACTTCTCAGGAAGAGAAGCATTTTCTGGATTCTTGTCCAGCATGTTCTCAACTGGTCTTAAATAACACAAAAATTCAATTCCTTCTTGCATGCAATGGATACCTATCCTTTTTTTTCTACAAGAAGGCTCTATTTAATTGCTGGTGGTGCTCATAAGTACATCAGTCTTCACTCTGGTTAAATGGATATTCAGGGAGGGGGAAAAATGGAATCTAGGATAAGGGAAAGAAACAACAGAAGTGGGGTGTGGCCCCACAATCTGCCAGGGTTCTCCCTTCACAGCACACAACCTATATTTTCCTTTCAGGGTGTTTAAGTACTTGATATGCTGCATGTTTAATCTTCCATATTCTTTTTTTTGGTGTTCTTAATGTTCTTTTAAACATTGCAATGTTGGACAAACTTTTCTTGGCACCTGGACTGGAAATCACACTTCAGAGATCAATGATCTGGTTTGAGCACAACCCAGGTGAAAGAGAAAAAAAACGGTATTCTAAAGAAAACAAGATCTTCAGGCCAAAAGGTGTGTTGCTTCACTAAATGGTTCCTATGTCTTTTATTGCCTACAAGGGCTTTTTTTTTTTTTTTTGCCTGCTACATGTACTATTTTTACAGAAATCCTAAGGGGTTATTTATTGTGAAAATAAGAGATAACAAAGCAAAGAATATCAAGGGAGTGTTCAATATAACAATCCAAAAATGAAAACAGTAGTGTCTGAATCAACAAAGAAAACCTTAGTTCTCCACCGTGCTGTGTAGGGGTTGGAAGGTCCAGCACAGAAGCAAATAAACTAACAGTTATTATTCTGCAGGGATAGGAGTCTGAATAATCCCTTATTCCAGTTGTTTGGCAACACTGAGCTTATTACAGCTGAGAGGGTGTTCTGCAAACAAAACAGGGTACATTTACAGCGAATCATGAGAATACATGGAAAATTTGGGCTCTCTGGAGGATCTTTTGGAAGAGAACAGGCTAACCTGAGCCAGCCATAGCCCTGGGGAGAGAGGGAACCTGTGAGCTATACTGCAGCAGGGATGGCCCAGGAACGGGCAGTCTCTTGCAGGGAGACCATAAGAACATTTTCCACACATTGCCATGACACACTTCCAGCCAGAGTAAGTAAAGAAGAAAGCTTTTTCTTGGCATTACAACCCAACAACAGAAGGAAAAATAGGTTTGCTCCCCTGCCTCCCATGGAGGCTGCATTTGTCCCACAGTGCCAAGCGGCACAGCGGACTCTGCATGCCTTGGCCCGTGATCCCCACCCGCCTTCATCTGCGTTTTGCCAAGTCCTCACTGAAAATCTGACTGAAAAAATACCCAGTGAATTCCTCCAGCCTACACTGCTACCCACAGCCCCAGCCTGATCTCTTCTTCCCCAAACCACAAGGACTGTTATTATTGAAAGCCTAAGCCAAGATATCTTCAACTGGATGCCTTAAAATCAGGAGCTTCACCTTAAGAGTGCAGGATCAAGTTGGATTGCTCAGGTGAAACCATGTGTGCATCCAACCATTTAAAAGATGATGTTCCAGTTCTAAATTATCTGTCTTGAACTCAGAAACACCAAGAAAAGCTCTGTAGAAATTTCTCTGGATTCAGTCCTACATTCTTTCAGCACAGCTGGATATCTGCTTTCTGACCAGGAAGTCTTTTTAGTTCTAAGAGTCTTTTAATAACTACTTGATGTAGAACTACACAGTTCTTTGTTTATTTATTAATTATGAATAATTAGAGAGGATACTCCCAGGAGAAAGAGCTTTTTCTTTTTTTTCCCTCTCCAAGGTGGATATTTTAAGAACATTCACTTTCATGTAAGAGTCACTGAGTAATCCTCATTCAATCCATTCTCATCCAAAGCTTGGGGGTGTTTGCAAATGCCTGTGCAGGCATGTTTAGAAGGATAACATAAAACAAAAGACAAAAAAATATAGGGTTTAATAAAAGTCTGATTGGCATTTCTTTTTCCTAATTCATATACACCACTTCTGGCCTCAAGAAAACACACAGCTTTTGCTCCATTTTAATTATGTGGATTTAAGAAAGCTATTATTAAAACAGAGCCTTCATGTTTTTTGCTGTAGTATTGATACAATGGTGTTGTATTGATTTAGCTTACTTCGAGTTTACATGACAAAAGATTTACTTCCTCATCTATGCTTCCTTACAAGAAAGTAAAGAAAATAAAACCAAACAAAGCCCCACAAACTCTATACAGAACTCAGACATTGCAACAAGGGGTTTTTTTTTTCTATCATATGGCCAGAAGGAAAGGGAGATGAGAGAGGGAGAGAAAGGATTAGGTAGTTAAAAACCACTTCATTTAGCAGGAAAAAATTTTTTTCTGAATACTCATCAGTAACTTTGCAGCAGCAATATAGTAAATCAGTAGTAAACATATTTACAAGAAAACATCCTTTTTCTTTAAAATATGTGGTCAGCCAGTCCATATGAGCTGTCAGCATGACTAATGGGATGCCACGATAGCTGATATAATAGCAGAAGACATCACTCTTTCTCTTTGAAAACCTGATTATCTGCAAGATAAATATCTTGTTTGCAGGATTACTTAAATGATTCTTCTAACAAATACATTTATAATATTTTGTTAAGAGTCAATAAAAATTACTTTTGTTTTGAAAATGAAATGCACTTGAAACAACCCATATTGTCACACAGTAAATTTTAGAAATTTTTTGGAGAATAACTGTTTGTTTTACAGTCAATGAGGTCAGTGTCACAAATCAGAAAGACCTACCACCAGCATTACACCTTTGCCACATCATAAACCCATTTTGACTGATATTTCCATCTTGCCAATTATGCAGAACCAGTTTTTTTATAGACTTGCTCAAAATGGGGTTACCAAAGTTATAGTTAGTAATACTTTATTTGGGGAATAGGTTAAATTACACTATTTCATGCTGCACTGTGCCGCAGGTACCGGAAGTTTTTATGGCTCTAATAAAGAATTCAAACAAAATTAAAGTAAAAAAAAAAATTAAAGGCAAAGATAAAACTTCTAGCTCAGCAAAGCTCTGAAGGCTATGGGGAAAAAATACGTACTTTCCATGATCTTCCACTTCAGAGGAAGCTTTTAGGCAGCTGTGTGCTTGTTTTCAAAAAGATGAGAGTTTGTTTATAAATAAAGTAGGACCTGAAGCACTTACCCACTGATATCAATTATTATTTTTGTTATTTAATATTTAAATTCAGTCTGATATGTAATTGCACACTTCACTATGTTGCTCAGCTAATATCTGAAAGCCAAGTGCCTTTTATGAGCCTGTAAATGCACAAGAGAACCCAAATACATTTGTTTGTAAAGGTAAATATGTAAACCCAAAGACAGGACAGAGTCCCTATCTTTAACACCTCAGAGCTTAACTGGTGATGGCCAACAGAGCTGCAAAATCCGTCAGGAGGGATTCAATTCATTTTGCTTTAATTGTCTAATTACTTAGATGTTTAATCTCAAATAGTTATCTAGGCTCTCTTTATGGTCAATGGAGGGAGCAAGGCAGCTTTGGAAGGAGCTTGTAGGGAAAGGAAGCTGAAAGATCAGCTGCTGTGAGTACCTGATTATACGGGTGCTTGAATGATGGCTTCAGCTGAAGCTGTAACTTGTGGACAACAAGAATTCAGTGAATAGATCCTGCCCATTATGTCTCCTTTCACATCTAGACCTCTCTGATCTGCTTAAGTGAGGGTTGCCTGCAGGTACTGCTGCAGGATCTGACCCAACTCTTAATGACACCAGGGGAGTCTTTAAGCACTGGATGAGACTGAGAGTGAGGTAGAGTCCATGCCTGAGTGCCTGCAGCTCCCTAATGTAAAAAGAAAATCTTAGTCATTATTCCTTATGGGAGCAATACACAGTCTCTTACAAACTGAAAATCCAATGCACATTTCTAATGCAGTCTCAAAAGCAGATCATTATGTATATCATTTGGTATAAACACAGTCATCAAGGGAATTTGAAATAGATTTACACCAACATTCTAATAAGTTTCATAAGAAAGAGGTTCATCAAATAAAAATAATGAATAATGGAATTAAAGAACCACTGAAAATTGCTAATGTGTTTAATCATCTCAACATCTATATTTATATATGACAAATTTGGATGATATAGTGGGTGTAATTCCATTTCAAGTCTCTGAGCAGGGATTGCATTTCAAGATACACAACAAAAGCAAAACCAGAACTTGCCTAGTCTGTCAGCAGATAGAAAGTAGGACCCTGTGACCATTTGTACAAGGGCACTTGAAAGCCTCTTTGACATCCAAATATTCAGTCAATCAACCAAAAAAGGTCATGTGTGAACCAAAGCAAAAATAACAAGACCAAGGCTGTGTAGAAAATAAAGAGAATGCACAAAAAAGCTGTAACTTTTAATAAACCCTGACATGTTTCTATGACCTAGAACCCCACCTGCCTGTCCTGCCCATTAAGCTGGTCGCTTAGCTGTGCTCACTGGTGCCAGATCCAACAGCACACACACAAAGGACTGGGGCAATTCAGTTAACTCAATCTGTGCTGCAGCCCTGAAACCCCTGCTCGGTTGCCTTGCAGTGCTGAGGGTTTCTAAGGACAAAAAAAATTATAATTTTTTTGTGTCTACCACATCATTATCATTCTCTTTTCTTTTGCTTTCACTCACAATATCTCACCTCTCCCTCTTAAGCAGGACAACTGTACCTTGGAAAAAAAAACCAACAATGGTGCCAGGGAAAGTCCACGGAAGATCCAGCTGCCAGGAGCAGAGCTCCCTGGCTGGGAGCATCATCTTGCACATTGGCACTAGCCCTGTCTCTGGGTTCCTAAACCTGTGTGACGATGTGACTGACACCACCTCCCTCCAAATCACTTGGCTAAGTGCAACTGTTGTATTTTTTCAGACAGAAACACATGTGAAGACACAGCAGCCCAGCTGTTCTGCCACAGCCCTGTTTTGGCAATTGTGAACAAAAATTTCCAACAGAAAAGGATTTCCAGAAGTAAAAATATTACATCTTTATAAAAACATGGCCTTTCTCGGGGGGGACACTACCCTAAGGCCTCCATTCCTTTTTTGGGTGAGGATCCTCTCCTGCCCACCAGCAGGCTAACACTTCTCCTTGCTACCAACAGCTCACTCATACTCCCAGCATCAGGAAGAAAGCTGCTGGTTCCAGAACCTCCAACAGAACTTTTGCATGCTCTACCTAAAAAAAAAACCCCAAAAAACAAAAAACCTATCTGAGGTGAGCAAAGGTAAGAAAGTCTGCAAATAGAAACCTTGAGCAGAGAACCTGGACCTGTCAAAGGCGATGAGGCTGTGTGATGGCCCTATTTATAACTGGCCATATGGCAATTGATTTCCTGTTGCTCACACAGGACATCTCTGTGACTCCAGCCTCTGCACTTCCCACTCTGCTCTTCTGCCAGGTTTATTTATACTTTTCCCCAGCTCTGAAGGCAAATCAAGTTAATTGGCTATTACATGAGATTAAGCAAAATAACTAAAAGAATAAAGAAAAAGAGAATATAATGCTCTGATTGCTCTCTGTGGGAGCTGTGAAACAATGGGATAGTTTTTCCTGCACAAAGCAAGGAGGTGCTCTTCATTTTCTACTGTGTGGGGCTGAACAGTGCAGGTTTATACCTGAGTTACTACTCAAATGCTCCTGCTTAGCCAAAAGTTCCACATAACTTTCCATTAAAACTGACATGTCAATTTGAGACACACTTAGCACCTCCAAAACTAAAGAATCATCTTAAAAGCCTGCCAATTTTGCAACTGCATGATGAAAGAAATAACAAATTAATTTTTTTTATTGAACACTGTACAATATTAGTCCATTTGGAATAGAGATAAGGAACTAAAGAGCCAAAAAGGCCTTTCCAGTCAATGATCTAAGATGAAGAGATGCCTGGGGGAAAGAGACAAATTTGGAGTGTAGGAAATGAAAAACAATTAGAAGAATTAAAATAATTGTATTTTCCATGAGGGGAAAATAGAGATATGGGATAAATTACTAAGACGGGTTTCTACAACAAACAGTGCAGCTTTCAAAATGGTAATAACGGGGTTTCAAGTAGAGCTATGAGAAAACCTGCTTAGTGAGCAGAAGCCCAACTTAAAAAAATTTCTAATCACAAATTTGGTGAACCTAGGGAGAGGTTAATTAAGGCTAAAAGAAACAAAGAGGGCAAGGGCAAGGCCTACTGCAGCAGTTCTCTCCACCCTTTCAAATTTCCAGCCACTAGAAACAAAAGAGACTGCAGAGAGAGAGGTAATGACTGCAGAAGAGGGGAGAAAGCAATGTTATTGTGTTCCCTTGTCCTACACTTAACCCATCTCCCAACAAGACTACGTGATGCAATCTGCACAGGACATCTGTGGATGCAAACATTTTGATGAACTACAATTCGTTTTGAAATGTGGTGTCGCTTCGCTAATTAGTAAGAAGTAAGATTTCTGACAGGTGAAATATATTGTTATCTTGTTAATTGAGTTGCACAGAATAGATTGGATGAAGTAGTACATTCTCTCTTCCTCTCTAGGGCTGGAGTTCAATCATTTTTTGCTTCTCTAAACACTAATAACAGGCTGAGAATCAAAGAACAGCATCCTACAGTGTGGGGTCCTAGTGCTTAAGCCATTTTCTTCAAAACTCCAATCCATTTACCTGCAGATCAAAAGTACATGCTACACATATCTTTTCATCATATGCAATAAAAGCCCTTAAAGAGACTTGGGGAAACAAAATCCAGAGAATGATCCATCACTGTCTAATGCCAATTGCCCTCTTCAAAACTACTCAGTCTTGCCTGCTTTTAAAAGGTGGGATGCTGTACCACGACACAAAGACCTCAACTAGGTATCAGGTATCGATTTCTCAATTCCTTCTCTTCAAGGACACTAGTTAGAATAATATTTTATGTACAGCAGTGCTTGCAGAAATAGCCAAGATTCTGTCTAGGACACAAAATAACCCAAATCACCACAAGTTTGGCAAGACTAAATTCCTCTAGCTAACAGTAGCTGTGGCTGAGCTACTAAATATCAAAACACACTACCACGCCTGTAGACCACATCAGTGAGTGCAAGAAGCCCAGTCTCATCACTGTACATGTTTTAGAAGGGGCTACTTTGGACTGATGCCTGCAGATGCCACGGGAGAGGGGAGCACCACCACCATCAGCTTTTCCATCTGCATCATCCTTCTTTTTCACTCTCCTATTCATGTTACTGCAAATATCTTTATCACTTACAGTGTAAGCCCACTATTATCACAATTAAGAGAAAGATCAGAGGACTTCATTAGTTGATAGTTTGTTTGCCACTGCTTCAGCATTGTCAGCTTCCTGGCTTCAGTTTAATTTAATCACCAGGTTATGATGACCAGATTAGTATCCACTTCAAAAGTTGAGGTAAAGACTAAAATCAGATAGCAAACATGGCAAGGGAATTATATCATTTATTTATACTTCAAAATTTTAAAGCCACTTTTATAGTTTGGTGAGACCTGGTTCATTTTTCTCCTACTGATTTAGAAGAAACATAACAGAATTAAGTGTCTTCATCCACAGCAGCAAAGCAGAAGCGGAAAACAGAAGGCTCTGCTGTCCTTTTCCAGTGTTAAGATTAATTGCATTTTCATAAAGATTTTTATGCTCCATTCACCCTATGTCCCTTTGCCTTACCTCCTCTTCCTGAGAGTTTTAATAAATGACTCATCCTCACTAATTCAGCCCTGCCAGCTCTCTTTTGGTACATAATATTTCAATACTTAATGCAGTATAAGAGAGTCTCCACTAGCCAATTTGATTAGTCATAGCCCCATCTTTGCTTACAATGCTATTTTTCATTTTTTTTAAAGTCATCTGGAATGTATTCCCTGCTCTGGTTCATGCTGTGTTGCTTTGTGTTAGAAGTCCTAAACAAGACATACTTTATTTGTGAAATGCTGGAATGGCCTACCATTAACCAAATGCTGCAAGCACTGAGCTTTACACTTTATTTGAACTTTGCTAACAACTTTAAAGCCGGCTGCTCTAACTCCCTGAGCCATTGCTTTCAGTCAAGTACATCTTAGAGAGTGCAGACTCGCTCCTGATCCAGCAGCACATACAGAATCACAGCAAAAAAAGCTTCACTGTCCTGTAAGTCTCCAGATCTTCACTGCCATATCACCTACAAACTCAGGCCTCGTGTGTTTCCTCAAATCTCCCTATTTTTTTCAGAAAAAATGCTCCCCAGAATTTCCCTCCTCCCTGAGTACTCTATAACTGTTTCAGATCACTTGTGGGTTTTTTTATGATGAAGTTTTGTTACTCTAAGAAAAGTCTCAAGTTGTTGTAGGCTTACCTGAAATTGTTGTTAACAGGTCATTACTGAAGGTGTAAATGAAGGTGAAAACACGATACTGATCCCTGCACAATAACGTTACTCCCTTTCATACCCTAAAAAAAATCCCAAAAACCAACAGTGTTGTGATATGTAAAGAAAAAGCCACATACCATTGATCTAGTCAGTACCTCCATTCTGTGTTCCAAGGTTTCTGAAAAAAAAAAAGCTGCAAGAATGGAAGGATTTCACAGCTTTATTACACTTGTCAGATGGCCAAGTGTGACCTCCCAAAGACAGTTTCACCTGTTTTAATTGCTTGTTAGTTAAGTCAAACTGTCTTCAGCTGCAAGAAGATTTTTATTGTAATTAAGATAGGCATGGTTACTTAAAGCCAAAAAAAATTTTATTATTACCCTACCACCTTATTTACAGAATGTGCTATCTCCTCAGTTATAATATACCAGAGAGGTTTGATAATAATTAACCTAAAAAAGCTTTTCATAGAAAAAGGCTCAATTGTGATCTGATTAAAGTAATCTAAAATCAAATTAAAGTATCTTGTAAAATATCAATTGTCTTCGTGTTTCTCCCTATTCTCCACTGATTTTTGCACCTCAACATACTACATTAAAAATTAATTTTTATCTTGGTTCCCCCCCAAAAGAAAAAAAAAACAACAAAAAAAAAAACAAAAAGAGGAAATATCACTGAATAATACATTTATATACTAAAGCACTGAAAACAGACTTTTGGAAAATGTCTGTGAACTGACTTTAATTTTCATGCAGCCATTACTGAGTGTAAACTACAAATCTTTGGACATTCAATTCTAAGTTGAATTTCACTCTGTATCCCATTAAAATTAAGGGGATTGTATCTGTGAGCCAGTCATGATGAAGCTTGGCCCCAAAGAGGTAAAGAATTGGGAGTAAATCTTGACCTCCCAGAGGTTAATGGCAAGGCTCTTCTCCACTTCAGTTGGTTCAGGATTTCACCCTAGGTCATATGGCAGAATTTTAGCCTCTGTTTGAGGAGAAAATGAATTAACTGTCACATGCCAGGCAGATGAACATAAAGCAAATTAATCTGTAACCAGAAAACACGCCACAGGGAGCATCACCACCACACACAGCTCCATACATCACAAGACCTTCTGTTCAACATGAAAGCTATGAAGGTGCCTCTTTCTGTCTCTAGTTCCAGCATCTAGAAACCTCCTTTGAACCGGCTTCAGGAGGTATCTCTGCTGCCAACTCCTCTTCCATGAAGGAAGTCCAACTGCAAGATCTCCCTGATTCTTGATTAATTAGCAGGTTATTCTGCATGCTCACAATATGTATTACATATAGAAGTGGGCTCTGGCATGGGTCCAACCCAAAGTATAGGAAGCTGAGTGAAAAATTCTCACCAGCAATAAAAACAGTTAGGCTAATGGAGCTTTTCAAAAAAGAGAAACATTTCAATTTTGCTTCACTTTTTTTTTTTTCAAAACAGATGGATATTTTGAATGTGAATAAATACTAGAATGGGTTGAAAAATGAGTGTATCTTACTAAGAAACTTTAAAAAAAAGTTTTGCTCTCTTCAGACTTTGAAAAATTAAGTCCAAAATTTGTCAATCCACCTTGGGTGACATTGAAAAGTGGTTTTAAAGAGCTAACTCACATTTCTCTGAATAGTCTGCCCTGAAATACTATAAATCAGAAACTATTTCCAATACTGTTAAGATGAAAATCACAGTAAACCTGTATGCCACTCTGGTAAGGCAATAAACTTCTAAGAGTAGGATGAATGCCAAAGAATTAACTCTTATTTATGGGCCCTCTAGAAGTGAAAACTAGAGTTGGAAAACCGGCCATAAGATATCAGTGAAATCTATTAATCAGCAGCATGTGGCAAGGCTGGGGAGCAGGCAGTGCTCCGCAAGGCTTCATTTTGCTTGGTTTTCACGTCTTTTTACTCTTTCCTTCCCATGTGCATCAAAACATGTCTATACTGAGCCTTATTTAAATAGATCAAATTCTGTTTTCTCTCTGTTGGCCTTAACATTCCTGCAAACTAGGAAAAATAAATGTGGAACCAGTGACATTATTATGACAACTCCCACACTCCATTAAATTCTCTCGGGAAAATATGAAGTGTGATAAGACAAACGGACTGAAGAAAATGATCTAAAACCAGAAAGTGACTAAGAGGAACTGGCACTGCAAACAGGCGGCCTCTGGGGGCCATCGGCATTTATGGGACAGCCCAGACCGGGGGAAGGTGAGCACTTACACCGCTGATCCACCAGATGTTTCAGCTCCCTAACCGCTTCACAGGCAGAGAGAGGGAAAGGCAAGAGGAGGTTCTGTTCAGCAGAAACCTGCCTTGCTCATGCCATGGCCCGTGCCGTTTGGCAGTGGTTGCAAAGCTGGGAGCAGGCTGCAAACAGGACCGAACTCCATCCCTGTCTGAGACCTCCCCGACTCTGGAGGATCCTCCACCAAGCAGCTGTAAACAGACACCAGCTCCTTTGCACCTCACAGGCAACACAAAGGGGATCAAAAGTGGAGCAGGAAATCTGGCTGTGGGGCTCTTGTTCACGCTTAACGCCTTTTTCTTTCTGTCTTTTTTTTTTTTTTTTTAACAATGAAAGGATTTTTAGGACTGGAGATACATCCAAATAGTGTCAAAAAAGGAAAGGTTTTGATTACAGTTAGTTATCTGGCACTATCTATTTAGAAACGTCTGAACAAATAACTCCAATGTCAGATGTTCCAGTTCTGGCAGAGAAAAGAAATACGATTAGATCTGGCTGCCCAGATGTCCCAATGTTGAGAATAATATTTTTAAGCACGAACTCATGTACTGCTTCTGTCATGTACTTCAATAGACTGATTTTGTTCTCATGGGCTATAAATTGTAGTAAAATTGAACCAGATTAATGGTTATAAGTGGTCTTTCTTCTGTCATACATTATTTCAATAGAAAACAAGGGTCTTTATGGGTACAGACCCAAGTTCCTCTTCCCTTGGTAACCCGAAGGCCCTTGTCATTGTACCCTTGCTGAACAGTCCAGAAATAAGGACTACTGGTTGCTATTCTTTCCACTTATTTGGTCGTACATTTCCCACTGCCAATGGTGTTTTCTATTTATATTTACATAAACATACTTTATATATAAATATACAAACCTATAAATTTCTTCATGTTATCATTTTCATTTTCATTTATTTTCACCTGTTCCTGTGCAGTTTTGGCTCTTTTTCAGCTATTTTTGTGTTGGTTGTTTGTTTCAGACAAAGCTCTTTGCACAGATTATGTTGGTGTTGCTGCATTTATGAAGTTCTCACTTTTATTTACAAATTAAAATGCTTGAACATCGGTGCCAAAGTACACAATTTCCTTTTTCCAATTTAAAAAAGATAGCTTTATTTGAAAAAGCACTTGAGGATAGCTGGTTTTCCAAATGGTTATCTACACTTTTCATTCATTAAAAGCAGAGACACAGAACTGGGGCCTCTCATTTTTTGCCAAAATCTTGTGATGTCTAAACCTATTTAGAGTTTCAGCTTTATGGGCCCATCAGAAGTGGACACCACAAACATGGTTTTGACCGTAGGTGAGTGCAAGACTCCAGTAAAAAATTCCAGCCAGATTGCTTTTCCCTGAAATGAATGCACAAAAGCCTGCTTTTTGCTTTGTCTTTAAAATTGTTCACAGGGGTCTCATTATTTGCGCAGAGATTTATATAATTGCATCCGCTCACATGATTTCAAAAATTACGTGTATTAAAAAAAAGGAAAATAAATATTTTAATATTTTATTTTTTCTTAATGTCTAACAAGAAAGTTCAATTACAGCCTCTCTACTTATAAAAAATCATACAAAGTCTTCAAGTCTCAGCATGTTCCAGCAGTAAAGTGCAAACAATCTTGTGGTTACAAAGGCTACTTTGCTGAACCTCATTCCTTCTTCTTTCTCTCCCACCAGCTGAATAAATGAGAGACATATTTAGCAGCTTCAGTAGAAACTATTTTCTCATGCTCCCACTAACAAATCAGGGCAAGAAATGACAGTAAGTCACGGGATAGGAGCAAAGGATGCAGAGAAAGGAGTAGATTAAAATTGATAAGGCAGGACGAGATAAATAGGGGGAAAAAAACAACCCCAAACCCTAAATTCAGACAGCAGATGAAAGCTGAGCAGCGTACATGCAGCAAACAACGCAGTAGAGCATAAAAATTTAATGCATTACAATCTCTTGAAATCAGATTGTTTTCATTAATAATCATATTAGAGGAACAGAAAGTAGTGACAATAACATATTTTCTTTTTAATTACCTTTTTTTTTCTACTATTCTAGATTGTTTATCCAGTACATGGTAACACAGTACAGACAGAAAGCTTAAAATAAAAAAAAAAAAAGAAAGCCACAGTACTCTAACCCAGGCATTGACTTGATTAGGAAAAATCACTTGTAATGAAGAAAAGTTACTGGACTCTCACAATAGAGCACAGTATTTCTTCTTATGTTTTGGTTCAGGTACACATCTAAGAAAGATAAAATCTTTGCAGACCACCTGGCAGATGCACTCTGTGCCAGTGGCACCTTGCAGCTCTGGGAGGGTGACTGGGGTCTCCTCGTCCAGCAAAGCTCTTACCAAGTCCTGCGGCAACTGCTTCGAGGACTGCAGTTTCTGGAAGTCATTGGTTAACTTCCTATCAAACAGCTTTACACATTTGCAAGAATACAAAGTTAGTCAAAACTAACATCACCCCATGACAGCCCCCAGCAACTGCTCTCCAGATGGATGCTGCTGTTTGCTGTGTGGCCCAAGGAGCCTCCCCAACCCCTCCTCAGCAGCAGATTGCTTTCTGGTACTTGCTCTTTCTGGTGGCAAGGAACAAAATGACATCTAACATGTTTTGAATTAGAATGACTACAGATTTTCCCCAAAACAGTGCATTTATATAGAGGTCTCATCCAAAAATGATACAATTCAGGTTTGATTTCTATGACCTTTACCACAGGTGACAAACTTCAGACAGAAGGTAGGGTGAGGTAGAGTGTCCTAATTGCTCCACATAGCCACAATTAATCTATAGCCTCACTACTTGGTTTTCATTTGCAGCAGAAGCTGCCTCACCACATCAAAGATAGTGAATCACCTCTCCACTAATCAAAATTTGAAGAGCTACTACCAATAGTAATTAGAGAGCTAAGGCCAATCATCATGCAATTCAGCATTAACTAAACAGTATTATAACAGGTTTCATGTAGCTCACAGAGTGCACCAGAAATTTAGCCAGAATAACCATCATAGATTTTATATACTTTTCCAGAAATCTTTTGCTCCATGTGATTAAAGCCCTCAGTTCCTTGGTAACCACAAAATTCAATCCCCTTTCATTGTTGTGAGGAACACTGAACATTAATAGTCATTTGTTTGGATGTTTCCCTCTTTTAATAACAATTAAGAAAAAGGAACTTGGTCCAGCTTTGTGCATATCAGCAATTACAAAGGTACTTAAAGATAAGGTGATATAACAGACAATATGTATAGATGCTATAAATCAGTGTCGGTGTATCTATTACAGTTTGGAATTGAGGAAACTATTTAAAAGCAGATGTACAACTACTGCTCTTCAGTGAGGCTTTCCACTCTCTAGCATTTAAACAAGGTCCTATTTTATTTTTGGCCCATCTGTAGCTGGAAAAAACAGTGATAAACTGGGGTACAGCACTTTTTCATATTCTTGTGAGATAGGCTTGGATAAAAGAAAGACCAAATGCTCAGCTTCAATAAACTGACCAAAGTTCACCATGGGACACAGCACCTTAGAATCTGGCTCTGAGCAAGGATAAGGCTAAGATTAAAATACTATCAAGCATATAAAAAAGGGGTCAAGAAAATTTTGTGGTGAAAAAAACCAGCCTACTAAAAATAAGAAAGAACTCAACATGATAAAATGAGTACTTATTTGATCTTTGTTTACAACCAAAAATGAGCGTATAATTTGGCAAAAAAATAATATTGTAACTCTGTCTACTTAGTACCAAGCCTTAGGCAACAGAATGTTCAAGCCAAGAGCAAGACAACAGGATGGTTTTATACGGGAATGCTCATTTCTTCAGGTGTCCACAAGAAACTATTCCACGAATGACATACAGGCAACTGGAGTAAGGGATTCATCTGAGACAAAAGTTGAAAGCAAACCCCATAGGATTTCTGCTGGGAACACCTTCATGTGGACTCAGGCCTGTAGGTGCTGCTGCGTGGCATCCTGGTTAGCTGAACAGGCAGAGTACACCACAAATAACTAGCTAAGTGATGGCAAAACAGTTGCATGATTAACACATCTTCAGGAGATCAAAACAGCCATATTTCAGACCCACGTTAAGCTCATTTTGGTCCTAAGACTACTTAGGATTGCCTTGATTAAATCTGTCAAACATGTAGCTATAACTGCAGCTCTGTGAATTAAAAATGTTCAGCTATATGTACCCATGTTCCACAGAATCTCTTCTTTTTGCCAACCCCTTCTCTCTCGGTACTTCATATGCCTTAAAAGATGGTATGGATGATATGGATCAAGGCTACAGGGCATCTTGGAATGGCACTGGTGCTAAAAGGAAGCTTTGCAACAACAGGATAGAGAGGGACAAGATGTAATGAAATATGAGCTTCCAAGTCAACCTACACATCATGGTTTGTTTCCTGAGGAAAGAAGAAAACAATTATAGTACTCAGCTTCAAATCAAAATATTTTATTGGCATGTCACAGAGTACAAACACTGTCAATGTGTAAAAAAAACAGAAACCTTGGGTAGCTGTCAGCTGTAGATACAACACATCGTGCATCTGCCCAAGATAACTCTTCACAGTGTGTTTGGGGTTTCATCCCCTGTGTCCATTTGTCATTATTGTCCATTTCTAGGCTGGTGGCAGGTTGTTACATAGCATGATGCTATCCCTGCCGTTTCTTTCCTTTCTCCTAGGGTATGCACAGTTTTTCCTCATCGTTTTTTAATGGAAAGTCTTTTATCATTTCTGGTAATGTAAGCAAATATCTTCCTAACACTGTCTTGTGCTATTCATACTGGAACAGTAAGTGCCTTTTATCCAGTTTTGTCTTTTCTATCTCTCTTCCTCCAGTTCTCCTCTGCAGAAAATTAGTCTAGAAATAATTAGGATCTACCTGAGTCTTGCTATTCTGATGTAATCAACAGTCATAAATAATCTTGATATTTCTTTAAATTGCCTCTGATCTGTGCTCCTAGGTTTCCTACATACTGTCCAAAATGGTTAGATCTGATAGTGGAGACTGATTTCTAAGACTTGGCAGAAAGATTCTGTTGCATCATTTATTAGAAGCTTACTATCATTTTTGCCCATTAACTATGTGAAATACTGGCTTGAGCTTGAAGTTCAAGTGTCGTAAGCAGCACTAGGATTAGGATTCTAACCCAGCAGTTACCTTCTTATCAGCAAGGTTATACAACACTCAACCACTCTACACAGCACTCAGCTTCTTCCCTACACCTATCACAAAGGTGAACCAATGATATCCATGGTATGAGCCAGTGGCATCCATGCCCAGAGCTAGATATTTTTGATGCCTAGCTAGTAAGGATACCAGAGTGACCATAGAAAAGCAAATGGTGCAATATGTTTACATTTTTGTCCTGCTCACAGTCACTGAGCTGTGCCTCACAAACTTCTGAAAGTGCCCTGGGAGACCAGAAACCAAGCCAAAGCTACACAAAAAGTAAACATGGAGACATGTAATTCTCAGCTCTGCTAGATTATCTGCCCCCAGAGAGAGGTATAGAGAGATACATAAACACATTGCCCATAATTTTCAAAAGTTGACTGGTTGACACCTGTATTTCTGAGTGTCAAAAGGATTCTTATTTTCTGGGAACAGCTCAGAGCTTTTTTCTCTACAGTGTGCAATTGCAGTGGGCAGGCAGCTCTCATCCCCTTCTTCTGTGAGTTCCTCTAATAAAAAGTGACTCTGAATTTTGTGTCCTTTCAGGCCTGAGGTGGTGATGAAAGTATGCACATGTTAAAAATTAAAAAATAATGGAAACCATTGCAAAGCTATACTTTGATTTGCTAAACAAAGAATATTTTTAATTGTCATTCAAAGTAGAAGAGAGAAAAACTAAAGAGAAGGCTTAAATATAAAGAAACTTTAGAGTGTGTGGATCAACATTTTTTACATAAGTAGGTTTTTCAAAATAAGTCATCATCCACTATAACTATACAGAAGAGTTCACCCTCATTTCACAAGACCCCATATGTTTTTTGTATTCTTTTTGTGTGTATGTTTTATTTCTTGCATCAATGAGTCATAAGATGCAAGGAATTAATTTGAAGCTTGAAAGCTAAAAGGAAGAGAAGTTGATATGTGTAGTACTGTAGACTCAGATTCTTGTATCTAACTACATAACATATTTTCTTGCCACAGGAGGTAGTTATGACAAATTAGAAGTCTGAAAATTTTCTGATGGTGTAAAGGCTCCAGCTGTCACTAGGGAGATAGTGATCAGATTTCATAGCTGCATGGTCCCATGGCACCACTAAGAGTTCCATATGGTCATCCAAATGTTTCAGCTAAACCACAAAAAAAATTCCACCATGGTTTTTGCTTTTAGAAAAATAAAACTATTCTTGTAGGAATTTTTCACAACGTGTCACCAATAAATAAAACTTTCTTGATCTGTTTGTCTGAATAGAAAATGATTGTTAAAGTCATTTTCTTTGTTTCAGGTTCAAGTGGGTAAAAATAGCAGCAGTACAGCACACGTGCCTGACCTCTACCTTTGTAATCTAGCACAACTTACATAACATGAAGTAGGCTGGTAAGTGGACATGCAATGAATAATTAAGGTGTGTATATGTACATGGTGATAAACAGTAATTTCTTCAAACCACTTCTCTTTTCGTATAAAACCACCTCTGTTAAATTGTTAATGCTATTACTGTGGACAGAGACTCTTTCATTCATGTCAAAGATGTCAGCATAAGCCTCACACAATAACAAATGACAAATGCATAATTTATTGATTCTTAAATGGCTATGTCCTTGGATGTATTTCTTATAACTAATTTGCTTGAAGACACATCTGGCTCCTGAAGATAGCATCTGTTTTAAAGAAGGTCAGTGCTATATTTTAAAGGAAGAAGAACATAATCTTTTATCTGCTGTGCTGCTCTGCTCTTTTAGCCTACAAATTCAGCTCTCATTCATTTCTGTCTACTGATTTTTATATCAAATAAAATTCTGTTGTTCAGTTTTGAAACAATGATAAACATGTACACAGAGACAGTGAGAATGCAAGGAGAGAATGTATAGGTTTCAAGCAACTGTGCACTGTGTGAACTGATTTAAAAGAGAAATTGAAATTCTATTGTGTTGATATTGCTTTGCATTAATACTTCTTTTCTTCAAAGGTTACTCAATCTATCTATTTCAATAAATAGTGCTTTTCTGTCTGGAGTTTGTTTTATTTAGATGTACTGGTTCTAAACATGAGTCTGAGATCTTCTTGCATAAAATCCGCAAACACTGAGTGCTGCAATGTTTATTCTGCTATTGGGCCATGAACCATGACTTATCCCCCAATTATTCTTGTACATACAAAGCCCGATCCTGCACATCTTTGTTTTTTCTGCATGATATTTATGCCCATATATACTCCATGTGACCTCAATCAATGTATATTAGTCATTTCATTAAGTTTCCACTGAATTTTAACAGTATTTATTTTAACCCATCTCCTGGCTGGAACATTAAAATATAAACAAATGCTTAAATTCAGCTTGAAGTTTACATTTAAATAGGCAGACACAAGTACAAACGGTTCAGAAATGGCCATTTTAACCCTGTGATGAACAGCTAGGCACCTTTTGCATTTATATTTCACCTTGCACCATACATAAAATGTTTAATTATTTGAGGATTAATGGAGGTAGTTTATAATTAAGCTGAAGTATGAACTGATGTCATCATCTCAGTATGATGATATACATTTTTATGCCAAAGCACCTGTTGTTTTGGAAGGAAGCAGCTGATATCATTATCTACCCAGCCAGATAGCCTAGTTTCCTGCTGCTTAAAAAATTATCCTAAGGGTTACCTAAGTTGGGGTAATACAGCATTTACTTTTTCATGCCCAGGATAGGAGAGAATGCATAAAATTACTTTATTCTCAAAGGTAGAGGGGGAATTGGGGGGGTGGCAGGGGAGAACCATGATGCTAAAACAGTTAATGTTTATTTGTGTGGAATACAAACCTTGCCATTTTTTTTTCATTCATAAATATACATGCAAAAAGATATATAACCAATATATAAGTAAATGCATAATTGGAAGAGAGACCTTTAAATAGCACAAAGGATAAGATCCTCTGCTTTTCTGTGGACATTTTCCACCATATGATTGTCTCTGACCAGTGTATAGCAAAGGTTAACACCAGCTGGGGATTTCTCCTGTGTAGAGGTAGTCAGCTGCCACCCTGTCCTTTGTCCGTGATGTTATGAGGAAAAGAGGTTGCCAGGCCAATTTGGGAAGGAGAAGGCTGTTGAGAGAGGTACTGTGTTATGGTGGGTACTTTACAGCCATGAGGACATTGCAGCATCTCATGCCAAAGCTGTAAATTAAAGCCACATGTATGAAGATTAGAGAGCACTGAATCCTGGATCCACAACCAGCCTTGGGAAACCCATGCCTCCATCCGTCCGAGCAGCGTTCTGACAGAACATGGAATCAAGCCCAGAGTGTTTTTAGCATGCCTCCAACTATCAGGCTTTCCTCTGAATTGTGGCATTATGCCAGAGCTGTTCATTTGGTTTGTCGTCAACCTGCACTACTATAAGGAAAGCTGAGATGCAGTACCAGCAAACAATGTCTTGGGAATTTTTGACTCTCTCCTGATGAGAATTTTGCCTTTCTCAGCCACATGATGCCACGTTTACCAAATTTTCCTTTAGAAATAGTCTCTAGTGTGTATTCTGAGCAAGTGTAATGTTATATATTTGGTAGGACCAGTCATTTACATACCTGCAATATTTGGAGACACATACTAAATAACTTGATTCTTTGTTTTGATTCCTTCCATCCTTTTGAATATGTTTTTTCTTTTTTTTTCTTTTTTTTTTTTCCCCTCTTATGAATTACCTTTTTTCCTACTCAGCTCTCAAACACTTGTGGTGAATACAATGTCTCTGCTCTGCTTCTAGGTTCTTTGCAAGAGTATTCCTACAGCTGCACTTTCCATAGGTCTGATACCATTTTAAAAGGTAACAGTGATTAGTAGGAGGTACATTTCCCATCCCTCTCCACCTTTCCAGACCTCGGCAGATCATACGACTTAATATGAATAAAGGAACTTTTGACAGAGCAAGAAATTGTGATGGAAAAAACCCTGAGGTCTTTATCCTCACATCTTGCATCCAGTTTTCCTTGAGATGTGTTTTCTGTTGGTTCTTCCACAGTCATCTTAGAGAAATAATATTTCTTGAATGTAGTTATTTGGTTTTGCTGGGAAAGAGAGACATCAGGTTTCTCCACTGTGTTTCTTCTTTCTCTATTCTGAAGTTATATTATTTTCATGAACATTTCTGTATCTTCCTTCCTTCCTTCTGACCTATTATTATGGGCATAATTGTGCTATGCATATTGATAATAATACTAAGAGAATACATAAGTGATCTTCAATAGATAGCAATATAGATATACTTACTCATTTTACTTCATAACACCTCACTGGATTTAACATGTATTTCTTAGCACTGACAAGCATTATGAAATTAACACTAGTTTGAGGCTTATATTTGTATTATGCACTGTTCTATATGCAATAGATTAATGAATGTTTTTAAAGTATTCTTATTGAGCTTCACATCAGATGTGAAATAAGATGTAGAAGCTTCCTGTCAGAGGAATACCTATTGTGGTGTTTTATAATAAGGGTATGCTAGAGATCAAATTAGTATCCTAATGGGCTGGAGTTCAGCATCGTGATCATCGTGGTGGTGTGCACATTAACTGCATACGTGTGTGGAGGAGAAAGGCACTTGTCTAGATATTTATGGATATTGAAAGCTACAGCCATCGGTGTTGAATGAAGCTAAGCTTTATACTAATATTCTTCCTCCTCTCGCCTTTCATATTGTAAAACTGCCCTGCAAAATAGGTTTTCAGAAAGTTATTTAATAATACAGAGAGCTACACTGCCACTCTGAATGTACGGTAATCGCCTGTGGGTATGCTGTATGTTTACAGGTGGTGCACTCTAAGCCTTGAATGCTATTTCTCTATTTGGTAGACTTCAAAGTAAGTGTTGCTTGCTATTTTTCATGATACCCAGCATTGGTATCTGACCAGCATAATGAAGTGGTGACGAAAGGTAATAAAATAAATTTCTTTTCTTTATTCCCTTTCTTCACCAACCATAACCCACAGTTTCTCTAGAATTAGCTAGGGCAGATAGAAAAGTGAGAACTGAAAAGTTTACATACAATTATAGACATGAAAAACTTGTCCTTAAAAAAGTTCATAACCAATGACAATGTATATATTTCTAAGTTAATAAAATATTGGAAACTTCCTTGCACTTCCTACAATAATAAAACTAGTAATCCAAAACGCAATAGTCATTAATTACAAATTTGTATTCAATCATTTCAATCTACATATTTCATTTCCCTTGAAATTTCTTAGCTGAAAATGCCTTTTTTTTTCTTTAGAGAATAAACTTTAAGAGTAAAGACAAAACAAAATTAGAATGGAACCTTCATATGAGCTAAAGGGAGAAAACCATGGTTCTATTTCTAAAATTTTTTTGTACATTTTGATCTTGGAATTACATGGATATTTCTTTTGCAAACTTGGCTTCCACCATTGACACTTTTTCATTTCAGGATCATTAACTGCATCAATGTTCATTACTTAAGATATATCATGGTCTTGAATATTTTCTAAAGACTGCCTCTGACACAGCAGTTTCAGCAAGATTTTGTGTATACTAATCTATAGTTCATAATCACCAGACAGAATTTCTGAAGTCTCACTCAAAAAACTCCAACAAGCAATAATCCAGATCTTTAATGTTTCCCAACTGTTTGCTTCTGTTAATCCTCAATTCACCTGAACAACAGAAGTTTCATCCAAAATCTGCCGAAGAAACTCCTTAATTTAACACAAAACTGAGCAACTTCAGAGCAGTTACAGTTATACAAAAATCTGTCTTAACCAAATTCTTTGAATTTGCTATCCTCAAAATAATTTTCCTTCCATACATTAAAATGAGATTGTAGAATAACCACAATCTGACCACCGACTTCTACTTCATTTTGGTCCATCACCAGGAGCTGAAGAAACTGGACCAGCTGCATCAACACAAAAGCATCCAATATAATGCTGGATCAAGTACAGCAATTGCCCTTTTGTTTTCTCTTTTGAGGATGTTTGTTTTGTATTTTACTTTTTGAAGACAAAAAGACACTTTTTGGACCTCTGGGAATGTCTGTACAAACATTCAATTCTGTCTGTCCAAACATTTCTCTTCTCCTGAACTAAAAATAGAATTATTTTACATAAGAGCTTGGGAAAAATGTGAACCAAAGCGAATCATGTGCCATATTCCTCTTTGGAATATTAAGGCTAAATTCCCTGCTGGCATAAACTGACATAGGTCTGTTGAGTTCAACTGAGCTATTCTATCCCATACTAGTAGGGAATTATGGAGCAGCTTTGTTACATCAATTAGACTGATGTATACTGGATAATTAAGACTAGCAATTAAGCTATGGGTTGTGTACGATCTGATTCCTCTGAATACATGGGTTGAATACATGTGATCAGAGGTTAATTTTATATTTTGTATTGTAATATTCTGGAGAGGCAAATAACACCTTCATTCTTCACAGTAATGAAAAGGATGTTTTTTACGGGGTGACAGCAACTGCAAAGATGACTTCTATGTGTTTAACCTTTGTGCATTTCACACCCTATACATCAGAGAGTAGTCACACTTAGATAACTCAGTGTAATCCTTTACTGATATGAAAATTCCAGTTTCCAGCTCTAGCTGAAAATGTTTAATAATATCCCAACTACTAAATCACTAAATATAAAGTAAACCAACAACTTTCTGGTCAGTTCTCGGCAATTTCACCTTTCTTCTTGCACAACCAGGAAGTAGGGCCTCTCCCCTGCTATGAAAGGGATAAAAAAGGAGTTTTGGAGAACAGAACCCCAGCTTGATAGATATACACACCATTACAGATAGGAAGATAGGTAGGCATCTGCAGGGACAGAAAGTACCTTTAGAGGAACTGCTCCTCCCAGCAGCCAGTTGGATCTTCATTGAAGTCCTGACAGGAAGAACAGCAGATGGAAAAATCACTCAGCATTGTCTTTGAGAAAATGTGTACGCACTATCTTCTCACTTTTCCACAAAAACCCCTCCAAATATTTTAAGCCACCACAGAAAGGGTTGGCTGGACAAGGATCTTCCACCAACAACATATCTGCTCCAGAGTGGGCTTCCGGAATAAGCCATACAACAATTGTGCATTTGGATGGAACATGAGCCAGTTAGAACTGATTTATTAACAGTAATGATTATCCTGTAGCTGTAGGGCTGCACTCTTAGTGAGGCATTAATATTACAATCATGCAGCCCTGCACTTCAGTCTGGAATTTGATTTCCAGGTTATTCAGAATAAAGAAGTATAACTCCCCTACTCCCTCCAGGTCTTCATCTATTGCTAAGACTCTGCTTCCAGCTTACTCTTCCTGTTACATGTAAGTAATATAACTTTTGGAATACAAGTGCTCCTAGCCATCCCCCCTGATTCACAGCAGTCATCAAACTGAGATCAGCAGTGCAAGTACTGAAGGATGATCACATGTTGGCTGTCCAGATTCAGCTGTGTTTACTGTTCCTGGATAGTGACATCTTTTCAGCTTTCTTTTAGGGAAGAGGTGGGGAGAAATGTTAATTATAATAAAGGGTTGATCCACATGCAAGTGAGGGAGAGGTGAACTCACAAAAGCTAGTGAGTGTTCACAGATGGGAACAGGGCAGCCTGGTAGGAGCCAACAGGCAGATGGGGGACTGGGATCCCATACAGATCCACACCAAGAGACCTTAGGAAGGAATCTGATAGACAGGCAGACCATAGAGGAGATGCTATTCTCCAGGGTCCATGTGACATGTTTATTTTATCTCCTGAAGCCAATGAGAATTTTTTGAGAAAAAAGTAGGTTAGAGAAAAGGATCCAACCTGCAAAGACATTGCAGGCAGGGCAAACAACTGTTTTTCAGACAGTTATTTTAACTTTAGTCAGCTGATCTGAATTAGTCTGGTGTAAAAGTTCCTTTTCCCTACTCTGTGTTCAAAAAAATCCATCATTAGAGGCTGAAAGCACTTTTAGTTTCTCACTGCAAAGAAATATACAATCAGCCTTATTTCACAGCTACACCCAGTTTGCCATCATAACTACTTATCCCAGTAGACACTTAAAAAGCAAAGAAAAATGAGATTTCTCCTCCTGTCTTCAGCTTTCCCTATTGTACAGACCTGAATCCTTCACTCTCCTGATTGATAACTGTGCCTTTCATGGCTATTTGAGATAATCATGTGGAAAATCAGTGCAAATGATGCATGTTTAATTGGGGCACTACCAGAAATCCTGCATATCTGTCGACCTCTCTGGGAGAAATCTGAATCCACTTTGAAAGTCAACCAACGATTTCTGGCAGAGCTGAAGACACTCAAACCTGTGACAGTGAATAAGTGACATACTCAACGGCCAGAGAAAAAGTGAACCATTCAAATTGCTTCAGATACAGCAAAGAAAATATTAGATTACATTTAGTTCAGGTTTTGATTGGTAAAAATCATTCTTTCTTGTAAGTAGATTTGCAAGGATCATGTAATAATCACAAGCCTAAATCCCCAGCTGGCATAGGTTTTCTTCATTCTGCCGCTCAGTGAGAAACTGGCTCCACAAACTCTTTGTTTGTGTCCTTCTTTGTGAATACCACCATCACGAGCACAAGCCAGGACTTTACGCTTTCTTGGTTTTAAACTTTGAGCCAGAGTCAGAGGAGAGAGAAAACAAGAAAGCTCCAGAGAAAACTTTACTGAGCAATGTGTATCTGCTCAGGTTGGAGAAAACTCAGCAGCTGTTTGCAAAAGTAATTAACTGCAGAGTGAGCTCTTTCAAACAATCACATTGTTTCACATACAAGTAAAATATCGGACAACGTAAAGATTATATAATCTGATCACAAACAATATTTTGTGCTTTGGTCATGAACTGTCAAGTGCTTCAGCAAAAAGTCATAGTGATACCTTTTATGCTACAAAAGCTCTCAGAAGCTACACCGACAAGACGTTTGCTATGTCCCCACCTGAGCATATTTCATCTTTGAAACATTTGTGTGCCCATTAAAAATACGTTTCTGTTTCTAGACTACTTGTGGCAACAGGTAAAGACTCAGCAGCGACGAGAAGCTGCTTGTTTTGCTGAGCCTGTCAGAACACTTTTGTGTCAATAGAGAAAATATATGTGCACAGCTCTAATGGGGATCCCTCTATTGTAGTACCTTGTCATTTTGAGAGCATCTTGCCCTCCGTGCCCCGTGAGCATTTTTTACAGTCAAAATCAACATGCTTGAGTTCTTGTTTCCAACTTTCAGTAATGTTTATTATTGTTTGTCAGCAACTCAGCTCTGCTGGAAAAACCTCCTTCGGTGAATAATGAAGCCATTCCCACAGTGACTGCTGGGTTCCAAAATTTTCAGTACTCTACCTATGGCTATTTAGCTGTACATGAGAAGTGCAGAAAACCTTACTTTTCATGGCCCATAAATAAACACCCAATCCAACACTTCAGCACATTTCTAATTGTAATGCAGTGTATAATGTTTCAGTGCACAATACAGATGTTTTCAGTTATTATATGAAGAGGAGACAATGATGTTTAAGTATGTGTTTGCATTATAGTCACGGCATGAAATCATTATGTTCAACTTTCCTGATCATTTTCTTCATAGAAAAAATAAAATTCTGCTCAGCCATGATTCTTTCCCACATGGAACAAGTTGCAGAAAAGTCAAAGATGTCCATTTATAGCCCTCTTACTTATGGCAAAACAAAGGGTAAAAGCTCTGTTTAAACATTGGACTCTTTCCGTCCTCTTTCCCTGTTGTTAATCACATACCATCACTTAGCTGAAATGAGCCCAGGGAGTACAAGGATGTAAGCAAGAACAGAGTTGTCCTGTGAGATTTTTATCCTTTGTGATAACAACCCAATAAGCCATCTCCCTTGGTCTGTCCCTGCTGGGAGCTTGAGGTGAGTGTCCTCAGTGGAACATGAAAGTGTTCCCTCACTAACACCAGGATACCACCAAGTCTATTTTTTGATATTGGTTCTCATTAGCTTTTCTCTGCCTTCAGTCCTCTCTTTCTTTCTCCCCTGTCTTCCTGTCCATCCATCTTAGTAGTCTTCTGTAAAGTTCAAACACTAGGTAACAAAACCTTCTGCTGTCATTTCCTTTCCTATTCCAGAGCTATCTCCCTCCAAATCTGCCTAGCTCCAGTAAATTATTACTTGATGAGAATAACTCATTAGTTCGCTTATAAAAAAGGCCTGACTTCACAAACAGATATTTTTATGCGTTCTATTTGTGTAGGCACAAATAACTATTTTGGTTATGTGAGCAAGTCACATAGATACACATGGGCAGTAAATATCTGGGCAACTCCAGATCACAACTTGAGACCATTTTAACTTTAGAAAAATAAAACCTTAAATGGCAAAAAAAGTTTTATATTCCTAGATTGGAAGGAATGGGTTTGTGTCTTCAAGAAGACTTATGGCTTGAGATAATTTTTGATGTAACAAAAGAAAGAGTTCTGACACTATTTACCAAAGTACTGAAATCAAAACAGAATAACTAAAAGGGATCCAAAGCCATCACTGCAGCAAGTCATACAACTAAATGAAGAAAACTTTAAATCTTGTTACACCTTTCTTTTCTTAAAGTGCAGAACTGATGTGAGATGCCAAGCCACACTAAAGGAGAGAAATCAGTCTTGTGGTACAGGGAAAGTTTGATTTTAAGTCCAGCAAACCTGAAAATTCTTCAACCAGGTACAGAATAAAAGAGAGCAGGCTGTAATGACATTGCATGCATTAAATGAAATATTTCAAAAGAAAATGTAAGGCCAAAGGATTCAGATACGCAGACTTGAAAGAAAACTTTTACTTTCAGATCAGTGCTGCTGATGAAAAAGTTATCAAAACCTCAGATTTCATAATTAATCACATTTAAGATCCAGTGAATCTTCACATTACATCAATAAAATGATTTTACTTCAAGGATGAATTGGGCCTTGATTGACATGCATACCTACACATGGGGTTTAAATCCATATGCCGGAAAAACTCTGGAAAAAGGTGTTACAGCAGTTGAATGACATGACTTAAGATTGCAGTCAAATGTGCTGGTTGCAACAGACAATGTTTTTCAAAAGATTCAGTCTGATTGTAAACTCAGATTTCTGATTATAAATTACTCATAATTTTTTTTTAAATTGAGTTTATTTGTAATTATTGAACAATTTAATTACAGAAACTTATTTCGGTCTATTGAACATCACAAGTTATGTTTCTCACACATCTGTACAGTGCATTGCTACAGTTTGATGGTTGATCACGTGAAAATAAAAATCTTCGTGGAAAGTTTTAGCCCAATCCTTTCTTCCTTTTTCAAGTGGCCTTCAGCAGCACTTTTGGATAGTGTTCCAAAAACTAAAGAAAGAAAAGCAAAATTCAATGCGTTTATTACCCACGTCAGAGCCAGTTTGCAACTTGTTTAAGGGAGCCTCCAATGTTTCTTGGAGTCGCTGACTGCAAAAAACTATATATAAGTAACACACTCATTACAGAAGAATTTTTCAATGGATGTGGCCGAATGCTAAGCAGTAAATAGAGTGACATTAACCCTTTTCTTGGTATGGTTCAGCAATCAGGTTTGAATTGTTTTAATTTGTTCTTTCACTAATGTGCAGAAATACAGAGCTTTTGTGAACAAATGTCATGTGATGTGGGGTTTTTATTCCTCAATGTTTCACTTCATGTTGATGCTCTGTATTTTGTGTTGTATGTCAACTAATTTTCATTATAGCCTTGCCACCTGACATAATGACAGAAAAAAGCAGAACAAGAAGTACATCGTTAGCGGCAATCCTTGTTTATCCAAGAATAGCTTAATTCATATGTGAACAATATCTTTTCAGAGCATAAAATTAGCACAAATGAGGGGGAAGATTCAGTAAAGGACATATTAGGAATTTGAAGAATGGTGTATAAACAAAGTTGGGCAGTATGGGATTATTTCTCTGGGTACTGGTAAATATTTAAATCTTGCCGTCCTCTATTCCACACAGCTACATCAGTTCCCCAGTCCTGGAATCGTTTTCCTCTGATTGCCTGTAAACCTTGAAAATAATATTTAAAACAAACTCCTAGGAATCATTGTGCTTTATCATGCTTTGCAAACTTTATACTGTACTCTGCATTTTAATTTTTATATTCAGTAAGAGTGACTGTAAATTATTTGACAACTAACACACTGTGCTATGCTATCTGATACCAAAGTAAGGTATAAGCCTTTCAACAAGGTAGTCAGGTCCCTTTATAACATTGAGATTCCAAAGTAAAAATGGAACAGACTTACACTAATAAGGCATTTGGTCTAACACACTAAATCCTGTTTGGGAATTTGCCTTATTGGCTTTCAGGACTGAAAGTGGTGACGAAATGAATATGACAGTAAAAAACTCTTGGGGATATGTTGATCATCTCTACAGTCTTCCAGAAATTTCCCTGTATTAAAGGAACAGACTAATTGGATAGCCAAGTAGGCAATTCCCACCACTAACTTTTAGGCAATCAGGTAACACCTTTCTCAGAAGTAAATCATTGGAGAGAAATAAGCAGGTTTTTACTTAATACTAACACATCTAACCAAAACATGTTTAGTGGTCAGATTTCAAAATGCTTTAATTATAAATAAAGTGTCTTTTTATTTAAACATGCAAATTGCCATTGAGTTAAGCAGAGTACAAATTCCTCACCATCAACTAATAATAACAATCAAAAAAAAACGAAAAAAAAAAACCCTTGAGAAAAGCAGCCAAACCATCTGACAAAGCCTAGGGCACATGTAACCCCATCACTACAAATGACTGCAGAGCTTACAAATCGAGCCAGATGCTGCTTCTGGAAGGATTTCATCTATAATACCCGAACCACATGACAGCCTATCACAACTCATGTTTGGCCTAAAGGTGTGCATCACTGGTGGAACAGGCAAATAATGAGAGGGAACAGGAGTGGAGCCTTAATCCTAACAAGAGAGAGGTTTTTTATTGTGGTTTGTTTTGTGGTAGGGATTTTTTAAATTTGAAAATTACATTTGTTCTACCTGCAAACACTGGCACAGATGGTGCTTCTATAATATGCTGTTATAATAAACTGACTTGTTCGCAGTGTTGCATTCACGTCCAGATTCATGTCCAAATGTATTGGGTCCTCTATAGTGTTGCTCAGAATTGGGTCAAATGTAGAGAAGATGAGTGTCTCCTCAGTGTATAATGAAGAAATTTGCCCATAGCCCCTCTGGCAGGTGCAGCATCTGTGTTCTCAACTCCCTTCTCCAGCTAGGCATGTGGCTGGATAATAAAATAATTGCTGATTGAATAGACTTTATGAAAGGGTTGAAAATATTCATGAGAGCACTGCATTTCACAGACAGGGTTACATAATCCATTAATTCCAGCTTCGTTTTTCTCTTTCTGATTCCTCTGCAAAAGGCTCCTAAGCAATCCTGGAGGCTGAGACCAAATCCTGACCCCTGGTACTGAGGTTTTAAGTAGAGAGATTCACTAGAACTGAGTTTGTTTCCATTTTGCTTCTGTTTCACTAGTTTGAAGTTACCTTTATGAAAACCCTTCCTTGCTGAGCAGTCATGACTGTATCTACCTTCAGTGTATAATCTTTCCACCAACTTACACCACATTCTTCAACCTGCATTAGATGATACTTAGGAGGATTATTTGCATTTTGTTTAATTATTTTGCTTTTTTATGATTGCATTTTTCTCTAATTAAAAAAAAAATCATTGTGACTTACAAAGGTAAATAAAACCGTCCCCTCTTTGTGACATTTAGGAAAGCTACGTCTGCATAAAATTGATTATCGGTACACCAGCCTAAATTCATCATCATCAGGCCTATGCCTATATGCCTAAATACATGTTTTTCTGCCTCTTGATAAATCATTAAAGATATATAAGCCAAAAAACTTGCAGAACATCACAGCCAGGAGACAGCCAAAGAAACCATCATTCAGTGTAAGTTTGGTCTATTCTGGGAACTGGAACTATTCCCACATGCACACTTTTCTTTCTTTTTATTCTTCTTTTGGTTTGGGTTTTCAGTTTGGTTGGTTGGTTGGTTTTGGTTTTTTATGGTGGCCAAGAGAGCTGTAAGTCCTTGCTGATAATGAAAGTGCTTGACAAAGGATCAGTCTCATGCATGGTAATACTTTGTCAGTTCACAGCAGCGCATATATGCCCAGGTCTCATAAGCACTCCTGTGAAAGATCTCCAAGTTGCAGGAACATTCTATAACAAGGGATTCTTTCAAAAGGAGCATTTCTGTCTTAATTTGGCTTATTGGGAACATGGGAGAGAAACAAAGTGTCAGGGGAAGACTTGGTCCTTTTACAATGATAGTTTAATCCATCTAGGCAACTCATAAGTTAGAGAAGGTATAAAACTCCCATTATAAATTGCACTCTACTTGCTTATATCCCAAAATAGACAATACCTAAAGTGACTGGCACTATTGCTATTGAATCAGTCGGGGAATAAATCTTAAACTTGATGGAGAATGGGGATACCATTACAGTTATACTATTTTTGGATAAGGAAATAGCCTAACAACAAGCAAGCATTGTGTGATATTCAGACAACGGAAAAGTCAAGGCCTTAATCAGCTGGAATCTGTGTCCTGCTGCAATTGGAAAATATTTTCTTGGCCTCTTTAGATAGGTCCTCAAACCCCCAAGGATCACTGGAGTCAGTGGAAAGGAAAGGAAGAGGAGAATTCTCTTGTCAGAAGTGGATCTCAGCTGGCAACCTTCACTCAGTTTTGGAGGCAGCAGTAGTTGGTTGCCTTGTTGTATGAAAAATCAGAAGCCCAGCCCTTACAAATGCCTTTTTACAGTCCTGACAGTTCAATTGCACAGACAGATCCTCATGCATTCTGATCCAGCTCTGATCCCAAATGTCATCTTTCTAAAGACAGGAAGCCTCAACAGGCTGCACATGAGTGTCACAGCCAGGCACACCACAAGCCTGCAGTACAAATGCTTTTTTGTTCCTCTTTTAGGGATCAGTTAGGACCACTTCTGTGCATACAGATAAAACTTTTCTTAATGGTTCCCACACCATTTATGTTCTTTCTGTGATCAGATATAAGATACCATATAATCACCATTTTTGTAAACGCAGTATTTGCTGAAGAGATCACCTTGTACAGTAGAGGGCCAATGTGGCCAAAATAAGCACAAAGAGTTAGCAAGTGGCAATGGCACATTAATGAAGTATTACAGTTTGTCTATGACCCTATAAGTAACAAAATGAGATAGGACAAAAATTTTATAACACCTTGTGTTATGTCTCCTTGTTATATGTAATGCAAATTACTTTCTCCTATCCCTAAAAACATATAATAATTCAAGTTGTGAGGGGCTTCTGGACGGAAATTTTTATTTGTTAGTTTCTCTTGGCTTTGTAGCAGAAGATACTACTGCCTTAACTGCCAGTAGCCACAGTAGAACTATCAAGGAACACTAATTGCCAGATAACTCTGTAGTTATTATTCAGGTGTTCACAGCTCGTGGTTTGTGAGCATCACATTGCCTGTTAGATATTACTCATAGATATAGATTAGAGAGTTAAACCAAAATTACCATAGAGCATAAAGATGAGGCAAACTATGTGACTACTCCTCTTCCCTGTGAAACAGCAAAGGATAGGGATCACTGCGTTCATGCATATCTTCTATTCTGTAGATTGTCTACAAAGAAAGACCTCAGTGTACGTGAAAAGAAGGGACCAAGTCAATTCGTAAATTCGGATTTCATGATGTTCAAACAGTTTAAGGAATCCTTACCACTTGAAAAGCAATTATAGGCAGAGGAGTTAGGCCAGTAGATACACCCCGACTTGACCTCACCTGTTCCACCGAAATAGAGCACCCATAATGCATGCACACATGTTGGCACAGGATTGTTTGTTATTCACTCTTTCCATGTACTGCCTGGTGCATCTTTGTCATGATTCATTATTCCTAACAGCTATATCAAGTGTTGCAATTACTGCACAAAACAGATTTAATTCTATAATATTTCCAGAGTGGAAGGAGAAAAATAATATATTAAGTGCTTGTGATATCTTTATGTATAAGTTTGAGAATCATTAAATAGCTGTCACTCTTCCTTCCTCCTCAGCATCAATTACTCCACTCTGGTTTTACTTACTCCACTCTGTATAATGAGTCCCTAGAGCATGTTTCATTGCGGGAGAATGAACACATTCTTCACTTGCGGTCAGTGGGATGTGGTTAATTTGAAATCACTTAAACTATTATATCTGTCAAGCGTGGTTATTTTATTTTCAATTCACATCAGTGTTTTAGTATGCATGTCGGTTACTGGGTTAAACTGGCAGATTAATTTCCAAGCATTCTGTTGTAATGCTCTTCATCACTGCCTTTACATGTAGGCTCTTGTTGAAACTTAATATGTTCCCATTAAAATTTACTTCAGAAAAACCTACATTCAGTATAAACACTCATATGATAAATAACACTCACTATTGAATGAAAAAGGTGGGAAGATCAGGGGACTTCTAGCTTTTCTCATGACAATCCATAATACTTGTTTTTTCCCCTTGTTCCATCTCAACTTCTTTTCACTTACATCATCATGGCATGCATTTGTGGGAAAAAATAAAAAAGTTCAGCAACTAGGGTCACTTTGACCCGGTTAGTGGATTTTTTTTCTGTTACATTTACAGATTCTATTGATCAAAACAGCTGCAGGTTTCAGTTCAGTGTGGGCAGATTCACAATTCATCCTATTCAACAGTATAAAACTGTTAGGCGTTATTTGAGTTTTTTCTTTTTTTTCCTTTTTAAAATATTGTGGCTTGAAATTTATAAATAGCCAGAATTTGAAGATGCTGAAATACTGACTTACACAGCTACTAATAACAGGGTGCTCATACAGAGAATTAGAGGAACCGCCAATGGGCTTTTTATTACAGCAATATTGTACATATTACATGAATAAATTACATTGTTGCATTATGCAGCTGCTGCATCATCAGTTTAGAGAGTAGACTGCAATCCTAAGTATTCGGGGATGCAAGCTCATTATCTCTAAACCCGCTTTGGTTACAGCCACGATACAATCCAAGCTAAACTGCTTTCGCATAATGCATTGCATATACCTATGCATAATCAGGTACATGGCTCACAGACGGACTGATGAGTTTAGGTGTCTAATCAAATTTACAAAAAATAGTCTGTTCCTCTGAATCAGGCAGAATCTTTCACTTGGAAAGGTTATTAGGGAAACTATATTACCCATAAAAATACAAATCTACATATGTTGTGAAACATCATTTTTGATTTGAAAGATACTAGTAGAAAAATATGTATTTGTATAACGAGAGATCTCACTGTAAAAAAACTAAATTAAAAAAAAATGGTTTCTCTCTATCTTATTATGCTGATGACAACTGCTAGTGTTTGAATGCTGCCAAGACACTTCTTGAAACTCACTTGTTTTTATTCTCTGCACATTGTTCTCTCATCCTATCAAATATAACACAAATCTTAAAATTCTCCACAGCTGCAAATGTTTGCCTATGACTCGTAGATTCACATTTACATATTTTATATATTGATGCAAATATCTTTGGCTAGGCAAGTAATATGCTGTCAGTTCTGTTCATTTCGCTGAACCCCTGCTTCTTTTTGTTGTTATTTTTTTACTTTGCTGAAACTGTGTCTATTTTCATTGCTATTGTTATTCCCCTTTTCTGAAAGCGCATGCATCCCTTGCATCTCCCACCTGGCTCATTGTGCTTATCATCTCAAGGAAAATCCTGTGCCTGGAGAAATCAGTCAGGGTTTTATAACTAGCTTTAACTGGACAATGTTTTACTACTGGTCTCTTGCCAAATCAGGCTGTTTGTTGTACGACATTTCTGCAGAGCTCTTCATAAGTGGTTTCTTGAAGAGGCTCCTAAAAGCTATCATAATCATGGAGATAATGGTGGTTAAGGTGAGGATAAATATGTAGCACTATATCTTTTTATGTTTACACAATAAAACTTGGTGAGAGAAAATCTCACACTTTCAGTCGAGGTAGTTTTAGAATAGAAATGGCCATCTTTCAAATCTCAAATTTGCATGCTGCTGTTTTTAGTACTTTTGAAGAGATTCTAGGCAAATAAAGATCTAAGCCTAATGGGAAGCGATGTATATGTCATAATGCATATATTAGTAAGGCTGCTGGAAGACCACACAGTACTCACTGGTCTTCTATCCACTGAAGACTGTGGCCTGGCATTGACAAAAACAGAACTAGAAAAGGGAAAGCTTTGAGGCTGTGTCTCTCCCACATCTGGACATCTTTCCAGCATAATGTAAGAAACTCCCATGTTACACTTGAAAGGGGAAAGGGAGCAATGAAAGTGTTGATTCAGCTATCAACCATGTGTCACTCCCTCTTCTCCATTAAAAGCAGAAATACACTTTTCTTCATATGGTTTTCCCATATAAATATCTAAACATTCTGCAGCTCTTAGCCTAAATTTAGGGAACTCTGAGACAAAATGATTCCTGCATCTTCCATGCCATTCCTAAAGTGCTATAAGTTGTAGCTTGTAGCTACTCAGCAATCACACAAACTGCTGAAGTTGAGAAGACAGACATGAATTCTAAATAATACTACAACATAAAGTGAAGACAGCTTATGGTAATGTCAGCAGGTTTGGTCCTGCTGTTAGGCCTTTTTGGTCCATAGAGTTGAAAGTGAAGAACACAAATTTGAATACAGTCTGTACCTATCATTGACTCTCTGCCTTCTGTGGCTTAGCAAAATCATGTTATATTGTTTCCATTATTCACACACAAAAAAAATTGCCTTGATGTTGTCAAAGAACACTTTTGTTGTGAAAATATGCTCGACCAAATGGTCCTGGAGAGAGAAAAACAGGGGTGAGAAATGCAAATTTGTTAATGCAGTTCACAGCATTCATGGATCTCTGTGGAGATACATATACCTAAAAAGAACAAAAATTTTCCTGCACTTATAGATAAGACTGTCAAGGACCATCACTGGTCTACTTCAAGTGACAAACTAAAGATTTTCTCCCAGAATATACCTAGCATTTCTGGGAAAATAAAGGCAAGCTTAAGTGGATAACCTTCTTTTGTAGAACAGAAGAGCATAACTTTTTCCAGTACTAATCCTGAAAATGTTCTGTCTGTATGACATGCTGCTTTGTGGGACGAAACATTAAAATATTATTGCATATTAAAAAAATAAAAGGAAGTTAAAATAAGAAAATTAATTACCGAGTTGAATGCTGCCAGACTCATAAAATAGCGTTGAGGTATATAAATATATATCCCTGTGTGTAACATACATATATGCACGAAAGTGGACCACAATGCATTCTGTAGTATGCACTATTATAATATTTTTTTTTTAAAAAACCTTGAGTTTGAGCAAAATACTGTACAGATTTCTTCAGTTACACTTCAGCAATTTCAAATAAATTCAGTTCCAAATAATGTAGCTACAGGGAGGGAGCAAGATGTTTTGTGGGTTTTTTCATTTGTCTTTATATCAAGAAGTTGCTGAAGTGCCTTTTTGGTGACCACAGGCATAACTTGATAAGTAAAATTTTGATTGCAAAGATTATTGTAAGCAAAGAAGAACACCTTTCAGAATGGAAATGACTAGACAATCTCAGCTCAACTTTTATCACATGCAAACTAAAAAGACAATCAACTCAATGGTAGTGTCTGATCTCTGCATGTCTCTTCAGAATCAGTCAGTAACCAGTACTGTGAGCAGCTGTAGAAAGTGAATTTAATTTTGCTGGGATGTGTGTACGTGTGCCTAAAGAAAATGTAAAGCTGAAGTTTTTTTTCAGCTCCTGAGCACAAGAAAAAGTTGGCATGCAAGTTGCCTGTAGTTACTGGGCTAAAACAGTTAATGTGTGCGGTTTTCTTCCTCCAAGCTGTAGTGAGAGATGAAGAGATCCCATATGGGCCACTAGTACAAAGAATGCAGAGTAACAGGAAAAGAAAAAAAATAAAACAGAGTGTGTAAGGGTAACAGAGGAAAATAAGATTGAAAGAACAAAACATCAACATTGTTAGTTACGAGGAACAGACAGGAGGGAGGTATTGCCTGCTGACCATGTGTACCAATGCCAGAGTCTCAAATAACGGCAACTGTGGTATAGGATGGTGTCTCTCTAGATCTGAAAGACAGCAGCAGATTGTTTTTATAGAAAGAAAAGGTGTCAGCAGAAAGGAAGGAGCATACACACATGGAAACATTTGCTGTAAGAAGCCATTTGAAAAACAACCAAGGAGTTGAGTGGAAGAAACATCTGTGAAACATGCAGCAAGACCACCACTAGTGCTTCAGGGAAGGGGTGGGAACAGAAGGGAATACACAAGCAGTGTTGGACATAGCATCTTGTCAGAACGACAAGGAAATGTTGTCGGTACTTTCAAGAAAATCCAACACGAGAGTCTGAGAGGAAAAAATATTTTGTCCTCCTTGGGAGAGAGCAAGGGCATACTTCTTATTCTGCTCAAGAAGCAAACAAATCTGTGCTCAATGATGCAAGTCAACCAAAGAGTGTTATCCTTAAGAAGAAATTACACTTTTTAGGGGTTATGTTGGCAGTTCTACCTACCAGGATTAGGACACTTTGCCTTCTTTTCCATGGGCTTGCTTCTTTCATTAATAACCCTAAATGTGAAAGTCTTGATCAGTTAACTTGATCAGTATTAGCTTAAGAGATTGCAAATTGCCACCAGAGAAAAACAATTGCTGTGTAGTTTTGGGGTCAGTGAAAGCAGATGTGATGTGTAACATCAAGGAGGAAGAAGTTCCACATCCTTTAGTTGTCTGGCCTTAATTTTCCTATTCAGACTTTTTTTTTTTTGTTGACAGAAGAAAGCAAAGTCTTCACCATATCAAGACAGTAGCTGAAGTGACTTCAGCTATTCCTCATGAAGACATCAGTCTACATGCAAAATAACCAGTCTGTAACCCAAATGAAAAAGAAAGCATTCATCAGAGGAAATTTTACTTCTCTGCATTTGAAGCATTCTTTACAGAAAGCCTTTAATGACTTTTCAGCATTGCTGAGGAATAGTGAGGGAAAGGACGTTTTGCTGGCCAACTATTACATATAATTGTATGGAAAATCCATGTGCAACCCAAGGCCTCTTAAGGAGGTCACATAAAAGATGAGTCATAATGTAACTGATTTCTGCCAGATCATCTTTCCATTTGCTCACTGCAGAAAAAACAAACTATGGAATACAAAAGCACTTTGAAGTGACTGATGATCTTGGTGCTTATTAACCACACTGAAGGCGACTTTAGTAAAATGTAAATGAAGGCAAATGAGAAATAGAGACTGGATGGCTCATTCCAACCACTTTTAAGACAAAGTAAACCTTTTATTCTTCACAGAGAGATATGCTCTTATTCTTGCCCAACAGGTTAATGGCAGCTCTCTAGGGAGATAAATATTGATCCAAAAAAAAGACTATATACCTTAATTTTCTACAAAATATATACACATTTAGGTAAGGATTTTTTTTCAAAAGAATAAATCTTTCAGTTAACAAAAAATGCTGCGATTTATTTGCTTTCTCCACAGGCTAATAATTGGGGTTTTTCATGTATTTTTAAGCTAATGCATGGGAAAGCCCACTTTTCTAGTGAAACAAAAAATTGAAATAACTACCTCACTATAAGTGAAAAAAAGAACAGAGGAAAAGAGATTCTTCAGAAAGAAGTAGTGTGCATATGCAATAAGTTTCAGGTAACTTTTCTGCCATCAGTGGCTAGCAAAGATTGTTTTCAATTCATTACAATGAGTTTATTCCTTTTTAAAAATTTATGACTCAAGAATTTCTGACTGTAAAAAATCTTTCCTTCTTAGTGCAACCTTACTAAAATCACTTTTTAATCATTTTTATATTATCAAACTGTTTTTCAAAATCTGACTTTGTGTAAAAAAAAAATCAAAAAGCTAACAAAAAAACAGAATGTAAAATATCAAATTGTAATTTCCTATTATGACCATATTTTTTCCTTTTTTTTTTTTTACTTAATATTGGCTGATGTAGCAATAGTTACATTTCCTTTCATTGTTGTTGTCCCACAGGCTGGGACACTGAAAACCTGCTGCCCTTGTGCTCAGCGAGCGAGTACAGTTCACAGAGGGTCCTGAGGGTCTTGGAGCACCAGACCATTGCTGGTGACTCACTGAAATCAGTCCTGATTTAGGAGAGAGGTATGTCATCTTGAGCATCCAAACCTTAATCCAAATGCCTGGCAGTGCAGACTGGTCTTGACAGGTACTGTGCCAGCTTGCCACTTGGCAGATTAAAAAGGACTGCCTCCTGGAGATTAGATGGCTTGGCACAGCGAGAACAGAGAGGTCAAACTACGATGTTTGCCAAACAAAAAAGAACCTCTCATTTTCTGACTCTATTGCTGCTCCCTGGATAAGCATTTTTGGCCTTTTGCCTTGGTTTGAAGGCAAGACTTGTTAGAATTTAGCCTGAGGGACATGGTTTACTGTTGAAGGTCAAGGCAGATTTTGACTGTTGTGAAGCCCTGATATGGTAAGGTCATATGCTTTCTCGTTAGGGCTGATCTCTCAAGGCTCTGGGTAACTTCTGGGACACCATCAAGAATGGAAATTATTGTACGCCTTGCTGAGATCAATTCCTGATGGTTTTTATGTTTCAGTTTCATGAAATACAGAAAATTTTCCCTGAGATTGCAGTAGAATAGAACATAGTAATTTCATTTCATATAGAATTTCAGAGCATGAACATTTGGATTTTTTCCCAGCAACATACTTTGTCTTGACTCCTACTAATTATTTGTATAGTTAATCATCATGTATATTTTTAAACCAGAACTAATTTGACTATAAAAATGTTGAAACTAGACTTATTGTAAAGCATTTCATTGTCAATGAAACAGCAGATTCTGAAGAAACACAATCCTGTTGTCATTTTTCTAACAAATTTTCCTTGTCATGCATCAGTGGTTATTTATTGTTTTGTTTTTTCTGGAGCTAACATCAGTATTGTTATGATGCTTTTTCTGCTCTGGGCACTCATTCTGCCTTTTGGTTACTCAGTGGCACACTAGCACTGCATATGACTTGTTCCCAAGCACCTGACACTCTGCAAAAAAGGTCACTGTTGCCTGGCATGTTTTGTGGGTCTGCTCAGAGCCAAGGTTTCAACAGTAGCACAGGAATGCTTTTTCACAATTTTCTGGCTCAAACAGCTGTCATTTGGGGATTGCCACAGTGTGATATAACTTTACCCCCTCCTCAAGTCAGGCTGTTAAGGAGAGATTTATTTGAAACACCTCCAAATTCTCAGTGCTCATCCTGTGCCAGAGCCTTCCTCCCTCTTTGTGGTGTCTTTTATGAAAACAGAATATCTCAGAAACAACCAGCTGTTTTAAAGCAAAGTGTAACAAAAGAAACTTGAGCAATCTTAGCATATGTTACTTTTTTATTCCTCACCTGTCTTATTGCAACAGAGTGTGCAATAGAGTGGAAGTTTTGCCTACCATCACACCCACAATTCCTCCAGACCTCCAGTATCCCATTTATCAGTACAGTACGTATAAGCTGCTCAGTTTCTTATCATTGTGGTACAGTTTATGGGAATTAACAATACAGCTGTTCTTCCAGAAGACTCAGAGTCATTCTTTTCTCAGACGTTGGTATGAACAGCCTTCTGATTGTGAAGCTAAAACTTCTTTTTCCAAATAAATCAAACCAAATTGGCTTTAGACCTGCAGCGAAGGCTTTTTGTTTCATTTCTCAACTTTTGAGAACATGTTTTCTAAAGTTTTGATTGTGGATATCTTGACTTCCACATGATTCTGTCTTTAACAGACTGAGCAGCAAGGAGCTTCTGTCACTACAAAGAAAACGTTCCCAATCCCCTGCTCTACTGTCAAACCCACGTTAAAAAAAGAAAGAGTCAGCATTCTAAGGATGCTGCCTGCTCCTAAACAAAGGTTTAGTTCCTAGAGTTTAACAAGACTATTTATTTGCATAAAATCTTTCACAGCTGTATGTATGTGATGTCAGACCAGGAGAATTTTTTTTCTAATATTTTTAAATAATGTGCAATACTATCAATACCAATACTGATGAGTAAATTCAATTCTGTAAAAATTGTACTTTATTGAAAATCATTGTGATGTTATTGCCTTTGCTTAGAATCACTTGGTATCCTTGAAATTTCAGAACTCAGATAGTAAATACTTTACTAAATTTTAAACCTCCTTCAAAATTGTTTCATTCTAGCCCAGTGTGTGTTTCATATTTACTAATAGTGTCAAACCTGAAAAAAACACCCCCCACTACTGCACAAGTTAAAAAAATACATGATGTACTACTTGGAAAAAATAGTCTACCCAAATTTTTTCCAAAAAATATGGTAATAATAGGGAAAGTACAAGAAAGACTACTATACTCCACACCATTGTATCTTTGAGAAATAGAGAAAAGTAGCTCCAACAGGAGTAAGACCAGGAAATAAATGCATAGAATTAATGTCTAAAGGAGTATATCTAGATGAGGCTTTGCTCTCTTTTTGTGGCATGATATGGAACACCATTTTACTATAGAAAAAGCAGCCAAAACAGAAAGGCACTGAGGACCTCAGTTATTAAAAAGGGTCAGAACAACTACTATCTGTCTATATTTTTTAAAGAACAGAAGATTAAAAGCCAAACAGGGGCCTCAGAAGGCTGTGAGTCTCATTGAAATCAATGGGAAAATGCATGCACATCTGAAGGCAGGGTTTGGCCTGAGCAAGGGAACCTCACTGAGAGAAATCGTTCTGCAAAGGCGTCAGAAAGGATCAAGGCTCCTGCATTCCTTGAGTTCATGTCAGCCACAGAAAGGGAGAGCTGAAAGGAAAGCCAAGGATGGTCCAAGTACAATTGAATTGAGGTGGAATGTCTCTGCACATACCATCATTGTGGAAATAAATTAAGGAGGGCAGGAAAATATGGTTATTGTAAGGTCTTAAAGAGAAACAGGGCAGCTTTCAGAGGAAAAAGATCACTTTGTAGGGTACAGTTGCTAATGCAAAGGATGGGGCTGAACTAGCAAAGCATCCTATCCTCCTTCAGTCAAAAAAAAAAAAAATCACCTTCTTGTATCATCAGCATTTAATCAGCCATTAAACATAACAACTCAAAGCAATTTCAGCATCTCCTCCAGATCAGGAAGGATATATTCTGTGAGAACTCAACATTTCACTACACCAACAGTGCATTGTGAAAGAGTTGAGCTCCCCAAATTAGATTTAAAGGCGAAGAGACACGCTTAAAATGATGCGGTGTCCGTTATGCGAATTGCGGCGGCTGCGGGACCGATGCAGCGACCGAGACTCTAAGCTGACATCAAAGCAGAAAAAAAAATCAGCTGAAATGACAGCAGCAGCTGCAGCATCCGCCTCTAAATTAGGCTGTGTTTCAAAGTCTGGACTCAACTGCTAAGCAGTATAAAGACCCAGGAGGAAGGCTGCCCAAGAAAAAGAGTTAGATTTCTAACCTAGCACATCAAAGTAACACATGCTTAGAAGAGCAATAAATACATATGGCACACATTCACATGCTGCCTAATTGCAGTGGGCTCATGAAGCCAAGACAAACCTTCAGCTGATTCCTACTTTTAGAGAGGATTTGAGTCCTTTTTCAATGCAGAAAGCTGACACAAATTGGTAGCAGATTAGAGTCTGGCATTGTGATAATACATCCCATAATTTCAAAAGATGACCGTTTTTCATATCATAAGACACCTTCAAAATACTGAGCTCCTTATTATATAATTTATACATATACTGGATTATAGCATATCCACAACATAATAAATTAGGAAGACCTTTCTCTCAAAATTCATAAATAGAGTAGAAAGCCACCAGTTTTGCTATAAATTTACTTGCATAGCAATTTAATAATACAAGTGGGAAGACTAAATGAAATACATTGCTGAACATTTTAGCATTAAAAATTATTGATTTGGAGAAATTACCCCTTTTTTGGTATGCATTTTTATCTTAGTTTATTCTATAAATTTAGGGAAACCGTTTGCCATATTATTGATGAGGTACAGATTTATAAGAAAATAACAGGAAATAAGCCTGAACATGTGGATAATTTGTCATGTACACCAAACATTCTCAATACAACAAACTGCATATTTTCATAGTTGTAAGGATATGATTTGATCTCTTTTTTTGTTTCCTGCAAGCTAGCAGAGGAAATTCAGTCACTCACTTGATATGTTTATTAAAATTCATACAAAATTGCAGTGTAAGGGTGGATTTATGAACTAATTCAAACTTAAATTCTTGTCACTTATCTTCGAGAAGCTGAGAATAAGTATGTAAAAGAAACACAAATAAAACCAGAAAAAAACCAATGAAATATATATAATCCTCTACAAGCCTCTGAATCTTGTTTTTATAGCTTTAAATTAATACACATTTCTAAAGGGTTAAAGTTGCAAGCAAGAGTAATCATCTACACTGCACTCTCTTAACTTGTACATTAAGAAAAACAATTCCACCAGAAATGATGTGATAACCCTGACACAGTGGCATTATTACTCATGAAGTAATACTGCTCTTTATGCTTATAGACTTCTACCAGTTTAAATGAATCGGTTTGAGGACATCCACATCAAATGTCTATACATATCTTATAGGATGTGCAATCTCACTCCAGAATCAAGTGATAAAATGTATCTGTTGAAATTATTCATCTTGAAATAAAAAGGACTCAGAAGCTAACATTTACACACTCCTAGAAGGGCACAAAATAATATCATGTAATTTAAGGCCATATTCTTACTTTAAATTTTCCAGATTTTGTCATTTGTCCAGCTGGTGTAGCACCATATGAAGTCACGAGTTAAAATGGAATGGTGTGCTGTTCCTGGGTGTCATGAAGAGGAGCCTGGAGCAGTAGTGCAACGAGAATCACAGGTTAGGTGCACACACAATCTGAAAGTATAAAGATCACCACAGCTCTTCTTAATTAACTCATCCTGACTACCTGAGTGCATTCACCTGTTTTTCAACAACTAAAACAGTTGTTTTTCATTCATTCACCTGGTTTTCAACAACTAAAATAGGAACAGTCTGATTTGCTACTGCTTAGATCACTTTTTATTCTTTGTTTTGGTTCACTTTGATAACACTTATTAAATGCTAATGTTTAGTGAGCAGTTAGAAGAATGGGTGTTAAAAACTCGATGACTGTGGCTCTCAGAAAGGTTTGAAAACTTGTAATGTAGACATGCTGAACACTCTGAGAATAACACAAGATCAAATAGTTATGTGGTTGCCTCAGCGGACAACTTGCCTGGTATGGAAATTACAAAGGAGAGAGGTTTTTTTTCCTGTGGAAAATGGAAGACCATGAAAGGCCAAACTCAGTACAACCCCTTTTATAAGTAAAATACAAAAATACTGGTTCTGTTGTATATACTGACAAGACAAAATATTTCTGAAGTTATACAGTAATGCTAAAAGCATTATTTGTGTCAAGCTTTTCTAACACTGAATACTGATGTTTTAATGGGAAGATTTTTGTTGTAGTTCTATAGAGTTCTAATAATGACAGTGTTTCTGAGAGAACCTGCTCATTTTCCCGCTGCCTGAATGGTATCCAAACATAATTGGCATAATTTTCTGAGAATGGCCTTTCTCTATACTCTTTATCTCCTTTTCTAGACTATTTCTCATTTAAGTTCTGGAAAGAGGGGAATTGAGGAAGTGACACCATTATTTTACAATTTTCTTCTGAAAGTTCACCTTATTTTGCATTCCCACTCATGCTTCAGGGAGCATCTGGAAATCTCACAGAATTTACAAAGAAATTCTCTGCAGCCTTAGCAATTTCCCTCTACTTCCAACTACATTATTAACTTCCCCATCCCAACCCCAAATGAGCTTAAATATAGACTCCTCTCCATCTAATGAGCCATAATTAGCTCATCAACTTTTGACAAGCCTAAATAGAACTTGTTAGGGAATGACAAGTCTAGTCTATCTCACAGTGGAATGGGTGTCATCCCTCCCACTCAACCCTCCAAGGAAGAAAACAAATCTCTTAAAAGTTCTTTGCAGGGTTTCCAATCTCCTCCAGGACCCCAAAAGGAGGGAAGCTAGTTTAGGTCACTGCTCTCTCCTACCCTGCCCTTTTAAAGTTTGCAGAGATTTGCACAAAAATGACCTGGAGAAGGAGACTGTTGAAGTAATTTATTGGTGTGATGGGTTACCCCTTTTTTTTGCCACTCTAGATAAATACGGGACTGCAATGTTGAAAAGAACAATCTTTGGCTTGTTTCTTTCGGCTGATTCCACAGTTGCCAGAATCAAAATTAGCTCCTCAGCTCCTGACAATCCATGCTGATGTTACTATTTATAATGTTAATAACTCTTAAAATAATAAGAGTCTGATCTAATCTTTATTTGTCTGCACTACAGCTCAACTAGATGAGTCCAGGGAGCCAAAACACATTTAATTTATTCCAGGTTATTTATTTATTTATTTAGCTGGGGAGTGCAAAAATGGCACAGAGTAACAGTGCATTAGGACTATTGAAAAATGTCTTTCCTGTGTAGGAGAACCATGAAGCCTCAAACAAAGGATCCTGCCACTTCTGGAAATGGTTGGTTTATCCTGGTGCATAATGCAAAATTGAAAGTTTGGAAACTCTACCAATATTTGCAAGTTTTTAGAAATGGACATACCCATCATTGAAAAATAGCACATGTATGCATATGATGTTAAACTTATTCATATACATAAATCTTAATAGTGACTGGTCTGTTTCAGTCTATGTAGTTTCAGTGCTTGTCTGTCTAAACATTATTTCAGGATCTGGCTTCTAAAGTAAGGGAGATACTACCCCAAAAACATTGCTTAGCTGGCGAGAGCTCTTCCTGAAGTAATGTGTGTTCCATTCCCTCCTGTGCTGGAGGGTAGTCAAACCCTTCACATACTAGATATGTCTCCTCAACAAGAAAGAAATACCAGATAAGGTTGTCCTCCCTGTCCTAGGGCGGAAAAAGGAAAAAGAAAACAGAAAAGAACAGAAGATTCTTGTAGAGAAATTGCATATTGCAGATTCTTCAGGAATGAGTGCTTGTTTGACAAAAAATGTGAAGGCTACATCATCAGTAGGTTATTGCAACATCTGGGATTTTCAGAAGCCACTTGAAGTTCTGGGAGTCAGATACCTCTGGAAATCTGTATTAAATTTACAGCTTCAACACTGTTGGTCTACTGACTTCAGTGGAGCAATGCAATTTAGAGCGGCTGAGTCAATGCTGAGTGCCACAGAAAGCCTGTAGAGAAATTAAAATTCCTGCTCTGATAATAAAATGGATCTCAAATCATGAAACTGCAATAAAATTAATATTATTCTTGTTTGCTGTTTTAGCAGCTATTACATCTTAGTTTCTGAAAAATATCTATCTTTTGTTTCCAAGCTATGTTTGTGCAATAGGATTCTGCCCTAGGAGAATCTTATCACCAAGTTATAAATCTCTGAACCCAGAGAATTTCAACAGATATACTTATTCATTCCTAACTAGTTTGGGTTTAACACTAACACTATAATTAAATTGGGTTTTTTTCACTTTTCCCCCACTGTTTGAGAGAGAATGTGTTCAGCTTTCTGATATACAATGAGAACTAAGTGAATGCTAATCTATTTTAACCTCAGTGGATTTGAAGGAAAAGATAGACTTTGATTTTAGTAATTGTTTTCTAAAATAATGCTTTTACAGAAAAAAAAATCAGAACAGTACCTTCAGATCTTTATCAGAAATTTCAAGTAAAAATCCTATTTTCACTACTTTCGTACAGAATAGCAATTGATTCTGTCAGACTTTAATTGAAGCACCTAATGCATGTCAAAATATTTTTTTTGTCAAGTCTTCACGTATAAAATTTAAGTTAACGAGAGAATGTGCCTTATGGTCTCACAAACACTTAAGATTGGCTATATATGACATATTCTGAGCTACCATCACCCGACACTGTGCAACCTAAACTACCACAAGGTTGTAAATGCTCCCTTGAGGCCCTAAAGAAGGTTGGCTTTCTCAACTACTGCTTCTTTCCATTGGTTTTTTAAGTGAACATGAGCTAGCAATGGCTCAGGTATGAATGGGAGGGGACAGCTACTGGGGGGTGACCCTGGTCAGACGTACACCAGCACCAAAGCAAATAGTGGAAATGAGTGGGAGTGTCTTCAGCTAAATTTCCAAAGCCACATTTGACATGTTATCTTGTCCTGATCCTGAGTTGTCCTGGAAATCAAGAGAGTCCACATGTTTTTGGAAAGACAGCAGCACCAGATAGGCATGTAGAAAGGCTGGGGGTTTATGTGAAATGCATAAATACTGCGGTTTCCTGTTCAATTTGTTCAGACTTGCATACAAGAACAGTGCTTCAATCAAAGCATCAACATAGACTAAAATACCCTGCTGGTCAGGAAGGTAGTGTGATTGTCACTGGGCCACCTGACATACTCTGGCTATCAGAGAACTTTGTTGAATTGACACCTTTAATCTCCTCCCACCGTGTGACAGATGCAGGAACACACATTTCCCTTCCTTACTACAAAACTCCACTTCTTTTGGGCCTGCCAGGACAAGAGGACTGTTGTGTAATTCCTGTGCATCCTCAGTCCTAAGCATTGTTCATTTAATGGGTTCAGACAGACAGAACTTGAAAGTAACGTGGCTCTAGTGACATGTTTTGTTTTGCTCTGCTCCTTGCAAGTGGAATAATAAATTACTGCTTTAAACTTTTACCTCCCTATTTCAAAAGTCAGAAAATGTGACAGTGAAAATTGGAAAGCATCAAAAAAAGTGGTGTGATATCTATAGAGGAAAAGTTACACTATATGCAACTTGCTTACTCAACAGAATACACTCCCTAGAAAACTTGTTAAAAGTAGTACACTAAGAACAGAAAAATGCTTTGAATAATTGGGATCAGTGAGCTTATGAAAACACCAATCTTCTGGGAATACTGGAGAGGACAGACAACCTTGACCTTTGCTCTGGTAGAAAATTAACCATCTTTTTTCTTGAGCAAAGTACAAGCAAAGAAAATCTTGTCCCAATACAGGAAAGAGAGTGCATAACTTTCTCTGCAAAAGACACAGAAAACATGAGGAGCAGAAAAACACAGTCTTAACAGTGCCCTCAGCGGCTCAGGCTCACACACAGAATGCTTTAGATACCCTAGGAGTGAGAGGCTCTGGGTGAGATCTTTTCCCCACTAAGGTCAAGGACAAAACACCTGCTGACTTTGTCCTCCAGATCCTGATGTTCTGCAGATGGAGGTGGTAACAACAGAAAAATCACCGTGATCAAACTTATTTACATTACCCATGTATTTGCAACATATGGGTGCTTTTCTGTATATTAAAGATGCTTCATGAACTAGATAATGAGCCACAACATTCATTTCACAGGGCATAGTGGTATCAGCTACTAATAAAGTGTCAAGGCATGAAGATTTCTGAAGGCACAGAGTTAACACAATTGTTTTACAGGATGTCCTGTTTGTAAGATTGCCCTCTGCATTTGCAAAGCTTAGCAGTACTATTTAAAGATGAATAAAGATGTATACATGGGCTGAGTCTTTGCCCTTGCTTGCAAGCTGTTTGTTTACACAGCACTAACTCCATAAGAAAAACAGTACCTTACTATATTGAGGGAACTAAACTTTATGACTTCCTGAGCATAACCAAGATATCTTGTTCTATGCATAAATGAAACACTATATTTAGTGAGTACAGTCTTGCAGTCTGTGTGTGCAGTATTTACATATCTCTACACTGTGTCTTGCCCTCAAAGAAGTTAGTAGGCCCTTTTCTGGAGCTACAATGATGCAGAATAAATAATTCAGGACAATGGCTTGATCTAAAAGTCTGTAGAAATTAGTAATTCTTTTCTCTCTCTCATGATAATACAGAAGCCCCAAGATGCAATGTTAATTATCTAGGAAAAAAAATAACAAAGCAATGGAAATATGGTAAACAAAGGTACTCATATAGCTTATCAAACCTTTTGTGTGATAATATGTGATCATCTGGAGCAGAATATCTTAACTATTCAGACCATCATGTCACCTGGGTTTTCCACAGTGTGATGTGCTCTGACAGACCTGGGACCCTATGGTATGAGGTTACTTGGCAGTGTGGTTACTCAGCAGTCTTCCCCTTTTATTTGTCTTTCCTCTCAGTGTCACTTCTTTACTGCAGTTTCCTAATTTAAAACAAAGAAATAAGGAAAACCCTTACAAATTCTGTTCTCAAAGGTTTCTTCCTGACACCACATGTAAACTGAACTTGCGTACAAAGAACTTAAAAGCTTTCAAACCTAATTTTTCCAAGTACACTGAAGGTATAGAAACTATATATTTAGCAGTGGGGCTGTGGACCAAATCACATCTCGTATCTTCAACTCAGAAGCAGGACAATATAGAGACATCTAGGAAGCAGTGGAAAAACTCTGAACCTTCTACGTGACAAATATTGTTTTTCTTACTTTTAATAGGTCACATACTGTCCCTTCTGTACATCCCCAGTATCTTTTCATCCTACAGGTCTATGACTTCATCTCCTAGGCATCCACCAAAGTAAAACTATCCTTGTGTTTTCCATGAAATGCAGCCCATGAATAAAAAGAACAGGCAAAGCCAGGCTTTATCAGAGACAAGAGGTGTAAGCCAGAAAAAGGTTTTCAGAATATGTTTTGAGATGTATATCAAGTAAAAATATAATACTCTGGTGCATATGTTATTTTCCATGTAAATGACAAGCAATATAAAGCGTATCTCTGGTTTACAATGAAAGTCAGGTTAGGCACTGATTGTGAAGTTCAGCGGAATGCCGTTAGAGGGCATGAAAGAGTAGTTGTGTAGAGAAGGAAACACATCTTCAAGCAAATAAACTAAAGAAAATAACTGGAATAAAAATAAAATAAGAAAAACATTTTTAGTGAATCCCCTCTGTTGAGCAATCATCTCTGGATGCCAGCTCTGTAAACCCACACTCTCTTCTTCCTTCTTGAGTCTCCTGTCACTGCAGGGAATGGGTCTTGGCCACCAGCAAAAGCAAGATCAGACCCATTTTGGTCCAGCCACAATATTTAACTTCTGGAATTTTTAAGTCATGTATAAAACAAGACAAAACCCCAAGGTTCAGTAATCTAACTGCTGTGCCAGGGACACAGGCAAATCAGAGGGATTACAAATGCTCAGTACAAGGGGAGCAGCTGATGTCTAAAAGGCTCAGTAAAATAATAAGAGATTCACACCAGGAAACAGCCACAACAACATGTGAAATGTATTTTAAAGGCATTTAATAGATTTCTATTAACCCCTTGGACTGTTGAGAAAGGCCTGTGGAAATAGAAAGATGTTTCAGATCAGAACCATCAGCTGCAGAGAATGTTAGTTAAACAAAATTTCAGCTTTCTGAGAGACGTGGAGGAAAAGAAATGGTCCATCACAAGAAAACCATCATTTTCTCCTATGCACCCCAAAGCAAAGTTATAATGATGTATGAGGAAATTATTTTCTGCACTTCACTCCTCCTAATAACCCCTTGTCTTTCAGCTAAAAAAAAAAAAGGAGGTAAATAAAAATTAAAGCACAGAAATCAAAAAATATTTAAAATATTATTTCTATTCTCTTCACTTGGGAAGGCACAGCAGTCACCACTATCATCATCTCAAACTCCTAGACATATAGCAACTCCTTTGTTCTCATTAGGGCTACTATGTCCCCACTTTTTTTAATATGTCCTACTTTTCCTCCCTTTAAGCCTTTTTTTACAAAGGCAGGCAATCTCTAATTGTTCCTATCTTTTACTCTCTATCAGGAGAAGTTAGGACTCCTCTGCTCACCTTGTACTTGCCCAAGAAGCTGGCCAAGATCTGTTCATGAGAATAGTTTTTGCTGTTTCTTGGTGATGTCCCTGTTTCAGAAAGACCAAGGCCAAAGCCTGAGAACAAAGCCACCAGATATCCCTTATGGAATTTCTTCTAGGTGTTTACTGGACTCCAGTAGCCAGAACATAACAAATTGTGAAGCATAAAGTTTCTCATGAGGGTTTTTTTGACATATTTGCATTGTAAGTCGTAATACTTTTGTTCCTCCTCAAATACTCCATCCCACTTCGAATCTCTCTTCAGTTATGTCTTTGACAGTGACTTCCACCTGTAAACCTCATGTCAAAAATACACCTTTTGTGAAGCCAAGGAACAACTGAGACTTCCTAAAATACCAATTCTTTCCAAACTGAATTTTGATATCTTGATTTATCCATGAAGTAATGAATGTTTTTCATTCCCTCTCCATAAACTAAGTATTCAGCCTTTGCAATTTCTACCTCTTTGCAATAAAAGTGAATGTGTGTCCCCAGATCAGCAGACTGACTGCTACGGAATTATTTTATTTTTTAGAAATAGTGAGGTATGAACATCAGGATAGCTATTCCCATGGAGTGGGAACAGACTCTGGATGTGAGATATGGGGATTAGAAACATTAAGTATATTCTCAGTTTATAGGATTTTGTTTCCTTTTCATGTGAGTTTTCTTTGCCTTCAGTTTTATATGTGATTGGAAGGATTAATAAAAAATGAAGACATTTAAACCTCCCTCACATTATTTACTTCATACAGTCAACATTCACAAGCATCAAAGCTTCTGTTTCAGTGCCGCATCAAAAACCACAAAGCTTTAAGGCTTGGCCAAAGAATCAACACAAACCTAAAGCAGAGGCATCAGCTCATGAGACTGCTGGCACAATGGATTAAAGAGACATTTTAAAATATCACCAATGCTGTGGGAGAAAAATGAAAAGCCCCCGGTTCTACACTTGCTTTTAAACTAAGTCCAGCTTTTGTAAACTATTCACTGTCTTGATGCTCAACAAATACCTACTGATGAGATTACATCATCTGCTAATGAAAATAATTGCTCAAAGGCTTAACCCTGGTTTGGGGTAAAATATATGGACTGTTCATGCTCTGATTAAAAAAAAAAAAAAAACCAAAAAAACACTGAATAGATTTTCATGATCAAGGAAATGTCATGGTCCTTGCTTGAAAATAAGTACACACTTTCTATGGGGCCTGACAGCTTTCAGATGTGGAATTGGATCCTGGAAGAATAATTTCATTGTGGTGTTCCACAGAATTTCAATACATGCTCAGATTTGCTTCTTCTTTGCCCATTTATTATTAGCTGTTTTAATGCTGGGGACAGCTACCATGGTGGGGGTTTTTTTGTAAGCAATGCCACTACACCTGCACTGTCCGTACTGGGAGATTATGCCTTCCCTTATGGCATGCTGCTGCTTCCTGCCTGCTGCCTCCAGTTCTTCCTCATCTACAGGCTGCCTGGTTTCTCTGTGCAAAACAAGACTGGAAAGGAACAAAATGCTTTATAAATATTATTTGTCTGTCTTTAGGAATGAAAATTCTCTACTGTCTACTCCATAGGAGGGTTGCAGCCTAGCTGGGAGTCAGAGGAACACTACTGTTTGCTGCTTTTTTAGATTACATCATCAGCATTAGCTGTCCTGTCCAGAGATCTGTCAAAGGACAGAAAGGATCTTGGGGATCTACTGTTGTCTACTTTTGTATTTTATTGTTCTGGACCCAAGAGAACAGAGCAGGCAATGGACAGATTTATACAAAACACACGTACATAAAACACTTACAGGAAAAAACAGCTTTAGCGTTAAGAACGAGAAAGCTCCTTAAGAGCCTGTGACCTCCTTGAGAGAGCTGTGACAGGTAGACAGGCAGCCAGAGCAGGGGTGCCCACTGTCACAGTCCTGTCTCAGATCTGAGACAAAGACATCAGACAATTCTGTTATTTCCTTTAATTATGATTCATTTTACTCAAAGTCCACCTCCACCAATGGCATTTTCTGCTGTTCAGTCACATACATTATTAGGCTCCATGTACATTCCTGTCTCATCTCACACTTTGGAAAGAAGGAATCCTGCTTTTTTTTAAGACCCAAAATCCAAATCACTCCGCTTCTGAAGGCCTGGGGGTCCCCGGGATCTGGGAACAGCTCCCAGGGAGGGGCAGACCTTGCAGCCAGGGTCTGTCCCACAGGGAGGAGGGCAGGATGAGGGACACCAGGGACAGCCCCAGCCCCTGGTGTCAGGCAGCCCTGAGGACTGGCTGTGGGGAGCTGGAGGCTGGTGGTGGTGCTGCAGTGTCTCTGGGGCCAGGATGGATGACCTTGGGGGGTCTGAAATGGTGACCTGAGCCATGGGTTGGGCAGGGGAACAGCCTTCACAGAACCAGTTACAGGCTATTACAGCCCTCAGCACTCATCCACAGCATCCCAAGAAACGCCCAGTGACAGCAGAGTTAATGCAAACACAGTGCTGAGAATTCAACCAGTGAAGCAGTTGTCATAAAAGAGACTTTTGGACCTTGCATTCATAGCAGTTTAGAACTGAAAAAGGGAAATAGTATGGCTGCTTTTCCTGTGCACAAGTAGGAGTAAGACCAAAGTCAAGGGCACAACTAGTTGTTTCAAGACTACCATGGCAGTAAGACTGCCATCAAAGGTGGACTCACACAACTCCTCTGAAGATCATGACAGAAGGACTGAAAATGAAAACAAAAGAGCTATATGTGGGTCAGCACAATGTGATGTTTATAAACACAGATAATGATGAACAGATAATGAACAACATTCAAAAAGATAAAACAGTAATAAAATGGTGGTGCTCATACCAAGCTGAGCAATGGAATTTCAGCAAATGATGCTTTATTGTTAAATGGTTGAATGTGGTGCCCAAGGGGGTAACGATGCATTAATGGTTAAGGTGTCTATGAAGCACAACTGTCAGCTGTGAAGGCTGACTATAGGCCTGAACACCAGAGAAAAACAACTTTTACAGTTTTACTAACCGTTGGACACTGGACAATAAAATATCATACTTCCTTTGACATTGTGTCATACTTAGGATTATTCTTTGAAAATTCCTTTCAAATTAAATTAATTCCTTCCTTTTGATGCAACTAGAAAAGCACTAATATTGAACCAAGATAAAACTGTCATTCGTTTTCTCAGAGTACAATAACTTGGCCAAGTTGTAAGTTATATAAAGCTCTGAACTCATTACATGCCTATTTTTAAGCAATGTTTTAGAACTACATTATGTGGAATAATCTTTTGACATTTCCATCAAAAGGAACTATTAAAAATCATTTGTCTTCCTGCACTGTGGGGCATATACTTTTCAGAAAGATTAACTAGTACATGCCACTGTATTTGAGGGTTTTCACAAGTGTTTTTTGTCTTTTGAATAGCAATATGTCATAAAAAAGCGTGAGCTCCTGAAGTTTGGTAGTGCCACTTATAACCTCCAATCTTTCACCTTCATGAAGCTGATTCCTCTGAAAGTGCTCTCTCTGAAATTCAAGAGCACTATATTTTTAGTGAATCCTCTTTAGAAGACATAAGTAATTTTCTTAGTTATGCTGTGTGGTTTTTTTCAGTTATACCACTTCTTTCTTTGTGAAAAAACAATTCAGACTCTGTGACGGGAACTTGGTCCTTTAGAAGCTGAATGAATCTGATTTATTCAAGCAATATGCATTTTGAAAAAGTATCTCAGTATCAGCTCTCAGTATCAGTCATTCAAGTTTCATTTCTTCCATGGAGTTTTGTTATTTTATGCCTGTTTATACCTTTAGTCCAAAGTTGCTTAATGATAGACTATAAAATAAAATAATAATTATGCAACATCTGGTGAAATTCTTTGTTCAACAACATTGGCATTGCTTTGAGAGTGGTAGAATAAGTTGCTTTTAATTCTATGTCCTTGCTAGTGCACTTAGACTTTTTTTTTTTTAGAGTTTTTCTTTTGGATAGAAGGAGAGAATGTAACTTTTACTGCAGAGGTCTTTAAATTAGTGATCTATAGACAGTGACACAGTGACAGAGCTGATCCAGCACTATCAACACTTTATAACTACTCTTTCATTTCTCAATGACTGTAGTGATTTCAAAGCTGTCCTGAAATGTCTGTAGGGCTGTAATTTGACTGACGGTATCAACTTTCTGCATCTACTAATAATCTAATCTAATAATCTACTAATAATCCTTCTTCTCATCTTAGATTTGTTCTTCATTTTTTAAGGATCCCTCTGCAGGACACAGAGGGTTTTTCCAGCTTTTTCCTAGTCATATATATAAAAAACGCTGATTTAAAATAATGATACACCTAAAACACATCTCTAGCCAGAAACACCCAAGATGGTCATGGCTACCTTTAGGAACTATTATCCAGGCTCTCTCTATACTTTTTCTTCTTGCATACTGCTGCTTCTGTATTCAATATCTATTTCTACACTTTGATTAAATGTAAGCCAGCTCTTGCTCTGTGGATTTGCAGTAAGACTTCAAATACCTTAGTACTTAGGAGCCAGAAGTGTTCTTCAGGCAGAATAACACATAGATGTTAATTCAGCATGTTCTAGACTTGGGACACAATTCCTCCCATTCATGTACATCAGTTTTACACTGCTTTAATTCTGTCAACTTTAGCAGAGTTCACCTTGATTTAAATTGCTGAATAAGGGCCTAAGCGAGGCACCAGGATAAATGAGGCAAAAAAATAGCAATCAGATTATATATACATACACACACATATATATATACACACATATATATGTATATATATGTATATGCATATATATGTATATGTATATAAAAATGCTATATGTATTTCCTCACATACAGTTACATGGACTGTTGTTGTGGTATTTCCCATAGACAAAGATGACCCAACATAAAGAGATTAACTAACTGTAGTTAGTTGACAGATACCTAACAGCCAGCAATAAGGACAGAAGGCATTTGAGCCCAGGTGCTAAAGTCGGCATTTGTGTCTGCTTTTTAGTGTGTAATGCATTAGTATCACTCTCTGAAATGTATCTTATATGTGGGAAACTTGCTGCATTTTATTTTCATCTTTTAATTGATTCATTTGTAAGTGTATCTTTTTTTCTCAAGCTTCAGGTGGGTGGTGACACAATTTTGCCACAATTATAACAGAGTCTGCTAGGTTACTGGGAGGGCATGCAGATGAGTGAGGCCTCACTGATGATTCAGATCTAGAATTCAAATGCCTGGAGAAAAAGTTATGTGCTTTGGGCTACATCCAGCCCTGGTAAACATAAGGACAAATTCATTGAAGGCTCCAGTGTTACACCAGCTTTGCCAATAAAGAAGTTAACTGAAGGGTTCTAGCTACTTAAAATTTAGAATCTGACTTAATAAGACAACCTAAAATTATGTCTGCCTGCCTCTTCATTGGATATCTGGTTATACTAAGGGTCTTGCTCCTCATCTTCAAAGCCATCCATAAGATTAGCCTAAGCTACTGTGGATGACCTCCCAAGAGATCTCCAGTCCACTGAGCTCTCTAGAGTCAAAGATAAAACCTGGAGTTAGGACTACGGAAGACAGAGCTCTCCTGACCATTCACCCCCATGCATCTCCACCCTCAAAGAGATGAGCTCTTCTGGGAATCCCAGCTTCTTCAGATCAAAGTGTAAAATCCACCTCTTAACATGGTCTTCCCTCAGAATAAAAGATAAAAAAATCCTGATGTCGAGGAGGTGATGAGAGAGCTATGGTGCTTTTTAATGTGTTTACTTTTACAGTCTGGAATGTGTTCACACAGTACAATGTCGGAGTGCAACAAAAATGCTTCAGCAGGCAGGGAGGTCATTAATGGCATACTTCTGTGCTGGGAAGAGACTAAACAGGAGTGAGGCACAGAGGGATGTGGGACTATGTTTCTGTAGTTTAACCGTAACAAGTAACTTTGGTGGTCTCCATCTTGCACTGTGCTCAGGGTGGTCTACATAAATCAGCAGAATCAGCTTTGACTAGTGAAGTTTTTCATTCATTGCCTCTCTCAGATAAAAGGTAAATTTTCAAAATTAAGAAGCTGTGATCTGATATTTTCTGTGCCATACATTTTAATTTTGACACCCTATGCAAAGGAAACCATGGTTGCATGTGAAATATAAAGAAAATTAATGGTTTTCTTATGCTGTTATTAAGCCCTGCTAGTCTAGTATGGCATGAGTTTCAGTGCAGTCACACACTTACTATGTAATTTGTCTATGTACATTCCTCCTCTTCAGAATGATTCAGTTTTCATGGTGAGGTGCCAAACAAGGATTATCTTCAAGAACTTTTAAAGTTTCGGCATTTCTGCTACTGGCATTAGTAAAAATTTAGTAAATTCTATGTACTTTACTTAAACCATATATGACTAGAAATAGTATTGTAACTAAAGACCACAGTGTATTGAAAACTACATAGGTGACTATCTAAGACTGTACTGCTATTACCTCACTGAGCCTTAGTTCTAAGTCTTTTCTGTAAAATGGCAATTTTGTAAGGATTTCCTTCTTGTAGTTAGTAGTCATGAGAAGGTTTGAATTCCTACTTCATTGCTTGTGGAAAAGCAGCACACCTGAGACAAGCTGGGGTGCCTTCGCACTACAGATTCCTGTACTGCAAAGGTACAGGCTCCACACTCATATAAAATGAAGTAGCCTCTAAAAGTATTTAAACCAGCTTTAGAAGAACTCAGTCTAGAATCAGTATCTTCCCCAAGACAGCTGCTGACATCAGATCCATTGTGACTCCTTTCTAGCATACTAATTGTCAAATAGACACAAGCACGAGGTTAGATTTTTCATTCTGTTTTGTTCATCTGAGATTTTCATTCTTTATATCCGATTATGAAGAACTGGTTTTAGTGAAGGCCTTGTACCTGCAAAATAGAACCTGCTTTGCCTTGTGTCCCTTATTAATCCAGGTGAACATCCATGGAGTTTCTCAGAAGCACACAGGTAAGCACGTACCTGCATGTATACAGGTTTCAGGCCTCCGCTGTCCACATTATTGCACCATACATTTGTGATTACATACTGTATTTGTTATATTTCCTCTAAGATTTAAAGTGAGTGCGAATACCAGACATATAATTAAACTATACACTGGACTAAATCCTAAATTCAAGTAAGTCAGCAATAATAAAATAGAGCAATGTAATTGAGATGAGGCTGCTGATTTCAAGTGCACTACTTGGATTTTTACTGCTGTTGTAGAAATTAAAATCTGGCCTATAGTAGTATTGTTTCAGTCCTGAAAAACCTTTTCCACAGTTATTTTTTGTTCATATTGATAGGGCTGTAAATAAGTACTTACCCCATAAAATGAATATGGTACATGGAATACTTGGTCTTTGTATGCTTGCAATGTATGTAGCCTAATACAAGTATAGAAATGGATTAGACATTCCTCTTTGGTTAAGAGATATATCAGTGCATAAAGTCACAGTCTGGGTTCATTTAGCCTTTTCATTTGTAGTGCTCCATATTACATGAGTGCAGATCTATTTGAATCTCTTTAATATTCATGATCCTCTCACCAGTCTGAGTGAAAGAGATAAAGCTTTTGATAGCAATCTCAGCAACTTGATTAACAATGCACTAATCATCACTACCATTGACCTGATTCAGAAATGTTTTCAATTCATCCATCACTTTATAACCAAAGATGATTGCATTACCTTAGCATTTTTTATTTAAATAAAACCACATGAGCTGTAAATATCTTGCCATTTTACTAAATGCACCTTGGTACCAAATTAATTTATTTTTAAAACTAAATACCAAAATGACCTATAATAACCAATTAGGGCAGGAGCGTAGGGAAAACGTATCACAAGTGGTCTGCAATAAAATCAATTCACTTTGACTTCACATCAATAAATGTTAAATTGTGCCAAGGAATTAATTTTGCAATAAATTGTTATTGTTGTTATAAAATCTAACTAACACATATTACCAGGAGTAATTATCCATATATCAGAATGCATTGAATGTAGAGTGTGCACTATAATTACTCCCAAAATTGCTTATCATTCAAATGGTAATTTTAGGGATAATGTTTCTTTAACTATAACTTTATAAATTTCATCTGAAATTTATATTTTATTATTTTAAATCTTTACTTAGTACTGCATGGAAAACAGAAAATGGACCGTAAAAAATGCAACAGATAATAAATACAGTAATATAGTTTAATCAGTATGTCTTAATTTTACATATAATTGCTCAATGTTGCAACAGTATTTGCAAAGTAAGATACCTCATTTTGAGTGGAATTTCCTTCATGAGTGCTAACTGGAATTTTCAAGCCTATTCATAGCAGTAGGTAGAGTATAACACTCTAAAAATATTAGCATCCAGGCCTGTGTGAATATAAAACTTCTAGGGGTCATTAACTGTTATCCTTAGATATTGAATTTTTCTCTTGTCCTAACATTTGTGTTCAGTCTGAAGTTCATTCTTACAGGGGTTTGGTTCAGAATTCTGAAACTGTAATATCAATGACTAACCAAACCAAACAAAACCAACCAAACAAAAAAATCCACCAACAAAAAAAAGCTAAGTAGAGATTCAAGCCTTTGTACTACTGTGCCTTTTCTAGACATGGGAGCACTGAAAGGCTAATTCCAGAATGCAGATACTACCCTGCTTTTAATAATTCTTAAATACTGAGATTAAATTGGATGGATCATTAGAAGTTTGTAATTATGATGACTATTTTCAGCTCACCTGAAGCTTTCTAATTAGGTCTGTCATTTTTTTCATTTTTTAGGTGCCTCAACAACATCATATATCTGAAGTTCTGAACATCCCAAGTCAGAGAAGAATATGCCTGGAAAGATATCAGTATTTTGTATAACTGTGTCATCAGACATAGAATCAATAATATCTCGGTACAATTCCTAACAGTATCCAGTTGCTTACTGATGGATTAAGTGTAAGTTAGTGGTGCTTGTTTAGTTTCATTGTCACTACTAGGACTAACTTAAAAATTTTTGGCAATGTCTGTATGCATGGCAGGGGGTTTGAATGATTTCATTCCCAGAACTGGTCACCATGGTTTAAACAGTGACAATTATAAAAGGAAGAGATTAAGGAAGCTCAGCTTGTGATGCTGTGCAACGAAGCTCTTCCTTGCAACAGGAAACTCAGTCTATGCAACTGCTATTGGTATTTCTGTATGACAACTACAAAAAGGAAAAGAACACTGATACAGAATGGCCCTTTGCACATTCAAAATACATTAATATCATGATTAACTTTGTTTGATTATGAACTTTGTTTTTTCTTCTCACGAAACAACACTATTCAGTTGAATATATGCTTTATGCTACCTTATTGTCATACTACCTTACACACAGTAGCTCAAATCAGAAAACAAAAAGGCTTTTTCAAAGTATTTTAGAAACATAGCTTTTTTAAAACAAATTTGAAGTGGCATAATAAATTTTGGATCCTGTGGGCACTACTGAATTTGGAGTTTCATCAGAAAATATTTGTGAAGATGATCAAATCACTTGTTTTTCAAATGTCTGTAACACACATCTTGAAGATGCAACAGAATTTTCTAACATTTATTTTCTTTATTGCCCTAGGTTAACTGCTTATGCCTAAAAACCCAATCATTAGCAAGAATTCATCATGATCATGTAATTGCACTTTCGTTTTTGGAAGTGATCAACATATTTTGTAATGATGAAATAGGTGGTCTCTTAGTTAGTCCACATCTTGTAGTTGTAAGGAAACATTTCTGTAGTGAGCAAAGACATTTTAAACCTCCTAAAACTGCACTGTAAAAAACTTCAGTGTAACTGGGTACATGTGACTTCTCATACTTTGGACACCCAGTCTAACCCCATCAAGGTACGCTCCTATCTGGGTCAATCCAAGTTAGGTGACTGATGTAAGCCACACACCCTCCAGGAGCACACAGACAGTCTATATAAAGTTGGTCTCCTACGATAGCTAATGTTCAGTAGTATAATTTTTATATTACTGACCCTATTTTTACATCTTTTCTTGATATTATTCCTTACAGAAATCTCTCAGAGATGTCCAAGGGTTTTTTAAACCAGGAGCTGTTAAGTACTTCTGAAGATACTGAGACAGTAAATTTTTAGGAATATTAAAATGATATTTGGAGAATGAAATGCTAAGAAAAAAGTTAAAAAGTTAAGATACTGACAAGATATAAATAGTACATAAAGGCTGTAGTACCTAAAGTGCCTAAGTGCACCTTTCTCTTCTAGTAGCTGCTTCTGATTCAGTAGTTTTAAAGATTTGAAAAAGTGAATAATTTTTATCCAATTTGTTATTTTAAATATATTATCTAAAATTAATTTTGTAAAGAAAAATGTGTGTCAGCTTAGCCATTTAATACAAAAATATATGGCCTAGAGAAATGTTATTTTAAGCTCTTCGCCTTTTAAATTGTAACAGTCTGTATATCTATTTGTCTAGACTCCATCAAGGTGACTATTGTAGCTGGAGGCATCGGTTTGAAGAAGACTAAAGGGCTACATCATGTCAAAGCCTCAAGTAGGAATTATTGCCTTTCTTACCCCAGTTCACAGCTGTATTATGTCACCAAATCACATCACAGTGTAATCAAAGATGAATAAAATATTTTTTTTCTTTACCTTAAACGCCTTCCCTGTCAATTACAATCAAAGGACATGATTTCAGGTCTGTCAGTTTGCTGGGTTCTCTCCTACTGATGACTCCAAAACTGTAATCTGCTAAATATAAAATGAATCAGAGAAGTCTTAGAATGATTCTGCTATTAAGAAGAAGAATGTTTTTCTCCCACAGGGGACAGGAAAGTAATTGGTCTTTAAAGAATGAATTCAAAGATGTTAAAAAATGACCTTTTTTGGTCCTTTTCTCTCCACCTTTGGCTTTCTGAGTTTTTTTTCTGTGCTAAACCTTCAGCTGCTCAGTGTTCTCCTCCTACGAAGATAAGCATAAGTATTCTAATAAAATCTGTCCAGTTTTGTGTGCCATTAGAGTAAACATTTAACTGGTGTCTTGTTTGCTACATCACACCTTTTTTCCCTCTGCATTATTGTCGATTAGGTGGTTTGTAATGGGCAGGCTGTACGCCTGCTGCAACTCCAACTTCTAGGCAGTTTAGTGGCTTGATTACATCATTAACCATAATCAAAAGCATTTCCCCAGAATGATTTTACCTTGGTAGTAAGGGCTGCTGCCTTTGATCTCAGTAGCAACATTTTACAATAGGTTGCTCCTCATTTACACTACAAATGCTGGCAAAAATGAAAGTGGTATCTTCCCTAGTAATACCAGATAAAATAAAATAACTGGTTCAGCAGTCATGCCAGCTGTTATCATTGATGAACAATGGGTTTTTTCTTTCAGGAAAAAAGTATGTATATACACATATACATGTATGTGTGTGCATATATACACATACACATGTATGTGTAATATTCTGTGTATTGTAATTTTCTAATGTATATCCTTGCATTATACTTAGCAACACATCCCTTTAAAATGTTATACATTTTAACACTTAAAATGTGATATAAGCCATGCCATTGGATTGCAGCCTTGCAAAATGTTTTTAGCTGCAGTAAAAAATTTCATTACACCTGCACTGCTTGCATGTAGACCAGAATTTCATTTCAGTGCACTGAAGTCTTTTCAGAAGCTTCACAGCAGATTTAGTTTCCAGTATTTCTAATGATGCATCCTTGTTATAAGACTAGTTCAATAGTTACAGCTCATATCAGTTATTTGCACTATGAAAACATCAATGGACTAACCACTCCAAAACTGAAAACCTAGATGGCAGACTTACCTATTACAGGGAGATTATCCAAGTGCTATTCTAGAGCACTAGCAGCAATACACCAGATGCATGTAATAAAATTCCTGTTTGATCTGTAATGTCTCTAGGACCAAGCTAGAGCTGACCCATGTGGGTGTGACAGACAGAGATGTTCAAAGACTGCTATACTGGCAATGCCCTTGATCTCTCCTGTGCTCTTCCTGTCATATTTTACAGTTGGGTCCTTTGGTCTTTTATGCTGGATCTAAAGAAGATGGGAAGTGTTTTGTGGCCTCCAGCATGTGTCAAACGGATAGCAAGGGAAGAGTTGTTTTGTGGACCTCTCCAAGCTGTGTATCTTGACTGACTTCTGGGGATTAGGTTTGATGTCCCAGCTGCAGCTGTTTAGACCTGCATCTCTACGCTATTCCCAGCCAACTGATCCATGTACTGCACGATCACAGGACATGGAGGATTTTTGTACCCTCTCACATAACAGCTCCCTCCCTGTTGGAGCTGGACAGCCAGGATCTGGGTGCCTCTAGCTACTCTGGATCCATAGTCTTACTTGCTAGCAAATTTTCCATCTAAACCTTTTCCCCAAACCCTTATTTCTTTATTACTTTATTCCCATTTCAAAGCAAAAGTGCTGAGATTTACAAGTGTCTAACAGGCACTTATCTTCCATATGCTTGCTTGAGGAGCAGCAGAAAAGGAAATTAGTGCCATCCTCTTGTAGGTTAAACCAGGGAAATTTGTTTGATGTTTTTCAGTTGCTGATAGTTTTGTAGCCTCTAATATAAGCATAAAAGACACAGCAGAAAAAAAAAAAAAACAGAATCTGCTGAGGTTGTCATCAGTTTATGCCATACACAGTGACAGAAATAGGGCTTTCTGGTAATGCACTTTCAATTTTCAGAGATGTCAATGAATAAAGGAAGAGTAGAAAATAAGTGCCAATGAATAACGGGCAGGTAGCTACTGAGTCCTTCCTTGGCAGGTGTCCAAGAAAGACACAATATGTTTATAGGGATATTCCCTGGTTTTCCAGAAAAAGAAAAACACATACGATCTCTAGTGGCCAATCTAAAATGGTCACTGCCCTTAGTAGGATGATGTACCACATAATCTGCAAACATGGAGACACAAGAAGCACACTGCCCACATCCATCAACTTAGTAAATGCCTCCAGATTAGCAGAAATATTTTGAAACAGCCAATAATTATAAAAGAGTTGCTTGCCATTGCATAATTATTTTATAAACCACATAACATACAACTGTTACTTAGTCACAGAGGCCCTCTTCACACTGTACCATATGGCTAATGGCTTCTATCGCACATCACACCATACTGAGTACTCCTTCTCATCATACTGTATTGGCTACTGGCTCAGTTTGCTGCTAATGTCTGTGTTACCCTTTCACTGCATGTTTATTTTATGAAATTGTGGCATCTGTTTTTGGTGTTTATTCTAAAATGACAAAGTGCTATGTTCCCAGCCCTAGCCTGAAAATTACCTCAGTATTTATTTCCCAAGGTAGGCTTAAAAATATATTTTTGCTGTCTTTTTCTTGAATCTCTGACAAACAACTCTTGACCGTTTTTGCATTTGGATTTAAAGTAAGAGAATTTTTTTGTCTCTTGAATTTTGTTCCTGAGTGGTTTCCACTAATACTGGATCTTTTCATTCTGTTGACAAGAACCATGCTTTGCCTGCACTGACCAAGCTGCCAAATACTATTAGTCTTCTTTTTCATTCAGCTCCCAAACACCTTCATAATCTTTGCACAGCTAATATCTAATTCTAATGTGAAAGCGCTATTGCAGGACCTACCCATCAGGGCTACACACAAAGAACATTTTTTGAAGTTTCAGTGGTATCATAGCAGCTGGAATAGAATGTAAAAATAAAATAATTATGTAGAGCATTTTTTTAAATATTTTTTAAACTTCCATAACAATACTTTAAATGAATTACTAGAATTGGAATGATGATAAAGATTTTAATTTTGTGTCACCAACCAATGTGTCTGATTCAGGCAAAACATTGATTCCACCCCAGACACCAACAACAACTAAAGACACAAACAACTTGCGTTTGTAGGCCTAGGTCCAACAGAAGTTATGTTTGACATCAGCCAAGTGTATGCTGTAGAACTGGGTTATTTGCAGTCACTTTCTCCCAGAAAAATCCTGGAATATCTTCTGCAGCCACAGACACCCCTTGACAACGGAAGTCGTGGCAGTCTGTTGGGCAAGACAGCCGGGTCAAGGATAGCTACAAGGCTGGCAACAGTGCAAATGTTATGCACTTGCTTCTCCCAGGTGAATCACAGAGAAATGTGGTGGTGATCATCTGTGTACAAGTGTTGTACTGTCGGCCCTTGCTGTAAGCCTCACTGTGAGACTATGAAGTCTAGTTTTAGAACCGATCCTGCTCTTGTTAAAGTTGGTGACTTGCTTCCAAGGCACTTCAGAAGGACCAGAATGAGGTTTTTGGAGAACAATCCAGTTTTGGGTTCCTCAGTGTCTTTTTACATCCATATGAATTGGCCATGAGCAGTGTCCTGTGGGATGTACCTAGGCAGTCCTGCATGGCCTGGGGACTGACTGGTCCACCAGCTCAGAGCTCACCTCAGCTTCCAGCACTGGTTCCTGTGCAAATGGCCTGTTCTCTCACCCTGCAAACCAGTGCTAAGCTAAAATCAATCTACTCGCTCGTCTGCTGACAGATAACGCAGTTACAGGGAGCTAATTGACAAATTCAGGCATTTGCTACAACACTTGGCAAAATTACTCAAATTTGTTCAAGTATTTTTGAAGCTGCCTCTGCTGCTCATGGTGTTCCTCAGGCACTTACAGTAACTAATACCCAGGGAAAGAGAAGAAAGACCCATTCCAGCACACCAACTCTCTACTGAATACCGTCTGCGGCAACTACAGAGCTTTAACTGCTTCTTGATATGTTTTTTAATTGGCCTGTTCTAGTTTAAAGTGTCTTGCCTTATCTTTTTCTTGGTTTTTTTTTTTTTTTTAGTAGATGTCACACTGTGAAATTGCCTTGGTGAAGCAAAGACAGAGTGAAACAGTCATGCACAACGGGGAGACTAAACCAGATGATTTCCATGTATCGGTCAATATATGGAGCTGATTATACTGTCAATTCATCATTTGGAAAATGCTAAATAAAAAAAAAAAATTAAAAAAAGAGGAAAACATTTTGTCAAAAACAAGGAAGGAGAAAGTGTTAAATGCCTGTGTCCAATGATGAGACAGCCCAGAACCATAAACCAACCCTAAAACCAAACTATAATCGTGACCGAGAAAAAGCCAAAAATCTAAACCGAACTAATATTAATACCAATCTTCAATGACAAACCAACAATTCCGAAAAACAAACAAAAACTATATATATATTTATATAAATGCAAAATGTAAACAAATGCAAAATATAAATATTACATAAAAAATAATATAAAATAAAGAATAGAGAATGTAGTAGTTTTGATTTTAGACCCTCCTTGGTAACCAGGTTGTAACTGAAGAAGTAGTCATCCTCCCAGTATTCCATATGATTTTCTACGTAAACCAAGGTATAAATAAGAAGGGGGAGAAGCCTCTTGCTCTCTTTCCTTTCCGGTGGATCCAGGAGCAGGTTCTCTGCTATCGGCTCTGCTCCTGTGGAGGAGTGAGGCCCGGTGAGGCCTTGTGGACCTTGGGAAGCGGAGAGTGCCGGCGGTCGCTTGGTGCAATTCTGCTATCTTGAAGAGAGTAGTAAGATTTTCTCTTGTTAGTTTGTTATTAGTTACTCCTGAATTTTTATTGTGTATATCTGTTTTGGATTTTTTTTTTTCCTTCCCTCTCCCTTTTCCCTTCGGGGCAGGGGGGGGTGTTCGGGGTCCCTTCTCCTGTGTACATAGTATTCTAATTGTGTATAAGTGTAAAAACGTGTATATTTTTGTACAGCTTTAGTCTGCTCATTTCGGCGTTTCAATAGCTTTTCCCTTCTCCCTTTCCCTTACGTTCATAGAAAGGGTGAGGGGAGGAAAGGCTGCAAATTGTAAGGTTTGAGCATTCGGCAGAAAAGTCGAATCCAAACCGTTACAGCCTGACAAACAGTTGGAGAAGTTTAGATCTGATTTGATTCAAAATCGTTGTATACCTAAGTGCAGTTTATTATTGGTTAACCTAGTGCATTTTACTGTATATTTAATAGGAAACACCTGCTTTCCAGTTTGCAAGAAATCATACAGTTAAAAAGTATTTTTTCTATTATTCAATTTTAACTTTTGCAAATCTTTTAATGTGATAAAAGAAACCAACATGATATACTGGGTTGCAAAGACAGGAAGAAAGAAACAATAGGAAAAGGAAATGCTAAAACTTTTTTTTTCCCAAATATTCTCAGGCAAAAAAGGGAAGAGTTGAATTCATAATATATTATCCAGACAATCTCTCTGGACTACCAGCGTGTCTTCCATTAAATGAAGATTCATAAGGAGCCAATAGGCAATCTAAGCAATATATACAGTCATCAAATAAAGGACCATCAAGTAGCAATAAGAAAACCTCATTCTTTAATTTGACTATTGACTTTATGAAAAAAAATCTTTACATCACACATTTTGGTCTGCAGAATCACGGAGACATGCTTTACTGCATTTGTTGTTGCCACACAGATGTGGTATTGTCCTGTGAAACAAAGTTTGATTCTACCTTGCGGTTTCCTTTGCATCTATGATACTTGGATTAAGCGTTATTCAAAAGTAATGCCTCATTTCCTTCCATACCTCCATCTTTAGACTGCTGTCAAGTATTATTTATTAACTCTATTATAGTAACACATTGAGGCCCTAATCAAGATTATGCCCCTACTGTGTTAAACTCTGTACATTATAAAATAAAAGATAATCCTTCTCTTAAATTCTTACATCAACATAAGTGAAAGATGTTAGCATAACAGCTCATGATAGAGTAAAAAGAACTTAACTTGGTCAATGAATGATGGTAAGTCAGTGGCAGAGCAAAGACCAGCATAACCTCTCAGCTCCAGCCCCCTGCTCCCAATCAGCATGGATGTAACAAGAATGATGGTAAAATGTGTATGAGAACTTTTTTTTTTGGAAGAAGAAGGAAAGGACTTTAACAGCTTTGTTTCTTTTTTTTTAGCTACCTAGGTTGTCCCTTTGGACTGGCATCTCTTTGCTTTACAGAGATAAAGTGAATGGAACAGATTGCTTATTGACAGAAGGAAGAAAGCCAAAACTTCTGTATATTAGTTAAAAAGTCATTAATATGAGAGCAAGTATCTGTTCTACAGTATCTAATGTCCTTCATTTTTCAGTACACAAGATCCACTGTTTTTCTCTATTCTCTCACTGCATTTTAGACAAGATGGAATCAAGGCTCCTTGGTCTCACTGATGCAGTGGAGCAACAAAGATATTCACATCAAAAGAGGTGTGGTTACCCTAAGCAGAAAAAAATATCCCCTTCCACGTTCACCTTCTGATTTTAAAGAGATGCAGCACTGACTAAATAGCAGACAAATAGTTGCATCTGTTACTATCATGACGAGCCATTTTAACGATATATGTTTTAGGGGGAATTCTATTTGGGGGTTAGCATGCTAATCTGAACTATACATGTCACTGAATTCCCTGATCATAGCTTCTTTTAAAATAATAACAATTAGTACAGAGAGGTAGCTCTTCACATTAGGAGTGGATTTTATGTTGATGATCTTCCTTAACTACACAGTGAAAAGGCTTAATTCCTGAAAGAAAACACCTTGGTCGCCACACTGGACTGGAAATAGCCAAGTCAGACATGAACAGCAGCAAGTAGAACTGGAATAATGACTTAAAACTACTTCCCAATGCAGACACAGATAATGACAAAAAACTACTTTCCCAAAAACAATTCCTGTTAAATAATTCTTGAAGTAGCTTGACTTAGTCGAGAACTTATAGATAAAATCAGTTAAATCTTACTGCCTACAACTAGGTCTAGGCATCTGCATTTAACAAGAACCTCAAAACCTTTTACAGATGAATTGTGGCTGAGATATATGCAGGGTGAAGAGCTCTTCAGAGTCTGTTCCAATGAAAATATTGTCTAAGTACATAAGCATTAGAGCTGAACAAATAATTCTCAATGAATAATTTATCTGATTGATTTCCCCTTTTTATTCTTTCCCTCTTCAGAGGCTATGCATGGACAGAACAAAAAGTATATTGAATTTATTCATTATTTGAAATTATTCACAATCTTGTTCAGTGAATAATTCTAGGCCTGCAAATCCTTTGAACTGTGGACTTTGAGTAGCTAATTTGCAGCTCACACCGTAAAGTGTGTAATAACGCACTAACTAGCTAGCCAAGCACAGTTTTTAATTGCAAGAGTCTGACATCTGAGTGAGTCCTGTTTGAAATTCAGTTCAGTAAGTGTACAAATGCTTAAGCTAAAAAGTCATATTTCACAGGCATTTTTGCTAGTTCAGTGCAAGTGTTCCAAAGATGGGTTTGAAGTATTTGGATACCAGGCTGCCCATTCATGCAGTTCTGATAGAACCCTCATCTTCTAATGAACCTTAGCAATAAATAGATTAACTTATTCATGAGTGGAAGCCTTCCACTTAGTATGAAAGCACATATTAATAAGACTAGTAAGAATGTTCGTGTGATAATTTTTGCATTACTGAGAGCTCACACTGACAAAGTAGGAAAAGGAAAAATACCACCTTGGAAAAAGTGGAAGCACTGAGTTGAGTCTGGCAAATCTTTGCAGAGCCGGAACTACAGTCATGTTTTGTGTCCTCTTCCTTCTCTCCTTTATTTACTCATGTCTGTCCTTGACAGATTCATCAGTTTTAAAAGTGAACTTCTTCTGGGTCGCCATATCACTCTTCCCCTTGAAAGACTGGCTACAGAGAGCTGATCAAAACAGAGGGCAGGTAGACAACCAGAGCAGGATTTCAAGAAAGGCTTTAGCATGCTTTAAAGTGTTTCAGCGAGGGGCTTGCTGAGGTCAGAGGCAGCATTAACAGGAATTTGTCTGCCACTTCTTTGGTGTTTCTGGGTGTCCCTAGAGGCTTTCTCATATCCTACCTTTGAACTTCAGACTTCTAGCAAGCTGGTGCATATCTCATTCCACAATTTTGATTGTGAATCTAACCAAAGAAAGAAGCTAGAGTTTATTTACCAGCCATCAATCAGCAAATAAATTATTTACAGATGTCTTCATTTATTTGACTCTTTCATTTATTTACTTATGGCTACAGCAAATACCACCACCAGACAGTGTCCAGATGGAAAACAATCACCCCGCACTGGAACCGTATGCTTCCTAATAGAGGTTGAGAAATTATTTGAATTTCAGACAGTTAGAAACAATTAGAAGTAAACTCAGGCCTGTTTTTGCAAGGAAATCCCTTCTGGACACAGTTGCTATTAAATCTTTCTGATGTATCACAAAGAAAAAAGGGATTTGACCTTCAGAAAGGACTGTGAGCCCTAAGTGAATGGTAATCCTGTGTAAGTAGCAACTCAAGAATAGACTCTAATCTGCACTGTGTCAAGTGCAAGAGCAACCAATCCATGTTGTTTATCCAAGCACACGTCACCCAAGGCTCAGAGATGCCACATCCTAGATGTAGCATGACAGAAGAGGCCTTTGATTGACAAAAGAGAGGAAGAGGCCTTTGATTATATTGGAAAAGAAATTATTAGAATTGTTCCAGCAGATCAAATTTGAATATAAAACCTTACACTACTTGAAGTTGCTTAGTAAAGTTTATAACCTCTTACAACATAACTCTTACAACACTGAGATAAAATAGGAGCACAATGAGATTGATTTAATATAGGTCAGTATAGATGACAAGAAAGAATGTATCTCTGCCTTCACTGGCATCTCACACACTTTACAAATCCAGCGAAGTAACAGTTCTCAGTAATATCCAACACTGGGAGCATGCCGTTTGAGACCTTCTTCTCTGCATCTCCAGACTGTGTTGGAACAGAATCCAGACTATCATCTGGATCACTGGAGTCCAAAACTCTACAGACCTCCTCATCATTGCTCTAATGGTAGAAATGATAGCTTTCATCTGCACTCCTCCAAATCCAGATGCACTGTCATTTGCTCCTGCTGTGGCACTGTATTTTGAACTTCATGTTTCACTGGGTTGTGCCTTACAGGCAAAATGGATACCTTATAATTCTAGAGAGGAACTGAATTAATTCAAGTTCCAAACATCATTTAAAGATGTTTGTTTGTGTTCCCAGATATTGTGGTCATTTGGAGGGATGTTGTTTTTTTTTCAGTCCTGGCTTTTTCTGTTACTTCTTGCAGGTGATAAAATGGGATAGAACCCTTGTAAAAATTCTCCCAAGGAGGGTATTAGATGACAGCTTGAAATCAAATGCAGTGCCTGGGTATTTAAAGAAATAAGAATCCAGGAAACAGATTCTACGCAATAAAAAGAGAACAACACTGTACTAGAAAGAACTGCATGACCATCTTGTTTAAATAAGAGACAAGAAGATGATCAACATCATGCCTTATTAATAATAAAACTGGAAGTCATAACTATGGAACTAATCTATCTTGGAGGGAACAGTATATTCCCGTATTTCCTGTCTTGGAGGCAAGAGCAGATTTTTGCCACAGAAACTGCTTTCTACATCCAAAAAGATGGGTTTCATCAGAAAGCTTATTCCTTGTTGTAAAGAAGCTGAAATATTTTGGAGGCTTGCCAGACATCATGAAAAGCTGGGTGTCCTAGGGATTTCTTCACATCAAGGACTGTGAGTTCCATTAACAGCAGAGAGAAGAAAGATGAAAACCCTTGCTCATACACACAAAGTTCAACAACTTTCAAAATAATACTCCACTTTTTAGGAGCTTGTAAGGTGTTTCTCATAATAGAAAGGAGCGGCAGACTAAGTTTGTTAAACAAGAAGTGATTTGGATCAGGACATTAAACACAAAAGAAATTCTGAAGGCTTAGATAGAAAGAGGCAAAGAGACCTTCCTTCAGTTTTTCCTGTCCAGGAATCTGGGAACTGGTTTTGCCTTGACTGACCTTTCCTAACAGAATACAGATTAGTATGAAGTGTTTTGTTTCTGGACACCATTGCATAAGGACGGGAACATGTCTTGTCAGCCATAGTCTGAAGATCATACATGCGTAATTTAACAGCTTTGAATCTGTTCTCTTGCCAAGCATCTTCAGAAAATTTCCATTATGCAGACAGAAGGTGATCACCATAAATTTAATATCTTACAGATCTTTTTTTTCTGTTGTTCATGATCAGCCTTCTACATTTTCAGCTTATGAAGATACAGATGGGATTAACTAAACAGTACAGAAGCTAAATTTACTTATATCCTCGGTTATACTTCGATGTTATTTTACAAACATGAATCTCAGTCTCTGATCATAAGCAAACTAAATGTACTTCTAAAATGAAATCACCCTATCAGTGGTACGGTTTAAAATTGCTATTTTCTTTCCTTTTTTTGTTTTTTTTTTTCTGATATAGAATTACTTTTTCCAAGGCTAAATAAATAGTAGATGGGTCAATATTTAGGTCACAAGCTCTATCTTTTCATTGCCAGGTAATATTCATAGCACAGCAGGGCTAAATGATGCTCCACAGTTTGAGGACATTTGATGGAATCTTTGCAGTGATTACTTTAAGTGGTGACATTTAAGTGGCATGAAGTGGACATCTAAATCTTTGGATTTTGGAATGAAAACTGTTATGGGAATATTTTCAATGGGAGGCACAAATGAATATCCATTTGTCATCTTCCTTTTCAATGAACCTTTTTTGTGTTGCCCAAAATTAAACAATTCAAGTCATCTTGACACAATAAAGTCATTTTGACACAAGTCATCTTGACCCTTTAAAGATCGAGTAGCTTTTAACTTCATAATACAACACTCCAAATAGGGGAGCCCACAACTGGAGACAGCATCCCAGATGTGGCCTCACCAGTACTAATTAGAAAGGAAGGAACTCTCCCTCCCTGGGCAACACCCTTCCTACTGCATTGTTGACTGATATTCAATTTGGTGCCCACCAGGACCTCTAGACTCTTCTCTGCAAAGCTGCTTTCTGGCCAGTTGGACCAGCATGTGCTGGTGCCTACTCCTGCCCAGGAGCAGAATTGTGGATTTCTCCTTGTTGAACTCCATGAGGTTCCTGTCAGCCTGTTTCTCGGCTCTGTTGATGCCCTGGTGAATAGCAACACAGCCATCTGGTTTATCAACCACTCCAGTAAGTTTTGTATCATCCTCACACTTGTTGAAGGTGCACTGTCTTCATCATCCAGATCACTAATGTTAAACACTATCTGCCTCAGTATGGAGCAGTGGGGTACACTGTTGGCCTTCAGCTGGGCATCATTCTGCTGCTGAGCTACTGAGATTTTCATCCACCTCACTCCCCAGTTTCCTAGTCCATGCATCACCAGTTTGTCTATGAGAATGGTGTGGAAAGCAGTGGCAAAAGCCTAGCTGAATTCAAGATATGCAGGAGTGACTCCTCCCCCCTCATCCACCAAACCAGTCATCTCACTGTAGAAGGCTGTCAGGTTGGTGAAACGTGATTTCTGCTTTATAAATCAATGCAAACTACTCCAGTCACCTTCTTGTCTTCAAATCATTGGAAATGGTTTCCATTCAGCAGCAAGTTTGTTGGTTTCTTTCTTGAAAATATTCACCTCAGAATTTTTATGGATTAAAAAATATCTTTTCATAATAGTGGTACATCAGCGGGAAGAAAAAATAGTAAAGGCAAGTGGCAACCTATTCCAGAACTTTAAAGGTAGGACACAAAGCTAGGTTAGGATAAATTATAATTCTCTTAATTGAAAGACTTGAAATGAAAAAGCAAATTCTGAGAGAAATCATAAAAGGAAGTTCAGATTCTAATTACAGTTTATTACAAAAATAATTTTTAAATTTGAACTAATTTCCATTTAGCAAGGTTGAGAATGATCATAGTCTCTTAGAGGCAAAACTTTTCTTGCTCTGTTCCAGTAGTTTTTGGTCTGGGTTTGGTTTTATGTTTAGCAGAATAAAATTTTTGCTAGTGAAATCACTAAAATAAATCTGTAAAATTACACTGTCTCTAATAAATCGTTAGAAGGTACAAATCTGAACAATGAACAAATTTTTCTAAAAAATGAAGTTCTGTTCTGATTCCATTTACACAGAACTTCATAACATTAAGAAGGGGTAAGGTCGGGCATCTTATTTTTTCTAAAAAATTGTTGATGGAAATCACATCCTGTAAGTGCTGATTCTGCATTAAGAACCCACTGGTTGTGATCAACAGGAGGAGGAGGCTCAAGCCGACCCTCGCTCTCCTCGGGTGTTGTTGCTATGGCAATACTGAGCATCAGATTAGACCAGCTGTACAGAGTGACATGCTGTGTGCTCTCTGAGCCCCGACTTTGCTCTTTCTTTTGTTGTTGTTTTTATTAAAATAGCAATACAGATTTTTTTTGGTGAACATGTGTAATAATAATGTGTGAAAGAATAAACTCATTAGACAGCAGAAGGTACTGTCAAGGCAAAAAACTCATGGCAATTAGAAAGAAAAAGGCATGTTGTATGTGTGGTAAACCCTCACATGCCAAGACGGAGCCAAAAACTGAATGAAAACCTCTCTGCAGTCACATTAGCACATTAATATTCATCACTGGTGTTTAGGGGTTTTAAACTCTCCTTTGAACCCACTGCCAGCAGCAGGCACAGACCCTTTAGCACTGACCTGAAGTGGTGTAAAACCTAAAAACAGATAACCACAAGCCTACAATTGAAATCTTCCCAACTAACTCATAACAACTTAAAAGAGAGAATTATAGAACACTAATTAATAAAAGAAAGATAGAAACTTCATTTCCATTGCCTGTTGGATTTTTCACCTTAAAAACTACATTTAGTGTCTTTCATTTATCTACTCTTCCTTAAAGACTGTTTGTGTTTAGCATCACTGTGTGGTAGGGTCACAAATTAATGATAAAATCCCCTGTCTGCATAAGTACACACACACTCAAATACTCTGACATATTTGCTCTAGAAAAAGAACACAATGTTTTAAGAGGTTGCATCTCTGAGAGATGCACATACTGCAAGAATCAGGGAATCCAGAAAAGTTTCACTGTCATTTGAGTCCTATGCAGCTGGTCCCTGTCCTCTTGGTAACTCAAGGTCTGGCTGGCAGCGTTTTTTGAATTCCATGCACTCTTTTGATACTTAAGCACTGTGATTGAATAGCTTTTACTTAGCAGGTTCCCTCAGTAAAACCCCAATCAAGCTGAAAGTAATTGTTTAATCCATGAGTTGGTCTAAGGCCAGGTCAAGTTGGTCTCATTTATCATCTTTTTAAGGTGGAGGTTTTAAATATGGACAGATGATACAGCTCTAAGTGTTGGAACCCATATGGAGAAGGTATGGCTCCATTGCTATTAACAAGTCATTGTTAATACCTCTTTGCCAAAGTAGCAGAACACAGCGCCTGGTCAAACATAAAAGCCTTTGAAGGTTCTTAAGGGAATTCAGTTAGACTTTCACTGTGTAAATGCACAATTTGTTTCTACTATATAGACCTTGAAATGAGGTAGATCCCAAAGGCTAAAAACCATCTGCAAGATCCTGTATAGGTCAAATATTCTACTGATGTGATTTTCTCTTTGAAAATTGGTTTACAGGTGGTTAGCAAGGTGTTCACAGTGTTCAGTTTTATTATTTCATTGTTGACATTTTTGTCCAGTGCTCTGAGCATAACTTTGTGAATTCAATACAATAATTACTGCCTAAAGGAAACATTTTTCAGTTACATGAGGAAATTAGAGTAATTCCATTTCTTTTATTACCATTTATTAACTTTTCCCCATATGTAAAGTCTCAGAAAATTTAAAGGAGAGTTTCAGAAGAATAGCTCTTTTTAAAGCCGGATCCTGCTACTTTTACTTTTACTTTTATGCTTGGCATCAGCCAGATTCATTGGCCACATTCTGCAGAACAGTGCTTTGTCCTGTTGCATATCACCATCAAACTCTGCCTCTCCATCAATACAACTATCCCAGGGAGAGCAGTGCCACTTAAACAGCGATCATCAGGGGTAGAACAGCTCATTTAAGAGAGTTTATACTAGAAAACAAGAACTATGAATATCAACATTCTCTACAGACGAGATAATCAGAAAATGGTAGGTTCAAAAGAAATACTATTTTTCTCCATGACAAGAAGGGGAATAGTTTCTTAAGTTGCTAACTCTCAGGAAAACTTTGACAGCGTGAAGGTGTTCATCTTAGGAATTGCCTTATTTTCCTTAAAAAAAGCCTCAAGGCATTTGAGCTACATTTCTTATCTCTGCTTAATACTAGGAGTTGATTTAAATTTGATCATCCTTAAAAGGTCTCAATTTACCTTGTAACTGAAACACTGAGGTCTCAGAAGAGCAAATGTAGACATTAAGTCAGATGCGTTCTGTGGTGAACAGCCAAGAAAATCTAGTTCCAAATCTCAGTAAAACTAATAAATCTGCATAACTAATACACTGATCACAATCACAATCAGCTGTCAGGCAAAGAAATGTAATTCATTAAATAAAAATGAGTTATTTATTTCTGATGGTTTCAGCTGTAAGTGTCTGTTTTAGACTCATGTAAAACTGGACGGTGAGAAAGACTTTCTTTTCCATTCTTATTTCCCATTTATTTAAAATGTGCTTGACAAATAATATTTAAGAGGTGAGGGGAGAAAAAAATATGTTATGCCTCAAAGGAAAGAGAAATTTGCTGGATACAACAGAAAAAAATTATTATAGTTTTCCATGTGGAAATAATACAGCTACAGCCTGCACACCAAGCCTGATTTCAGATCAGCATCATATGTTGTGTATGAACTACTCATGTAGCACAGGGGATCGTGCAGCTAACTCCAGTGTCAGCCTGCAGGCTCAGCTTTACTGTGCCTTTACTTAGAAAAGGGGACACTAAAATTTTGGAAGTTTTCGTTTGTTTGGGTTATTTTTTAGGCTTAGTTAAATCATCATTTGAAAAAATATAAACAAATAGAGCTATGTATTCATATCAGATAAATGAAATTTGGGTCTAAGAGACATCTCTGTGCCCTTTTCCAGGCACTGCAGGAGCACTGCAAAGCAAATGGGATTTGAGGTAGGAGAAATAGCATTTTTGTGTTTGCCTGCAGCACTTCAGTTGCTGTTAGTTGTAAGTCAGTCCAGCCCATACATTTCTGCTGGCCCTGACTTAGGCGCATCCCACCTCAGCTGGGAGAACACCTGTGGTGCCCCACTTCATAGCTGATGTATGGAGGTACAGAGCTCCAAAGGGCAAGTCAACTGCAGAACAAAGGAGCCTGATTTAATCACCTAGATGAGGTGTCTGAGCTTAATCAGGATAAATTAAGGCTATCTGATTCATTTTGTTGTATTTCTGAGAGGGTTCTGTACTGTTGGTAGTATTGTGAAATTGTTTTACAGCACCTGTGGGTCCCTCAGACTGTGCCAGAAATGGTGCCGTCTCGGGAGGAGAAAAATGAGGGCTTCACATGATACCTTGCACCACTTTTACTCAAAACTGGAATGGCTAGACTTCAACTTGGAGTACACAAAAAATCCTTACTGCAAAAGTGCATGCATGGCAGCTTACTTAGCATTTTAATAATAACGGCTCGCTGCAGTAGTATTTCTAATTATTTTTTACATTTTTTTATCAGGGAAATAGATTAATGATGCATTTTATGATTTTACAACTCTATTTCTTGCAAGGCTCAGCCATTCTGCTCAGACAGTTAACTTCTCTTCTGTGAGCTGTGCTCCAGTTTGCTCTTTGCGGTCTACTGCATGTTGAATATTCATCTGTGTTTTTCCTCCGTCCACCTCCAGATTTTTGATTCTTGTGATTCATGACAAAGATTTTAATGACTCTGGAAAGGACAGCCACCTCAATCTCATTGTTTACACAATCAAAAGATCATAATCCAGCTGCAATAAATCTCAGCTCTAATGAGAAATAATTTGGCATTGCCTAAACATGACATGAATATATTACGAAAAGCCTCTCTTAGTTTCTAACTTGCAGCTTAAAGCTAAGAGCAGTGGATGAGATCCAAAATCTACACAGCACTTTCTGGTCTTGGTCTTCAAAGCTTAGTAAGACTTTCTCAAACTGCATTTTATAAGCCAGATATATATTTTTCCTTGTAAAGCCCATGTATTTTCTTGTAATTTTTTTTCCCTCCTTATCCAGTTGAAACCAGTACATTCATAGAATGATCAAAGTATAAATGTTGACATTTACACTGCTGGACATATAAATAAAATTCTTATATAAGTATCTATTAGGCAAGATTTACTTCATGCCATTTTCAATCAACTACATAGGCAAGCAGTATATATAGAAAAATAAATCCCCTATTCATGCTTATACAAATATTTCATGTACACTTTGTTTATTCATTGGGAGAAACTGAGCATATCTTCCGCAGTTTTACCACAGGTCATCTGAAGGGCAGTATCAGGATTCCTGTGATCCATGTAGGCCTCCCAAGGGGGCACAGAACAAGACCTGTTTGATCCAGCACCTGCTGTGAAACCATCACTTGGATACTTTTTTGTAAATTTTTGCCAGACTGTGAATAGTATAAATATGTAAGAAAGAGCAACAGGAAAATCAGCTGGATATTGACGAAAATGCCATTAGTAGCCACTGATCAATCATTTCAGACTACTTTTTTTTTCTTTCTTTCTTTTTTTTTTTCTTTTTTTTCTGTTCTGCTGGGTTTGCAGCTTCAAGAAGGTCAGCAATTGGTATCAGTATTGGGCTGACCCAGGCCACCACACGGTTTTTAGCTACATTATGTTTTTGCTATAGTCCAGAGGAAATGTCCACAAAATGCAAAACACGGCAACTGGCATTTTTATGCAGCATGTATGACCAGCAGGCAGCTTGGGGACCATCCGATGAGCGTTCAGAATACCCTGATAGGGTTTAGCAATACAGCTTCCAGGAAAAAATCTGCTTAATTGCCAGATAAATTCTTGGAGGGTTGTTTTGTTTTGTTTTAAGTTTAGGCCCTCTGGAACTTGACAAAAAGACCTTAGGGAATGGATTTGAGTAATGATTTTCTGAAGCCATTAAACTTAACAATGACTTCAAAGATTTAGCATCTGTTTTTTAAATGTTCGCATGAGGCTGACAGTTGGTATACAATGTTTCACCCCACTGCAGTTGGCAACTACCAAGATATTAAACCTTACATAAAATACAAACTTTGCCTGAAACTATGATTCTGATCAGGAAGAAGGCTATGAAATATGGCATCTTTGTGTTCATCAGCCCCAGGTGAGGGTTTAAAGTCTGCTTGACTTACTGGCACACGTACCTTTATGTCCTTAATACTTTGCTAGCACCAGAAAAAAGCAAAGCAGTGCGGGCAGAATGAGTTTTACTCCCTTCTGGCTCACGTATCGGGAGCTGTTAGCAAAATTCCAGCTCTGTGGTGGGGATGTGTGAGTCCAAAACAAACAAGATGTTTTTCAGATGGTAGACTGTGTTTAAAACTCTGGCACTTGGAAAAATTTATTTTATTTTATTACTGTAAATTGAACAACTTTAATTAATATCAGCTCACTGACAAACAAGTATGCTGGTTTAATGGTTGGTTTTCACACTGTGCAACAAATCCTGACACATAAGTCTTCACAGGAGCTGAAGGCCCAGACAGCAGAGCTAACGTGGTTCCACTTTGCAGCTGTAAGAAGAGCGAGAGAACCAAACCTGTGCAGCCCCCTCCCCTTCACATGTGAGCTCCTCCATTTCATTTCACAGGCCTAAAGCGTGGCCAGAGGCTCTCAACTTCAGCAGAGCATGAAAAAATTTCCTTTTGGGAGAAACTTATACCATCTGCTGCTGGACCTGTCCTGGGTCTCCGTAGGTAGAGTGAAAAGGGATAATTTAATGTTCCTGAAGCTCAAATTATCTCCTATTTGTCCATTCACCCTCAGCATGACCTACGCCACCTGTGACTTAGCTCCACTGTTTGGCTCTTAACTACATGGGCTCTAGTTGAACCAGTAGTTTTATCTAACAGAAGCCAAATAGGAAGAAAATAAATGAAATGCTGGTTTTTTAATGCCCCTAACCACAAAATGTGATGACACCACTTTGTCACTGGTTTTCTCACTGGTTGCTACCTTGTGCACAGGTACTAGCCACTGTTCGTCATCAAAAAGTCAAACAAACAAACAATTTAATGTGTCTTGTAAAACAAGACACAGTCTGGGCACTGAATTTGAATGTAAATGTATAACGGAAAGAAAATAAATGAAATTTCAAGTCTTTAAGATAATAATTCAAACTTCTCACCGTTCCTCTCCTTATTTACTTAGTTCAGAGAATAACAAGGAGAAAGCTTTTAATGACTTGCCTTTCATACCTTTTTATTTGAAAGAAAGATAGTAAAAAAGAGGTATTTCTTATCTTTGAGAAGCCATGGCAAAGTTAAGGTTGGGCTTCTCTGCCTCTCTCTTCTTTGAAATAGTTCATTGAAACTAAAGAGTGAAAAGAGGAATCCTACTGAAAGAAAGTCTGTTTATGTAAAGCTCATAGAAGAAAGTGTTCCAAAACATTAATTTATTTTAAAATATTGCCCCTTAATACTGCCAAGATTAATGAAATCAGCTGTCATCTGCAGGGGAAGTGCCAGTTTACAAGCCAAAGCTGTTATGAATTATGTGCAGGATTTTTTCAAGATTTCAAAAAATTTTGCTGGAAACCATGTGTGTAATGGACTTTTTTGATACAATTCTCCATTATTTAGCTCTCTTTTCTTTTCCATCACCCTATTTGTCTATCGATAAATTACTATCTTCACAGACTGGAAGGTTTCCAAGAACTATGAGATAAATAAGATGCATTTTCCCTAGGGATTTAGGGTGATATGATCAGTAGAGATCTGATTCAAAGACAGATCTGGACACAAGTGCAAAATAGAACTGTGTGGAATCATCAACTCCACCTGCTAAAATCAGTTTTCAGCCTCTGCTGTGGCATAAAATGCTCACTGTGTCTTTCTATAGCATCAAAACTTTCATCTGTTTTGATATCAGGTTTCTTGTACTCCCTGAGTATTAGTGAGCATTAGTGAAAGCTTTCACCAGGCCTCATTTCCTTTGCTGAGGTCATAACCCATTTCTTCTTATTCTCTCATTGATCGAGTTACCCAATATCCTCTGGAAGGTCATAGATAATTTTTTCTTTGTAGTTTCTTAGAGGGAAATTCTGATCTTTTATTCTTGTTTTGAGTCAGTTAAAAAAAATGCAGATTCTTCACTCATATTTGTTATACAGAGCTGGTGTTAATCTATGGTATAAAGCAATATAAATTAACTATTAATTTCTACTTTCTGAGAATTTGGGGCTGTTATTCCCTTGAATAATACTGACATTTTTAATAACTGGTATTTCCTCTCATATGACAGCATATGTTCTACAAGAAGTTTAAGACTGCAGTGTGCAATTTGCCATAGCTACTACAGTTCTATTGATTTCCACATAATTCTGTCAACTATAACCCAGATTCTCCAATTTTTTTCTATACTGAACCGGAGAAGGCAATATAAAGGTCTTCTGTGTAGAGTTACTGCGGGTGTAGATCTTATCCTTTACAAATGAAAAATGAGCAACTTACTGTTGGTCCTTCTAGACTCTGAGGGTATCTGCTGATCATAGGAGGACCTACACAAAAGAAAGTTAATAACTTCCAGAAGTGGCATTCATTCCTCTTTTGGCAACTAGCTAAAGGCTGTAAGAGCACTGTCTCTTTTGAAATAATAGTTTTTTTCCAGGATGTCCTACGCAGATTCTGATCCTCACTGCTGCCAGTAAGAAATATCAGAGATTACAACCTGGCCTCAAAGATCTGCTCAATACCCAGATTGGATCCTACAGAGAGAAGGATTAAAGCCCTTCATTCAGATGGAGGAAAGCAAATTTTATGTTAGACCTACATAAACTCAGCAGTTCTCTGACTGTACTGTCCTTTGAGTTTAGTTTTCTCATGGTTGCACTTACACCAAGATCTCTTTTGAAGATATTTCAGCCTCCTCTTTTGCCTCTGCTCCCTTCTTTGCTTCCTTCACCCTCTAACCTCATTCTAAAACCACATACCCTGGTGAGATATCAGGCAGTTTAACCTAAGGACACCACTTTCAGTCTTACACCAGAGCTTCCATTTGTTAGCTTAAAATTTATATTTCATAGTTTATTACTTTTGCACTCTTTTACCAAAGAGTTTTTAGTCTGGACAACAGCTGGGTTGAATTCTTTCAATATGCAGAAACAAGTCACAAGAACTAGATACATAATTCACATCACTGTGTATATTTGATTTCACTAGGCTGCTGTCATGTTAGTAAATATTTATTTAAGGTAAGGTTTTCTCTTTTTTGTTATCATCTGTTTCAAAATACTGAGTCAGAGAGAAGAACATGAGGAAGCCATGAGAGTTATGCACAGATTGATCCCTGCTTTGAAATTTTACCCAAAAAATTCATGGAAGGTAAAAAGTAGACATGTGAAACTCAACTGTTGCTTCAGATAGAATATAAGTAGACTTCAATCCCTAAGGAAGATGTATCTAGGAAAGAGATAAAGTAGTTACTCCCTCAACACTAAACAAAGTTCAAGGGTAATTCACATGTAACAGCAGCAGGTAGAAAAGTTAAAATTCTTCTCGGCAATGAAAAGCAGGGGAAAGACAGATATAATTTGTCAATATGGACTGAGGGTATCACTTGGGTGATCAATTTTTATCAGGGATCCCAGAAAGACTAGAGTCTCTACTCAGGTGAATTCCTGCTCAGTGCAACAGGATTTTGCTTGATCAGACAGAGAAGCACACGAGGGTCTTTGCCAGTACCACAGTCACTTGCACAGGTGAGCAGGAACGCAGGAGGGCTGGAGCACACACCTACATGTTTTATCACTCTTGATGCAGACTGAACCAGTAGAGAAAAGGCTTCCCAGTGGAAGAGTACCCCCCGTGGAAACAGGTGAGGAACATCACCCATTGCTGTTCAAACTTTGCTATGTTCTGGGTTGCAGTAAAGAATGTGGGGGGCAGAGTAAAGGGAACATGTTAGTCCCAGTTGTTTCAGTTGGTCTGAGTTATGGTGAGTATAAAATAAAGTAATATGAGGCCCTGGAAAAACCTGTACTGTACTTTCTATCTGTGGAAATAGCCCCATATCAAGGTATATAAACTGTTACGGCTGAATCAACAGTTAGACAATTAGACAAGCAGACAGCAGATTTGGATTAACCTTTGGACAGTGGGCTTGAATTACTTTTATCTAAGGACAACATTCTCTGAAATTATTGGTGAGGTTAGGAAGAAGAAATTGATTGGTTTTCATTAGAGCCCTGTGAGCTATGTTGCTTTTCTACCATCTCAATACGGCTTTAAAAAAAATAATTAAAACCCAGCGGTTTATAGAGGTTTATACTGATTATACATCCCACATCACTTTTCTTCAGGTGATAAGGTACAGGCTACTGCATCCTGGCAGAATTCCAGGATGGATAATTGCATTGCCTTGCCAAGTTTTAATTGAATGAGGTGTTCTTTTTAACTTTGTCTCCTAAATTACTGTGCATTGTTATACATTGTTAATTACTGACCACACATCTCCAGAGGAGGCTGACTTGCAGAGGTATCGTATCAAATCCAGAAAAGAAATAAAGCTAAAGCCCTCACATATGTCTAGAAGAAAGACGACAGGGCAGGAGTGATGTAGTAACCCAAGCCTCACTTCTCCCCTCTCTTCATGCATAATCTTTAAAATGATTATTGGTGCAGACTGACAATGGAGCCCTTCTATTTTTTGAGTATGTTCTAAGTGAAGGGCAGACTGGGGTACAACTCCCCAGCTTCTCAGTGCTCTGTTGTTGTGGTGATGTGGAGGCACTTCTGTGAAGGTCTCCAGTGGGCTAATTGGAGATACCTAGAATGCCCTTTCTGGGGCTGGAGGGACTTTTGCTTGGTTTTGGCTTCCGGAGAAATTTTATTTTGTTCTAACCAAAACTGTTTGTGAAACAGGAGCATCTTTTGTCCCAAATCATTTTAGGATAGATGCCAAAAAAAATATTTTTCAATATTTCTAAGTAGGAAATTAAGTAAAAGAGGAGGAGAAAAGAAATAAATCCAAGAAATTTTGCATTTTAAAACTTTAGAAAGAAATAGACCAGAAAAAGTAGAAACTAAAATAAAGTATTTCCAAAACACCTACAGAAACTTGTATACTTTACTTTTTTGCTTGATTGCTCAACAAAGAATATTGTAATTTCAGCTTTTTTACCAACCCAATATAGGGGAAATTGATCCCAAATATGAAAAATTCTGAGAAATAAAGAAAGCTAAATCTTTCCTACATACAAAAAATAATTTTATTTTTATATGACCATATTTATTTCCAATTAATGTCCAGAATTTTAACTGATATCACTTATCTGTAAATCTATAAATACATATATAATTAATGTGTACTTAGAAAACACATGTGTAGAAATATAAATATTTTATATGTATATTTGTACAAGTAACAAGACAATTTTTCTATGCAGTAAGTTATTGCTATTAACCAGTGTGACAGTTTTGTTTGAGTATCCAACCCAGATCACTCATACTTATGATGTCAGGGAGTTCAAGTCCCTCTCCCAGAAGACATACAAAAAAGGAATAAGAAGAAGGCAATCCCATGTGAGGGAATAGGAGGTGCCTCAAGCTACTGAGATCCTAATCTTAAAACTACAGAGATTTTGAGGAGAAAAACTGTCTACACTCTAGTTTTAATATTTTACAGGGCCTTCTCTCCTTCAACCTCTCTGAGGTTGGAACATGGTAAACCTGGAGTGAAATAGCAAGTCCTGACAGTCGAGTGGGGCAAGGTTTATCTTTTGTAATTTGTGTAGTTTAAGGCATGTTTCTGGAACAACATTCATTACTTTAGGCATTGTGCCATCACACCCCTATCCCTTCTCTGGATACAGAGAAGACAGTAAATGCCTGCAGCAGACTTGAAACCAGGATTGCTAAAGCATAAAGAGGCAAAGAAGAAGGAAGAAATTGCCCCTGAAAAGCCGTTGCTGTCAGAAAATTATGACCACATACACATTCTCCAGGAAGTTGTGAAATGTGCTTTAGGTTGTTGAAGAGTTCATCTACCTTTTATTCTCCCTGTTCCCTAAGAAAAAAAACTACAATAAATTTCTTGTGCAGAAAGATTTTAAATCATTGAGGAATCTCCCTTCAGTATCCCAAACAGTTGTTTTATTGGGAACTGAAGCCCCTTTTTCATTACTCTTCAAAGATCCCTCCATTTCAATTCTAGTTGTTCACATTCTGCTTCAAATAATACCCCACTGAGCTGACCACATGCAGGACTGTGTTCCAAGACCTCTTTTTTTAATAAAAATTCTCTTTCAGTGTCTCCACACCATGAAACAAATCACATAGCTTCATAAGCCATCAGACAATCCTTTCAGTTTCTCGTGCAGGCGAACTGAGCCTTTTTCATCTGATTAATTCACCACGCAAGCTGATCTGGGAAGCATAAAAAGCTTCTGAGGCAGGATGAGAATCAGCAGCTCATATTTTATAATGGCATCACTAATGCCCCAAATTAAGTGCTGAGGCTGTTTTGCTTGGCAATATCATTTCATGTTAATTTTGGATGGGACCGAAAATGAAGTTGTAATCTCTCTCTGTCATGCTGCGACTATTTCCTTGACCATCTTTAGTGCTGCATTTTATGAGGATGTGGCTGTTACTGCTGGGTATGGAAACCACTATACAAGTAAAACCTCTTTGGGTTCCTGCCCCAAAGAGTTTACAGATCCGTGCATTCATCCATGGTGAGGGTACCCTTGGGGAGCGTGTCTGGCTCCACATGTAGGAGGAGCTGGCCAGGAAGACCCAGAACAGAGCAACTTGCAGGCCTGGAGGAAGGTGACCCCCATATTCAATGAATTTGACCTCAACCTCTGAGGGAAAAGGATCGCCCTGAATGAGTCGCAAGCACAGGTCTCACATGCTGCCCCGGTAATGCTGCACCACATCATTCCTCCTGACTAGTAGTTAGGAGCTCTGTTCATTTTGTTGCAGGAAAGAATTTAAGAGAGGGAAGTTTGATTCTTTGAAAAGCAAAAGTGACTCTTTTTTTCCTGCATTCTGTATTGCTTTAGAAGTTCCAGCTGCCCTTCAGTAATTTTTAATTTTTCTCTTTTCTGAAGACTCTGGCTATGGTTTTTAATGATCATGTACTATTCAAGGTGAACAACTAGTGTTACTGGTCAACATCTGCTCTAGGGTTCTAAAATGAGGTACTTAACTTTATGCATAAGAATTCTCATATTTTTGCTAATTTGGAAAGATAATGATCTAGTGAGTCTTACAATTTTTAGACCATTTACTTGGGTTTGGTTTGTATGAGTTGAGGGCCACAGTCAATCAATATTGATATTTATAAATATATGTCATTTTTAATACAGAAATATTTTTATTTGCCTTGGTTTTCACAGAAGAGTGGGTTTTGCTCCCTCAGAGCCTGTCCCCTTGTCAGCTTCAATTTATCTCAACCAAAATGATTGTGTTCCCAGCTATGAACTCTACATTTATTTCATAGATGCATAAAAGGTCAAGACCTAAGTTTTTTTTTTTTTAATCTATGTCATTGTGATTTTAAAAGAGCCTAAAGGATCAACAAGACCAAATTAAAATAAAAGAACATAATTGTGTGTTCACTTCAGATCTTTGGATACTCAGTTCCAATTTAAAATAAGCACGCACTGGTAAGCAAGTCAAGCACAGAACTGTACACTGCATTATTTTCATTAAGTTGATCACTTAGTAGTTAATTTTCACCTTTATTAAAATATTTTAATCTATGTCTTTAAGTATATAAAACATCAAAGTTTCATTCTACCACTACCATCTGAGAGAGAGATCAACTCTCAGTAAGACCCTTGCCATTTTCTTTGATCTTGTAGAGACCTGGGGATTTTAAGTCTGGTGTTGACTCTTTCAAGAATTTTAGACCTAATTGCTTAATGTTTTTATTGTGTTTTCTCTAATTTAATAAAATGTTTTATGAAGTTGTTAGAGACTGTAATCTCTGTCTTACATTTTTGCTGTTACTGGTGACATATTCCTACTGAAATTTCAAGCTAAAGGGAATAATTTATAATGTTCTTCATTTTGTTGATAAGAACTTCTTTCTGGTGATCCTCTGTTATTCTGTCTGGGCTATAATTTTTCTTCTGTCCGCATATAATCTTGCAATGAAATATGTAGCCTTCTTTTGTCTCCTTATATTCAGTGAATATTCTGAGTTTGTGGTTTAATTCAGTGTAAATTACTTCATATCTTAACCAGAGGCATTCATCTATTGCTTTTAAACTGACTAAAATGCTGTGGAGTGTTTAATGCCTAAGGATAAACCTGGATTCTGCTGAAGGTAATAGCAAGCTCCCATGAACCTAAAGAGAATGAAAGTTTCCCTGAAATGCTCAAGTACCAGGAGGACTTGCCCTAAGCAGCCTTTGGTGTAGGATATTTTGACATACCACTTTTCCTGTCCATGCAAAAAAATTCCCCTCTAGCTGACAATCATGACTGAACCTACCGGATCTCCTTCCCTGTATACAAGAAATTCAGGCCAGCTCAAATAAGTGCTAAAGACTCCAGTGGATATTTTGTGCCAATAGTGGTTTTCACCAGACTCTAGGCACAATTTACAGCGGGATTATCTCACTGACTTACACTTCTTTAGAAAGTGCTGTTTCTTGGAAAGACACTCCACTGAAAACACTTAGTTTAGTTCCACTCTGTTAAAACTAAAGGGATTTGTCTGTACATGACGGCTAATTGCAATCGATTGATATGTGAGGAGGTAAGACCTGATCCATATGAGTGACCAATTCCAAATTAGTTCAATCTAGAGAGAATGAAGAGGAGGGAAAGCTTCATTCAAGCTGAGTTGAATGAGGGGGACAGAAAGCATATGTGAAATTTGTGCTCTGCAGGACAGAGCAACCTCAGTAGGTAAGTGCATTCTGCACTTTCCTATGAAGTCTTTAAAATATAAGCTTGGAACACACAGCCCACAATAACCTTCACCCTTGGTGACAAAAATCCCAAATACACATGGCAAGAGTGGCAGCTGAGAGAAACTTTTTGCCAGGAGCATTTTAATATAGCATTCTTCGGGTTTGCTGTTATCAGAGTAAAGAGATACAGATGAGGATCCAAGAAGACCAGGTTGTAAATCTAACTACTAGTCAGAAGGACACAGTCCGGTAAACTGAGTATGATACAGTTTCTGCTCTTTCAACTCAGTGTTTCCTCTGCTTTTCAGTCACCTCATCTTTGTCTCTAATCTTAGCCAACCCTCATTAGTGACCTGGTGTTTCCACTACAAGATTCTGCATCATTCAATGCACCTTGACAATTTTTGGAGACCTTTCATGCACAGATTTCTGATGGCTCAAAGCATATAGCTAATTCAAATAACAAAATCTTTGAGCTTTAGTTGATACTGTCACAGTATGCTTTCTGCCTAGATCTGGATTTTCTTTGACAGAATAAAAGAAATGGAAACAGATTTGCGTGCTAATCCAGTCTTATTTTCAGTTTATGATGGGCATATAGGAAGTTGCTGATGATGAATAAATAAAAGTATCATGCCAAGTAAATATTATTCATTTGTAGTCACATATGTACTGGTGAGTGCATCTTTGGATTTCAAATCTCATCCAGATGGAAAAACATCTGGAATTAAAAAAATATTAGGCAAAGAGTGCAATATCTGAAAGTCTAATTATGAGGGTATTTTCTGTGTCCCATAGTTCTGCAAAAACTGTAAGGAAAAAGATAAGGACAGGAATGCAAATCATTGTACATGTGTTGGGTTGGTTGTGTATGTGTTATGTCAGGTTGTATGTGTACTTTTTAAAAATCACTTTCAAGTTTTAAGACGCTAATGTCTGCCTGACATGTCTGAACAACATGATTATTAACGTAATATTTAATTCCACCTAACTTCCATTCCTGGTTTGGCATGGAAGAATTTTTAAAATATTGAATTCTGGGTACAAGTCATGACTCTCAGGTGTCTAGTGAGTAAAACAGACATTGTCATTTTATCTTCTATATGTGACAGATCATGCACTACACCAAATGCTCTCACATGGGGTCCACAAGTCATTTACTTAATATTACATCCTAGTTAATAAAATGTCAACAATTCTAATCATAGTTATCTTCAGTAAACACCATAAATATTAAATTACATCACTAATACATCACTGTTTATTACCTGGCGTCAGAGAAAATGGTTATTTAATAAATCAGTCTTTGAAGAAGAAACTTTTAAATGTAAATATCATCCCAAATAGTGTGATTTTTAGGGCTGTACTCACAATTCTGTATAAATGCCTCATAACAAGAAATTAGACATTAGACAATTTCCTATGACTTTATATCACCAAAATGGGGGGTTGTACATACAGCTTTTGCAGACTTCAGAATATTCTCTGCTGGTTTCCTTTCCATGCAGCTAGACCAAAATTATACAAGAAATAAGGTCCCCAGTGTGAAAAAACATTTCTTTCCTTACTGAAATTTCAACCCTTAATATTTTTCTTTTTATAAGTATGTAGTGTTAAATAATTTTTGAAAGCAGTTATGTATTTGTTGGATCTTTCCATAATATTAACTTGAACTGACTGTTGGCATGGAAAAGCTATAAACCATCTCCAATAAAAGTAGATATTTTTTACTAAGGCTTTTTTTTATTTCACACTATTTCACAGCTTTGATGTCACCAAAAGATTGTATTTCACAGCTGTTACTTAGCTACCATGAATTACTGCTTTAAAAAAAAAAAAAGGAAAACATTAAAAGATTTTTAATTAAGAAAATTCATGACAGCATTGAATTCCTCCAGCATAGTGCAACATCCTTTACTTTTTATTTTAAAAGCTTAATTGAGAGCTATAAAAAATTCCCAGTTAAGAATTTAGAACTCCTCAGTTGTTACATGAGAGCCTTAAAATGCATTCCCAGCAAAAGATTTCCCACCATAAAATAGCACACTCAGTGACAAAAAAAAGAGATACTCCACAAAAGAACTAGCAGTTACAGGGCTTGCATGGCTGAAGAAAATGGTTTTGCCTGTTGGTCAGCTGCTGACGATACCTGCAAGCTACATACTCTCATAAATCCCAAATTCTGAGTGGATGGGGGGGTGGAGGGGCAAGATCCATTTCTAGGAAGAGGGTTCTGTTGGAGGAGCTAGGGGAGCAAAGTTCTCCTACCTAAACAGGAATCAGAATTTATTATTACGAATGTTTCAACAGGCTAAAAAATGTCTCACAGAATAAGCACAGCTGATCATGGGGGAAAAAAAAAATAATTTCCGTAGAACCCCTTGACTGGAGTTTTTTCCTGTCAGTCTGTTCTTAGCCTTGAAAATGCTCGGGTGCGTGCTTCTTTTAAGGATTTATACACCTGAACTTAATGCTTACAAACTCTAGACATGGGGACATTTCTGAAGACACAAAATGCATTCGCACATTCTTTGAAAATGGAGTTTATCTTCCCAGTTGGCATAATTTTCATTAAAGAGTCTTGACAAAGGTTTAGTTTTGGTTTCTTAGCAAGTGTTGAACTCTCCATTATTTCAGCATTCCAGGGGGAAATAACAACAGAGATACCTATATTTTCAAATGATGCCTAATTTTGAGTATCCCAGCAAATTATCTGTCTTCTGAGATCAAGTAGTATTAGTCCTGATTTTCAGAATGCACCAGTAATGTTATTGATAATCTTAAAAACTACATTATTAATAAAGGCCTAGCAAGAATATCCCACAGAACTCAGTTCACATTTTGGTACCCAAGAGAAGACCAGATCCAAATATCACTACTACTGTATGAGATCAAATCGCCTATCTGCTTAAACTGTGCAGTTTCTTCTGCCATGAAACCAACAGAAAATGAACTCAACCTCAGAGAAATTTAAAATACTTGTTTTTTAATGGGAAATTTAAATGTATAAAGTTAATTAAAAGAAAAATATACTTCTTTAATGTTGCTGATTTCAAAAGTACTTTACAATGACAACTCTCAGATTAGTTATATTTTCTAATTTCTAAATAAGATATAAGATTAAGTGATCCCGTGATTCAGTGGAGATATAACCGATTTTCTACCCAAAGCCACATAAACAGTATTTGGTTATAAAACTTTAACAGATCCATTTATGTACTAAATTATTTAAGCAAATGTAATGCTTCCAAATTGTATTGTTTTGCAAGGTTTTTCCTGGAACCTTTGCCATTTATCATACATGTACTTCTGTCTTTTTTCTACTCAGAAGCACAGCATGAAGAAACTTCATTTCACATTGAAACATCGCTACGTGGAACAGTGTGATGAAATGAGACACAGGAGGAGAGTTTGTGTTATACTCCGGTAAACAGTTGGTCTACAGGAATGATAGCATTTTATGCTGTGACTGATATATCAATTGTGAGTCCTAAAATATGACTGATCTGAAAGCGGGAGTTCTGTCTATGATAGACTGTATGCATGTGAAAGATTACAGGTAACATGCCTAGGCCTGCTGGGAGGTCACAACCTAAATCTCACCAAGGAGTTAATATAACAATGCAATAAATTCTGGTAAAATTAGATCTCAAGTGTATTTAAAGTTAATGTTACTCTGTTAAATAGAGCAATACTAACACCTAAGGCCCCAAGCTTGTATATAAGACCCTGAGATTACTTACATGCTTTATGTGAATGAGCAGTTCTAATAAAGATCTACATTAAAAGCAAGTGTCTAAATGTTTGCAGGTTCAGTACAGGCAGCTCTGTAGGGCACAGAAGGACAATACTGCCCATCTATCACACGGCATCGCAAGAGCTACATGGTATTAATGTATTAACTAACACTGATTTGAAGTATTTCAGATTTTTAAAAAGCTAAAGACGAAATCGCAAAATATTATTTTAATAACCTTCTAGATTGAACGAGAAAGTGTGCTCAGGGTTATTTGAAAATGTGGATTTACTCATTTGATACACTTACGTAGATTAGTAATTTCCCTGGGTGTTGTTCACATCACGTAACGCCTGACCTTCCACACAGTCCCACAGAAAACACTGGCACTACTTCAAAAGCCAAGCCATGGAGTGGACCTGATTCAATTACGTACATAAGTATGTGTTTAGGCAACAATTTATTGCTCTGAATCATATAGCAGCAAGGATGACGAAAGTCAAATATTTAGACACCCATTTATTTCTCAGAAGTATATAGCCATAAGGATGAAGAAAGTAAAATCTTTAGACAGTCATCATGCAGTGAACTTTATATGAAAATATTTTTACATCTCTTAGGATCACTGTATGTGTGACAAACTGAAGATGAGTGGGGAGATAAATCTGATATCATAACCTACACTTAAATGTAGGAACAATACACTAGCGTTTCAAGTCTAAAATAGTCCATATTGTTAAGGGCGGTTGTTTTTCATATGTGAGACTTGAATCCACTTAAAGATGCTCTGTTTCCTAATCTCATTTACAGAAGTGTTTCTAATCATGCATAAACTGTATAAAGACAGCTGGAAAAAAAAAAGTTGTGTTGATTAGAAGGGACATTTCTGAAACACTGTCAGTTGAAACTTCCCTCTCTGAAATTCAAATCTTCCTCCACAACCAGCTATATTTGTCCACTGTAGCACTATCATAATCAGTGGAAACTTTCCTCTTGACTCCATTGAACAGAAGATCAAGACCTACAAGTGACTACAAGAGTAGCTCTTTGTCTCCTTAATAGCGGTTTTAAAAACATTTGAAATATATCACTGCTGCTTTAATCATTTATACATTGTACTACTTTACTTTTCTCAAAATTAGGAAGAATTCTAATAACGTTTTACAATGGAAATCGAAACTGCTTTGATTTCCAGCACTTAATGAAAATTATGAAAAATGGGTTAGGAACTTCACTAGATATTTTTTAGAAATTGACAAAATCAGTTATTCTCTGTTTAATTCCAATGTACTTTTGATTGTTAAAACAGTATTGGACCAGTATTGAAACATGCATTTTATGTATTTTATGAAGCCTTGACATGGTTTCATGTCACAGAAGATGTCACTATGAGTCTGGCTGCTGACGCAGGAGACTCAAATATGAGTTTTAGTTATCAGTAAAAGTGAGAGGAAACACATGATGAAGAATGATAGTTAATTCTGGGCCACAGTAATGCTCTCTCCCCAGAGAAATGCTCTCTCCCCAGAGCCAGGTGATTTATAGAGACCCATTCCCTGCTTCAGGATGGCACCACTGATGGCAGCTTACTGGAATAGACAATGAATTGTCTTGGATCCTGGGGACATTATCACTCTATCTAACCAATGTAACAGCTCATACAACTGCACAGCACAAGCAAAGCCATCTCCTTGCCCATAAACCTTTCATACTATTTGTTTCTTCCCTCTGTTTGTCCCCTGCTTATCCAGACCGCAGAAACTGGCTGGGTTCCCTTCTGTTTGTTTTGCATTCCTGAACAAGTGTATATGGGAGAAGGGATCACTTTTGGATTTATTGACTGATCCTTCTGTAAACTAGGCAGCGAGTCACCAATGGAATGAAGCTGAGGCTAACAATAGCCAGACGAGCCACAGATGAGTGACCAGCATGCCTCAGAGCAAAATATGCAGCATATACATTATAAACATCCATGAAGTGATTTTTTTTGTCTGTGAGTAATCCACAGGGGTTTTTTAGATGACAGAAACAGCACAAGCCATGATTTAGATGTCCCTGTAGAAATGGAAGAAAAGGAAAGCAACAGACCCTGAGTGAGGCATGGACTGTGGCAGATGCTGTTACACATGATTCTCCACCAGCAAAGAAAAGCTGAATCTTCTCTGCCCAATCTGAAGTAGAATGAGCTTTCTAAAACATCACATCCTGACTGGTGAAGAGCTGCCCACTGTGCTCCTCTGTTGGGGCAGGAGGAGCCCGGGTACCAGGGCTGCACACCACGAAAAGTCACCACAGTGAGACAAATCTCTGCTTTGAGGGGAAAGAAGCATTAACCAAGTGAGTACTTCTGCCTAAAGGGCAAGAAGCCTTCAACACTCTGCATTTCCAATTGCTGTTTATATAGCTGAACACAGAGGACGAAAAGCCAAATAAATTTAGGAATAAGAATTAGCTTCCCATCTTGTTGACAAAGGCAGGAACCATGTTAAATTTGTTCACATGCTCTCAATGCAGCACAATAGACAGTCTGTATTTCAGAAAAGGCTTTGCTTGTTTTCACAGTAGGAATGAAGTAACTAGAAGTGCTTGTCTTCAGCTCCAGTGTTAATACCCACATTCAACAGTTAATTCTTTGCTTAAATGTGCAGAAAGTATCTTTTATTATAATGGATGGGAGGGAATTTGGGTACATAGAACTAAACTGAGTGGTACAAAATGTTTATTATCCATCTCTTGCAAGCTGACCTTTTCTTTTACTGGTGCAAAGTTCATCAACCTTTAAACTTTAAAGTGCTGTCTCTGACTGTCAGACTACAATTAATTCTCATTTATTAGCATCTCAATAATCAACTCTTCAGAATAGCAAAAGGCCAACTTTTGCTTCCTCATGCAGAGTATGAAGCATTCTTACAGTACAACCTTCCAGCAAATGTTTGTTCCTTGCCAAGTCTTGCACCACAGTACATTTAACTAGGCCACAGAAGGCTGACATTCTGCATGCTTCTCAGGTGTACACACTTTCAAATAAAGAGTATGGACTCCAGTGCATGCAGAGCATTTGGGGCCAATAAAAATAATTAGAATCATAGAATTTCTTTTCATTAAACACTAATATACTGCTCATGTAAGAATATAGTTGTCATAAAAATAAAACACTTTTAGTTAGTAGATACCAATGATACCAATGGTTTGATACTTAGCTCAAAAATATTTAATTCTCAAATGTAGAAATATCTCCTTTACTGCTTGAAAGAAAACAGAAAACCTTGTAACTCTAGCAATATATAGAAAGAAAGAGATGGACACACGTACCTGGCTTAGATACACCTGTGCAATTCAGTAACAAGTTGTAATTTCACATCCCACTTCATCTGCACTTACTCCACAGCTATTTAGTGCAGTCCTCAGAACTTGTCAGAAAAGAGTCTCTTTCTACAGCTTGTAAACACAGAAATGTGTCTCGCCTTCCAGAGCTGTTTAAATCCAGCACTATTCCCTGTGGTAGGAACTGGTTACAGGGTTAGAAGTCCACAAAAGGGACATACCACAGTCCACACTTTGGAGGGTCTGTTTACACTGGTTAAACTCAGCACGCAGCACACCAAAGCCCTGGACCATGGCTGGGGGTCTGAGCTGCAATGGTAAATACAAAGAAATGACAGTAGCAATGCTTCTAGCCCTGAAAGAACCTGAGATATTACATCTTTATATTGCTTTATGCACAGAACTGTATTTTGGAGAATCATAGCCTATTCATAACATTTTATGAAGAGTAACATTCCTTTTCCTCAGTTGGCTTGTAATGCTGGACACCTGTCTTACAGATGGGGAATAGATGGAAAAAAATCAAATCAAAAGTATTTTTAAGCTCCCTAAAACCATTTAATAACTTTCTATGCAATCTGTGGCATCTCTTAAACACAAAATTATGATGTGCATGTTACACACACACTATTCTGGAATGTGGCTGCTTAAATTTCCTCTCAGCCCCCACAAATTGTGAGCCTTTCCCAGGACAACCCTCAGATACCACCTAATTGTGATCTACAGCCCTTGCGTGGCTTAGGGAAAGCTGAGGTCCCCTTCCGCGTGAAAGGGCAGATAGTGCTATCCCACACTGGTGCCTTCTTTCAGATGTAGAAGTTGCTGAGTTCAAGAGTTAAGTGTTGCAATGACTGTGAGTCCTTACCTGTCTTGACAGAAGTTGCACAAAGGATAAAAAGCAAGAGTAAATGAGAGGGATTTCTGTCAGCTGTCTTGGGAGTGAGGGTGTGGGGTGGGCAGGGGTAGCTGTGCCCTACTGTCTTCCCTGTTGGCCATAGTCCCTTCTCCACATCCCTCACACTGCAGAAGTGGCCATACCATATGCTGAGGGCACAGTTTTCTATTTTCTAGCAATCATGTAGTTTCATGCTCAGTTTTCCCCCAAGCCCTCTCACTAGTTTGTTCTGCAACTTTGCTCTTTTCCCTTCTCTGGACCAACTGGAACTGGGAAGTAACCAACTGTATGCTTAGGTTAATGGAGTTCATTTCTCCACTGTACTTTGCTTACCCAGACCTTCCCCAGCTCCCCAAAACCTGCTCCCAAGCAGGGTAGCTTCGTAAGCCCTAAGGAACCTTCAGGAGTGTTTTTTCATTCCTGCTGTCA
>VZRE01011967.1:701264-754390 GCA_013396775.1 Cephalopterus ornatus
CCATCATAGCAGCCGTCTGAAATTTCCTCCACTGGAGCTGCTGAATGCTTTGGAAGTACAGAAAGCCTAGAATTGAGACAGAATTACACTAGCATTGTGTAAATAATCAAACTGTGACCTGTGGGGTTAAAACCTATAATTGGAGTGATACTTCAAAGAGATGACTACTTTTTCAGCGCTATTTTGTGCAGCCAGATAGGAAGATGACTTGTTGGGATTTTATTGGCCAGCAATGCTACTGCAAAACTGATATTTTCAACAGCTGCTGGTACATTTGTGCTCTGAAAAATTAGAGGCTAAAAGAAAGCATTAAAGAACATCAAAGGACCAATTTAATGCAAAAAAACAAGTACTCCAACTGGATCTATTTTACTGTGAATTAATAATGCAGATTTATACAGAATGTGATGCATTGAGTGCTTTGTTTTTATAGGGACTTCAAAACCACCTTTTCCTTCATCACAAAATATTAGATTTATTTATCTGACTGGTATTTTTTATCAATGCTTTTCTTTTAGTCAAAAAAAACCTGCTAATTACTGGAAAAATTACAAGTTTGGACCAACTTGTCATTTTAAACTATGAAATATACCATATTATACTGTCTTGCTCTCAGTTCCACACACACATAGATTAGTGCTATAGTGCTATATCCTCACATATCAGACCTATTACACAATTAAGTAAGATTATTTAGGCACATAATCCTTTTTATTAAGTCTTATTTCTAATGCCACCATTTTTGAGTTGTTAACACTGAAAAACACTGAGGTTTACCATAAAGTACAGTAGATGGCATGAGATATCTCTTCTTTTAACAGAACTTCTCTTTTACTAGACACAGAAGATATTTAAAGTGTTAAAATTAATTGCAGGAAACCTCACATCACAACATTTGGTTGTTTGTTCCCATCTAAGTAAAAAGTGAGTTGCCCTGTGTAGTTTAGTTTTATGCTATTTTTACATTTCATCTGTCATTGCTGCTGAAAAGAAAACCTAATCAAAGAATATATACACATCCCACACGGGTAACATCTTATCTGCCTTTTATTTTTGCAGATCAACTATTTATTACACAAGTATTTTTAGCAACTACAACCTGGTTTGCAATGTGTTTCAGATGGAGTGTATTACAAAAAATTCACAGGAATTGTTGGATGATATTTTAGCTAAGAAATATTTGAGGGGGAGGAAAACCGTTCCTTTCCGACCTTTAACAGATGTTGAGATACAGAGGTATGATCTTGTACCAGGGAAGTCAACTGGATGTTTGCCACTGCCTTTAGTAAAAACTGCTTTTGAAAAAACTGAAGTCATTAAAAAACATAACTAATAATCCCAAAATAAACAACACAGGAAGAGACGAATGAAAGTGGTCTTGCTATTCTGGTTCATTTAGGTGATGATGTGTGCACTAAGGTCAGAGTGGCGAGAGGTGGAGAGTTTACTAGCAGAAAAAAAAGAAAGAAAGAAAGAATTGCAACCCCTGAAGCATTACTACTGCATTCAGATACTTCTTAGTCCCAGTTTTAAGCTTCAAATTTGATTGTTTCTTTTGCAGACTAGTGAGTCATTTTCCAGATTGCACAGACACAAGAACTTCAGCTTGTAGTTATGTGATCACAGCCACTTTTTACATACATACATACCTACAGATATAGATATATACAGATATATATATAAAATTCTGAGTGTTGATGACTCATTTTCCACCACCAGGTTTTATTTTGTTTCTGGCACTTAAGTTGTAGATGTCGTTATATTTTCTTATTTGTAGAAAGGTTGAATATTTTATGTATCTAAATAATACCTTAGCAGAAACAAATGCTTTGTTCTAGGATTAGGAACTTCATCATACAAGAAAATTAATCTGGTTGTCTACCTTTGCCAGTAAAAGAAAAAATATAAGTCCCCTATAGAGTGAGGATTACCTGTATTGATATTTGCATGGCTCATCCACCAGACTGGGAAATAGACCAAATATCTAAATGCTGATGTCAGTAGAATCCCGGGTTAAATATTGTAAATTTATTTCTATTATGTATTACAAAAGGCACCCTTCCTCATTAATTTTACTGAAGTCTCCAGATGGGAAACAAAATATTAATTTTGTTCAGCCTTAGGCACTGTTGACTGTTAAGGTACTCACTAAATCACTGATCTTATACACATTAATATTAGATTTCTGCTATAAAAATTTAAGACCCATGGGTATAAGGTTCACTTTGTCATAAGTATAATTAATTGTTTTCAGAAATGATTAATTTGTCAAAATGGCAAACATATATATTGGGCAGGCAAGACTCCTGAGCAAGCTAACCTACCTTAAAGTCATGGTAATACTCACGGAATTATGCAAATTAATTGAGTCTTTCAATGTTGCATAAAATGCTACTACTAGTACAATGCATGGAACATTAGGCTGTTCATCCAACAAAAAAGTTGCATTTTAAAGGCAGGCATCTTTACAAGAGAGTCCTTATGGCAGAAGGTCCTTAGAAGTACAATCTATTTTTCTGCAAAGCGATAGACTTTCAACCGTTACACAGAAGTTGTATTTTTCATTACAATTTTTAAAGCAACCCTCAAGAGAAGAAAAAACAGCAGAATTCTGGTGGCCCTGAGACAAAAGACCCTATGAGATTTGTACTCTGTGCTGATGCTAGGGGGACATGGTATATGTCTTTGTAGCAAGAGTTTCACTTTTAAAACCGCATTTGCAAGCTTGGGAACTAGTGATACACTACATTAAAATCTAAAAAGATTAACTTAATTATGCAAATTAAATTTGCTGTTTATCTTCCAAACAGTAAAAGTCATTGTCAACATTGAAATAGCCATGTTATTCTAAACTCATTTCTTTCCCTCCAAAGTGAACCACACATATAGTTGAAACTCCTACGTACTTAATTATTTTCCAGAAAGTCTATTCAAACGTAGAGTTATGCTCCTTACTAGACAAAATTTTTATTTCTATGTCCACTAGTAGTGTCTGGCTATCAACGAACTCAATGCATCAGTGCAGCAAATAAAAATATTCATGTTAAATACAATCATCTTTAATATCCCTAGATATTATAACGCTCCCTAACAAATCACTTGGACTTTCCTGGAGGTTCATCCTGCTAACTCCTATTCACTTTTAAAAACGGTAATTCTGAAACAAAAGATAATAAAAATATTCAAAGAGATATTTCGGAGGTGAAGAAAAGCTTCTCTCATGCTGAAAAATCTCTCTTCTAAATCCCACGGAGCCCCACAGAGCTGATTCTGATCTTCACCCATTTTATTCAAATGCCCCCAACTGACTTTAGTGGTTGTTCCTATTTTACACTGCTGCAAATACGATCAGGATTACAGTGTACACCAAAACACAGGTAGGCTGTGAGTGCTACATCCATTCTGGCACACTACAGAATAATGCAGGGCCATTAGACAAATGCACTAGTGAATCAATTATTATGGTTTGAGGCAACAACTTCTGGCCTTGGACTAATAGACAAGTATTAACTTCAATCTCTCTAGTGTCAACAGTCTTGCTATTAACATATGTATCAAAGACTCAGTTATTATGACAAACGTGATAGCCTTTCTTTTCCACATCTAATCACATTTTAAATAGTTTTTTTAACTTCAAATTGGACTTTGTATTTGAAAATTTGTGACATTACATACAGACATTCTTTGCTGTTTTTTACTGATAGCCTGTAAAACAGTTATAAACACCTGACATTCTGGAGGCTTGTGCAGCCTTACCCTAACTGTTTTCATTTTTGACATATTCTGTTAAGAATTAATAGTCAGGAATATTATGTTCTGTTCCACAAATTCACATAAAATATTTTTTTCTTTAGGAAAACAAAAAATTAAAAAACCCCAACCAAATAAAAAATCCAACTCTGTTAGATTACCCTTATAAATAGTCTTAAAGAATGTAAAATTTAGAAAATCCAATCCAGAAAGAAATCCAGCTCTTAAACTCACTGCACATATAGATATCATGCCAGGCTATAATAATGAGGTCCACTGAGTTTGAAGGCTTTCATGTTGTACCCACTATCTCCAGAAGCAGTTGCTGTACATGGAGAGAACACAGAGCATTTCAGCTCCCAGACCAGCTTTGGGCATGGACTATGTGGGAGTTCAGGGAACCATGATGCCAGAAGAGATCACTGGGGATACGGAGCTGACACCACTGAGAGAGACAGAATGGAGCAGCAGGTTGAGGTCATAGCTTTGGATGGGGAGAATGTGCAGTAGGAATACAGAGGAATAACGGGTCCAGCCCCAGCATAAAGCCAATGGTCCATGCGGTACTCAAGTGAAACCATCTGGAGACCTCTCCATTTAGACCATGCTTTGGTGTTAGAGTTTAACAACACATGCAAGCAAACAAGTAGCAGGAACATCTGACAGCAGCCAGCTATGCCCACACCTTGATTTTCAAAACTAAGTATTAATTATGGCAGAACTAAGACATTGTAGCCAAGTCAACGTTTGCTCATAATGGTCACTGCCCAACCCTGAAAAAGTTAGAGCAAGCTTGTAGATGGGATATAGACAAAGGAACGTATGAACCCCTCTTTCCATTTAGCACCACTGACACCACGCTGAGCTGTCCAGGCACACGTGCATTAGATCCTTCAGCTGCATTTCCCACAATGCCAGATGCAGAGGACTAATGAAGTCTTCATGACAGCCTAGCACTTCCCTGTGTATTTCCAAAGGCTGTCAGCAAACAATCCCACAGTTCCACAAAAACTACAGTTTGCATGGGGATTAGCAGCACCATGGCCAAACCATCTCACTCGAAAGGAGTTGCACTTGTCCCAGCTGAAGGGAGGATGGGGTCATTACTTCATTTGAGCTGTCCATACGAGTGACTAAACAGCCAAAGCATTGTGGTACCTGCTGGACCCTCTGATGCCGTGTTAATTGAGTGGCTGACTTTTGAAACAGTTATTTACCAGATGACTTTGGCACAACGTCTCTCTGAGTAGTTTTCCATGTTATTGTTACAGTGCATTTGCTGGGAACCTCTTTGAGCTGTGACTTACCACTCAGCTGCAGGATATCCACAGTTAGACAGCAATCCTGTCCTGTTTCCATGCAAGGTCCTGAAGCAACAGAACAGTCTTGTTCCACTGCACAAGGGCAGTGATGGGATTTGAAAGAGGTCTAACACGGAGGGCAGACCCAGCACTCTTTCAAACATTCCCCTCTGTTTGCATCCTCAACAGCAACAAATGAGAAACACCAGGGAAGGGGGAGAGGATGGTCTTTTTCTTCATGTCCACTCGTCTCATTGTAGGGTAAGTCTACATCTTTCCACCTAAGACATCTTTTCTCTTCCTTCCAGTGTCTTTCTACCTAACTTTAATGGACTGGGTTCTAGAGCAGCATCTTAAGGTCTGAGGCTTGCTCTCATTTACATGAAGGGAAGAAGGAACTGGGTCCCTAGGCAGCATGTGTTTCTAATAAAATGTATATTATTATTTCCTTAATAGACCACAGTGTCTTAGAAGAGGTCCCATATCTGTATACGAATTAAGTATTTAGATACTCTGTTTGAAATCTACTTTTTCAGTGACCCATCATATAACTATTGTGTGCATTTTGGCAGGCTACCATGTTGCACATGTGCAGCAAATATGGCTAGTAACAAATCATTGCAATGTCCCAAAAAGCATATGTTAAACTTGCATTCAAAATTCAACATTTTGCTCATTTCACATGTCTTTTTTCAGTCTGAATTCAAAAAGCAATCAGATCTCTTTGGGGAGTTAATCACTTGTGAACATAGAGCAATGAAATTATCTAACACGAAGGGCCCTTTTTTTCAACCTTAAAGTCACTGGTGAGCCTTTATACATTTATTCACTGTTGAAAATGATTTTGTAATTATTTTGAAAGAGTCATTTTGGGAGGTGTGTGAAATGACTTCAACAGAAATATTCATATGAGAAAGTACTCAATGTAAAGATGACGTAATTGGACTCACAGCATTCTTCTCATTCAATTTCTGTGAAGCCACTCGCTATCAACAACTTAGTTGTTATTAGTTACAGGTTATATGCTACATTTCCTAACAGACACTTTTCACAGCTAGTTCTATAGGGCGAGATACTGCAGACAACAAAAACACTAGATGTTCAGGAGCTTTTGCAGTAACAAAGACCTGCTGTGGCCAGAATTTATGTCCTCACTTGTCTAAAATTAATTTAAAGCACAAATCCCAAGTCTACATCCCAATAATAGCTTGTGCCAATCAACCATTCTGTTTTATATCTGCAATTCAATTTTACAGGCTCTAAGACATACAGACACACATATTTCAGGCACATATTTTTCTTAGATCCAAAAAGGGGGATGGGCACTTGTAAAATCAGCTTTTATAAAAAGATATCAATAAATATGTATTCCAGAGATGAAATTTTCTTGTTACTGCAGAGCTATAAATCATTGCCTCTTCCTATGTGATATGAGTGTGAAATATTTATTTTGTATTAGTACACATCTATATATGAACATATATTACGGGGAGACTGCAACATGGGATTCATAGGATGCTAGGGAGTTTATAGGGTATCCTAATATTAATATAATTTGTCAGTATTTGAAGACCTTGGTGTTCCATCTTTGCACTTTGTGAATGATCAGCATGGGCAAGCATCAGAAAATAAAGATAATAAAGACAATGCGGGATTAGTGGTACGCTGCAGAAAGAGAACCTTTCTGGCGCCACATGCTGAGATGATGCTAACATTATGGTAAGAAAGCAGTCTCTTTGATTGCTCTAACACCACTATATTTCTGAAATGGTTGCTTTTGCTACCATCAAAATCAGAAGAGGTAACTTAAGACTTTGTTTGTACTATAATCTACAATAAGGACTTCTCAACATCATAAATACTGCAAGTTTTTTATTATTATTCCAAAAGGTTTTGCTTTCTACTGTGAATCTGACACAATTTTATTGTTTTCTCACAGTAAGTCAGTTTGGACTGACTTAATGCACTGATATAGGTAGCCTTTTACCACCAAAATAAAAAGGTTAAATCAAAAAGTTATCATGTTTCACCATTTTATACCTTTTATGTCCTTTTGAAAGCTTTTTTTTATTTTGACATAAAATTGTAATAGACATCAAATTAAAATGTGTGCTTTCCTTTAGATAGTTTAAATGTGAACTAATAAATATGTTACAAATTAAAATTGATATTTAAAAAAGTTTTATCTTAAATGTATCTACACTAAGGATCATTGCTCAAAGTTATCACAACCATTCAAAAAAACCAATCCCTGTCTGACCTTTAAACTTTCTTATGTATTATGTTCAAAAAAAAATTTTCCAGCAATTTATATTGTTTTTTGAGAGGAGAAAAATAATTAAACAAAACCAGTTCTTACAATCCTAGTCCTTACTATGTAGAGAATGAGACCAAATACGATTTGAGTAAAGTAGACCTTATTCTCTTACATTTAAAACACTAACACACTACCCAGAAATAAAAATTAAAGAGCCAGAAACAGCCATTTTACTACATGAATAAAATTGTTCATATTTAAACAAAAAAAACCCCAAAACTTTTATCTGTTGGAAACTAGAATGTCAACTCCATTCTGCAAGGGTTATAATTTCTTTTGTTTGGCCAAAATTTGTGTCTGCCATAAGGATGCATCATACGCCAAAGAAAGCACTTTTTTCTCTCTTTTCAAGTAGCCATCAGCAATCTTCAAACACATATAAAATTAACAAAATATGACTTGGCTACACATTCTTGAGCTTTACTAGACATGTTAAGGAAAGAAAGGGCTTGTGATATTTTCCCTTCACCATCAGCAGCAGCGTCATTATGGCTATTTTAAAAAGTTGCTGCGCTGCACTTACTGTGGCACATGGGACTGAAATTTCCATTACAATGCATCAAGTCTGCCTCAGGTCCTGGAGACTGTGGGTATTATTTTTTTAAATGTTAATTTTTATTTTATTTTTACTTTATATGTAGAAATCTGACAGCACTTAAATTTTAATCATTCAGGAGCTTAATTCAGGACTTCTTTCAAAGCTTAAAATTCCCTGTAAAGCCAAATTCCTTGATGTGCAAGAAATGCAGAATCAAACCCTAGGTAGCTGGATCCAAGCTTTGTTTTATCAGCCAAGAAACAAAGTTCTCCTGATTTAAAGTACTGCACAGAACATTGGTAAGGTAAGGATTTAGTTTCCTAAGCCAGGCCCTGATCCTTTAATGAGCTGTGGGTAGGCGCACACACACACACACACACACACACACACAGACACACACAGACACACAGACACACAGACACACACACACAGACACACAGACACACACACACACTGCTGGAGTCGCACTGACTCCACTTGCAGGAAACTCCAGTACTGGCCGGGTTTCCCTGTTTCCCTTCGACTTCAACAGAAGAGAAAACCATTCTTTACGCTCTCAGTTCATAATATTTTAAGACCACCTAAAAAGCATTTATTCTGCACCCTCTGAATACAGCAGGAGCAGGAGATTTAGAGAAGTAGGTTCTTTTCATTTGATTGATATTTATTAATTTAACACTAAGGATAACTAAAGAGCACAGAATGTGAGATTTTTTAATTTGTTTTTGTTTTCTAATTGAGACACCAACATCATCGTAGCTCCAAAATGGTTCATCATCAGGTGATGATGTATTCACCTGCAAATTTTATTCTACTGATCGTCACAACCGCAATATTAAACAATTTCTCTAAATAATAAAGTATTCTGGGATTACATTTTCTCTAACATTTTTGCAACATTTACCTGTTCTCACTAGGAGTTCTTCTCACTAAAACATTTTCATTCAAATCAATACACTTTAAAAAAGGATTTATTTCAAGACAATAACATTTAGATGGAAAAATGTATCAATGAAACTCTGTCATGTTATTTCAAATATCCCCACTTCACCTTAGCAATACAAAAAGAATTTCATTGCTTTTTTAACAAAACTATTTCCAGTACTGTATTTTAGTAAATCTAAAATGACTGAATTATGGAGTCATTTTCTGTGGAGTCAACGACACACCTCAAAAATATCACACTAAGATATTTCCTGGAAAATATTTACATTAAATATTATACATTTTAAAGCTTTTGCAACCCTTCTGCATTCATCATACTGTAAACCAGTCAAAAATAGAAAAATGCTATAGATATGCTGAGATATTGATTTGAAAAATAAATATTACCTTTGTATTTTCCATAAATACTAGAAAACTGTGATAAAGAAATATTAAGAAATAAAATTATATTATAAAGTCTTCTGTAATTTAATATTTTGACAATCCAGCTTTCTACTTCTTTTCTTCTAAAAGGAAATAGTGTTTATTATGGAAAATAAGACTCAGTAGTGTTGCATATAGCGGATATCACAAATTATTTACAAGAAGATCATTTTACGGATCTCCCATTGTTCTGACAATACAATGTGACGATCCTCACTACTTCATTTCGTGAATTCGCCACTTCATGGAAACCCATTTTGCTACAAACAAAGCACCTACCCACTGTGGAGTGCTTAATTTTGACAACTTTCCTAATCTGATAGATGGATACATTTGAAAGAAAATTTCCTTCACCTTTAAGATTGGTCATAAAGGAATAGAAATTAAATTCGTGCTCTACTTTCGGTTCATGGAGGAACAAATGTCGGGCTGAGCATATTTGCATGTGGCCAATAGCCAGCATCACCCCTCCAGAGCTCGGGGCTCTCCCCATGCAATTATGCATCAGCCAAGGTGCAGGAGGACCTCTGGCACCAGCACCAACACCAGCTAGGGGACACCAAGACAGGGTGGAGAACAAGGCTGTGGAAGATCCCTCACACGTCAGCCAGGAACATCTTTGAAATTTCAGCAATAGCTGCTTGGAGGATGGTCCTCTCTAACAGAGCAGAGGGATGTGTTTGGTTTCTGAACAATGAGATAAAATTCTTTGTAAGTGGGATGGGGCCCTGAACCCAAAGACTTCCCCCCATCCACCCCCATGCCAGACACATCCAGACAGAATCAAATCATGCCTGATAGCCTAAAACAGCACCTGAGTTCACCACATTTGTCTCACTTTGGGAAGTGAAGGGGATAGCTGTGTTACATATGTAGTAATAATTGGCAAATACTGAGCTTTTGTAATGACCTCTGCAGGACTCATTGTTTTTGCTCACAGCCAGTATGCTTCACCACCCTATTTTCAAGATACTTCATTACCCCTCCTAGCTCTGAGTCTAGTGATTTTTAGGTATATGTCATTAGCCCGACTGCTGCCCAAATCTACTAGCATAGAGGGCTGAGCAGATAAATACCAGAGATTAATTTAGAACGTCAGTTTGCAGAAGGAGGCAGCCCTACACACTTTTCTCAGTCCCACTGCATTTGCTCCAGGGATGCACAGCTTTTTAGCACATTTATATAACAAAGCACATTTATACTTTTAAGGAGTTCAAAACGAGACCCGTTTGGGAAGACTCAGGTATAAGTTCTCACATGCTTTATAAATGCAGGCCTACGCCTGTAAGCAGGTCACACCACATCCCCTTCAAGAACTGCGGTCCTGAGCACCACATGAAACAGCTCATCAGCACTTCCAGTTGAAATCAAACTCACACGAACAGCAACCGTGCAACGTACCATCATCCCAACGCATGCAGAAACGTCACACAGTGACTGCACGGAGAACAAACAGCAAAGCCTCAGGTAGCTGGATTCTGACCCACTCACAGTGACTTTTTTTTCCGTGACTGATGCCGGAAAATTGCAGGCCAAGTTAGAAGGATAAGAGGAGCCCAGCAAGACTGGACACCTGTACTGCAGTGTTTGGGCACATGCCCACAGCCCCCGGCAGCGTGCCAGGCTGCAGCAGGGCCTGCGGAGAGCAGGGGGGAGCTGACCCTCTCAGCTTCCCTTGCCCCATTCATGAATGCACAGTGAGAAAGGGAAGCCTGATCTTTGCTTCCTACTTCCATCACGTCAGAGAGTATGCCAAGCTAGATACTCACATCTGCCATGTCTGAATATGCAAGAAAACACATCCACTATTTTCTTTTCGCTTTACAGGAAAAAAAAATGTGGGGGATAGCTCTAAAATAATATGGCAAAAGAACAACATTCAGCATGATCATCTGCACAGCTCTGGGCACACTTAGCACCTTGTACAAATAAAACACAGCTTCATTAATCGTTCCCAAGTCATCGCAGCTCTCCATAAATGCATATGGTATGAACCAGCGCTTGCCTTTATCTCAGTTAGTGCCTTATTGCACTGCTTTGGCAGTCCAAATGGTCGCTCCAAGAGTCTTTGGAGCCTTTGTGAAGGGACTGCACTCCTCCACCCCAAGAGGAGAGGCAGCGGCAGTGGCAGCAGCAGCCAGCTGGCCGGCCAGGCGGCTGGACACCTGCCAGGGTGGCTCAGCTCCAGCACTTCAGCCCCTGGAAGCTTTGTAGCAGGAAGTAGCTGACAGACCATCAGGGAGGATGCAGTTTGTCTATTAGGTAACTGAAGCATGATTTAACGAAAATTCACACAATAAAAAAACACGAAATAAATAAATAAAAAGACAATTCTTCCTAAATTTCACGAGAAGACAGTCACATGATCACTACCACACTGGCTTTTAAGTGAGAATCATACCACTCTGTGATATATGACATGTTGGTGACGTGGTCACTACATCACATATCAGTTTTGCTCTAGGGGTGCTCTGTGCACCCTGGCATTTCATACCACAGCTAATGTGCTTTGCCATTTTCCCACATCCTACACTAGGTACAAGAATATTTTCAAAATCCCCAAACCACTTCTACTTTTAACAGCACATCATTAAATCATTCAATAGGTCTTCTCCTTTCCCTTCATCTTTGAGAGATTTCTAATTCAGGGACTGGACTGTTACCAGCAGTAAAAGTAAGAACCATATGTTTTAACGGGGGTGTTTGGAGAAGGAAGATGGTCTAAAGATTTGGTAATAGAAACTAGAAGTACAAAGGAAACACTTGACTTTCAGCAACCAACCCTTCAAAAGGTCTCAAGACTGGAAAGACCCATTACAATCTTTTAACGTGACCTCAAAAATATTGGAATAAATTTCCGTTTACCAATTACTGCAAAGGATTCCTCGCTAAGGATACCTTAATCTACTCTTTAGAAATTCTTCCAGACTTGATGTAGAAATTCCAAGTGGTAGAGCATTTGCTGTAACTCTGAATACTCTAACTGTTGAATAGTTTCACTGTCAAACACACGCTCATGATTTCTGATGTTAAGCTGTCTGGCTTCAGTGGCCAACCACTCCATCTCCCAGAACACACTGTGCTTCTATGCTCTACCTGTTGCTCAGTTTCAGCATTGGCTGCAAACCCTCTATGGCTCTTCATGATGTATCTGGAATAATGGGATCAACATGCTACTACTACCACCACCATCTACTACCACATTAATCTTTCTAACCAGAGCATCCCTTAGGAGCTCACGTTCAGGTATTTATCCACCATGACCCTTAAATCCTTCTCATAGTCATTGTTTCCAATTAAATTTTTCCTTCAAGTAAGTGTGACTTTTATGTGTTTACAGATACCACAGCTGAGGGGAAAAAAAAAACCTCCTTCCAAAAATCTATTACAGGCTAAGTTTTTAGACTGTCACTGAGATCAAACAGCATCTTTCTCCTCAAATGTTACAGAGATTGGGGCCCTCTGTACTCTTCTGAATACAGGTCTGGTTTATTGTTCAGTTTCACCTTGATCCAGACTCACATTTTGATGGGCTTAAAAGTGAACATGCATATGTCTAGCAAGATGTGAAATTAACCTTTCACATTTTCTTAAGCAACAAAGGAAAAATCCATTTGTTTTTGCTATAAAGGCCTCTCTCATTCTTATTCTTCATTGAAAATACGTGTACATGATTATGTTCCCTAATATATCGTCTAGAAAGGTAGAAAGAGTTTATCTCAGTGTTGCAATGGCGAGACCTTGAGATTATTTTAGGTTTCCTCGTGCTTTGCACTCTTGAGGGTATTTAACAGAGGGCTAGCAAAGGGTAGATTGGAGGGGAGAAAATCTTCAGTCCATCTCTGGACCTATATCCATGTCTGCTGGAAGATTTTGATGGCTTACATTCGAGGAACAACACTGAGTAGGCAAGCCAAAGAGGAAAGTACATATGAAGTAGGACATCACTGTGCCCTCCAGCATACAAACAACACTGACTGTGAATAGAGAGAGGACTCTAGAAATTGCATTGGTTTGAATTTTGCATCATCTATCCCCTGAATTGTGGTGGCATTTCCTTCTCACAGACAATCAAAGAGCTACTGTGGTAGGTAGACCTTCCTCCCATGCTCAATTCTGGGTGGAAGAAAGCCCCCACATGCTTTGGGTGTTTTTTGTCATTACAAACACCCTACTGTTAGTATCTAAAAGAAGCAAAACCACGTGTAATAAAAAATCCAGGAAAAAACCTTACACACTTGCTGCAAAATACAATGCACCAAAAATCCATAGGTATTACTATGGTTACTAATCCATAGATAACTAATATTTCCTGCCTTTTCTTACTTTGTGGGTTTCTCTGTTGTGTTTTATTCAGAAGAAGAGTTCAATAACAAATTATCTTTAATTTACTGCTACTAATGATGTAGGCAATTTTTGGTCCCAAGGCTGCTGCCTTAATACAGGCAAAACAGTCAGTTAGGCAGACAGAATCTTTGCTTGAGTGAAGATGGCAGGATTGGGCCCACCTTATTATACAGTTATTTATTACACGATGATAATTAACACGAGATAGACAAGCTCATTTATTTGGCAACAGCAACCCTGAAACATACTCCTTAAAAGTGCTGAGCATAAATAATACAAAAAAATGCTTACGCAACAATAAGAAAATGTACGATTGTGTATTCTATCACATAGCTTAAAAACTGCAGGTTAAGCAAATTACCACTGGCGCTGTTGTATCCGTAATTCTGCCGATCACCTAAATGAATGATCAGGTATGAACCTTTCAATTCTAGCAGCGTTTCTTTCTAAATACCTCGCTATTTAGCAGCCTAAAGGGAGCCAACACATCAGTAGTGCCTTCTATGCACTGTCGAGTCCCAGCTTGAGCACACCAAACTCTGAGGCCTTTTGAAATCTTTAAAGACAATCATACATAAGACAGTTTCTATATTGCAGGGCTGGCTAGAGATACTGCAGCACAAAACAATATTTCAAGCTTTCTGATATACATGTGTCACCTCTATGTGACAAATAGCTTGTATTAATTAGGCACTAGACTTGGTGAGATTGCTGTTATTAACTGAGAGAAGATGGGTTGAATTTAATTGTGTGTGACATCAAAGTCAAGTGACTGATATTTCAAGCATCATTTAAAATGTTTGATATTGGAGTCATTGTATTCACATAAAGACTGTCTAAAAATATAAAGGAGAATGATGAGAGAGGAACTGAAATGCATTCATACAATCCATCTTATGAAGTGAATTCAATGTAATTTTTCTTGTATTTTTGACCCAGTGTTGGCAATATTTATTTATTTAGTTGTGTAAAATTATTACTTTGAAGAACAGTTTATTTTTCTCAGTACTAATTCTGGAGACAGCTGGGATGGTTTGTATTGGTTCCAACATCAATATTCTCAGAAATGTGGACATAAGGGAGGGGGAACATAAAAGATCAGCTTGCACTGGGATTTGCTTTATAGCCCTTAATGAACACTATTTGGAAAATGTTTACCTAAGAAAAGCAGACTGCGCATTATTCAGGCAAACTTCCATAACAGCTTGAATAAAGAAAGGGGAAAAGAAAAGGAAGCTATATTTAAAACTACATATAAAGGAATATATTTAAGGAGTAGGAGCCCACTATTATACTATGCACTGTGCAAGTGGTAACTATCTCACACTCATCAGAATGTGAGGAATGCTGTTTTAGGGTCGAATGCTTCTCTCATCTGAGATGCTGGCAAAAATCCCCCTCAGTTTGATGGGGCAGAATCACACTTGTGATGTAGCATGATAATGCATATGGTGTTTTGCTAAAAAGTGGGTCAATAAACAATTGCCCCAGAGGATACTTGTCTATAATGCTTCTGCATTGTACCATTTCCTCTTACTTCTTTCTTTAAAAATAAATAATATAAACCACTTGCTTATTCCATGCTTGTCATAAACCATACAAAACAATCCAACTGAAATCAGCTTAATTAAACTGCAATGCGTTGCAAGCAAACATGTATCCCCTAGGTATTCCCAAGCAGACAAATCAGAAGTGCACTACAGCCAAAAGTAAATATTAACACTTTCACAAATCAGAAAGATAATCTTCCAATTAGGAGAACCTCCCCACTGCCCCAGTGGTGCCCTAAACCCACACATTATGGGGCAAGGAAGACAGGCTCACTAGAGGTGCCTTTCCCCTTGCTGTAGCTCAAGAGCCAGCGGGGAGGTCAGAAAATAAAATTATATATATATAAATCAAACATATATATATATGCATATAAAGTGTGCATGTATAAGTGGATTTTCATGTATGTGAATATAACTCTATACATTGTGCATGTTATTTTATATCAGAATTAGTACTGCCATAATCACAAGCTGAACCAAGACTAGAAAGTATACATGAAGGATATAACCACATCTGCAGTGGGATTCAGTTCTCAGAAGGACTTTGTCTTCCCAGGGACATATTCTAGACTGACCAGACAAACTGTTTAACCATGGGCTTAATTGTTAGGACCGATTTTGCTGGAAGAACTGATGTGTATTGAGATAAAAGGCACATAAATATCTTAGCAGTTGTATAGGTAGAAAACGCAATAACCGACGGTAAAGTCATAAACTCCAGTTTCTGTGAGACACCAATTCTCCCCCATTACCCCTGTTCTTCACTGGAGTGGACCAAAATTGTCTTTGAAATTATCCAGATTCTCTTGTCCTCAGTGAGATTACAAAGGTTCACCTTTCCCTGATTCAGCACAGGATTGGCATTAGCCTCAGGCTTTAAATAGCCTTCTGCTAAGAAAAAGTTTTAATTATTTCATTAAAAAGTAAGTTATTAGAAAAAAACTTAGCATGTCAGGCAAGATTCTATATTTGGCAGTTGTAGTGTCAGTTTTAGCATAATTGATAAAGTAATTTATATAATGAATCAGATTTTTTCTATATATGAATAGTTCACAAAAGCTGTTCTAGATTCACTGCAAATTCATTTGTTATCAGGAGCTATTCAGGAAATCTTTACAACAACCTCTCACTGCTCCATCCTTCATCTGACAGGTGATCACTGCTAAAACTTAACTTTTAAAGAAAACCTCTATATTCCTACTTTTTGATAAAATTTGCAAAATTCTCTAAAGTAAGTTGCAGTACCATACTTGCAATTTAAAAATGCACTCTTTGCATATTTTCAAATGTGCTTAAAATTCCATTTCCACAAACATCCCTGCCAGAAAGCTCATCTGCCTTAAAGAATATTCAGGGGAAGCAAATATTAAAAAGTGTGAAAAAGCAAAGAAGCAAAAAATGCAAACATATTTGGGGGGGGGAGTGTTGTTTCCTCTACCCAGCTTGCACTGAAACCTTAACAGTTTGAAATTAAATTTGAAAAAAAACCTCTTCCTATGATTTGCAGTAAGAAATGCTTTCAAACTAAACTTGTGCTTAAATTCTGACACCCCTGAAATCAGTCATTGTTTCCAAATAATGCTTTGTGGTTTGTTGGCTATGGGACAAAAATGAGAAGAGTGAGAGTTGTCGAAGGAAAGAGATCAACCATTGTGCCCCTATACATACATGTATTTAAATGCAGTCCAGAGATGTTATTTGGTTTTGTAATCAAGAATTCTCATAATATCTGCAAAAAAGAAGAAGGTTATTATCTAATAATATTCTTCATTTGTCCTCAGAAAAATGGTGAAAACCTTAAGGCAAGGTTTTGAAAGGGGTGGTGCTACTCCTCCTTTGAAGTACAAGAACTGTTTATGTATCAAATTTGACTGTGACATAAAAGTTTCCTTTATAGAACACAAGCCAAATTTATTTGGTCTTTAAACTTCTCTAGTATGTTTTTGTCTGGAATGTGACCTTTTTGGAACTGTTTTTCAAACGTCATTCCAGTAGCTGAAATACCAGTTACTGTGTTTTGGATGGTTTCCAGTCAGCTCATCTACCTGTGTGTAGTGAGAGCCTGAGCCTGCTGCACTGCTGCTGCACAACAGTGCCCCAGGCATTCTTTTCCTCTCCTCGCAAATACATACGACTTTCAATTTTTGCAACCATTTGTAGTCCACTGGCAGATTTATTGACCAGGAAAGTTCATGCCTCCTCTGTGCTGCCCAAATAAGCTTTGGGTTTTTTTGTTTTGCTTTTAGCTGGACTTTTACCTGACCTCCAATGTTGTAGGAATCATTTTACACCAGCAATTAAATGCTGGAGTAGTTATTTGTAGCTTGCAATTGTCCCCATTTAGAAGACTAACTGCCCAATTGCAAAGCTTCTAAATGGCTGCAATTGCAAGTTCAAACAGTTGGGCCCATGTGTAATTATGGTCACAAAATTGGGCTCACTTATGTCAGAGCTTGCTACGCAAGACATAGGCCACCAACTAAAAATAATGGTTCCTTGCCCAGTTGCTACTCCATGTTGGTTCATTACAGCATGAGGAATAAAAGGAAAAGACTCTTGGTGGGAATACAGAAGACATAAATACATTAAGACAATTTGAGACTATAAAGTGATCAACGTGGTGCCCAGGACAAATGATCATAACTGTCTCCTGCCTAATCACCCATTTCAAACACAGTTTTATGAACAAGCTTTGTTCTCTTTCATAGCTTTTCTCTTATTGAGGCAGACAGTGGCAGTGGTCAGAGGACCCGATTCCAGGTACCAGAAACACAGGCTGTGGGGATGCCCAAGCCATTTTAAACCGTCTGCTGAACCCACAGCTTTTTTCCCCTCTCTCCACTTGAAACAAGTTGATCAGGGAAACACCAGCTGGAGTTTTCTTCTCCTCTCACTTGGTCAAATGATGGGTACAGTGTTACTGCTGTCAGAGAAATTGTGCCTAACTCATCGTAATCATAATCAGGAGATATTCCCCAGTGTTTTCTCTCCACCGCAAAAGTATTTTCAGTGGTTGTAGGGCATATTTCCACAGGTAAAGGATCCTTTTTGGTGCCAGCATGATCTCCTGCACATATTTGGTGTTCTCTCCAACAATGAGAGTGCAGTCCTATGGACCCAGGCACACACAAAAGCATCCTGTTTACCAGCTCTTCATTACCACTGCTTAGCACCACAGCACAACTAAGAAACAGCTCCTCTGCATCCACACGAATTCCTTCATCACAGTCTACTCAAACCGGTGTGCCTAATCAGCCGCCGAGCATGTCAAGCCACTGCTGTTCAGCTCATCTGCTGATGACATGAGACACATCTGGGCAATGGAACAAAGGGAATATTCTAAAATGATTATGCTAAGAGGAGAATTAATATTCATCCCCAAAAGGTGCAACTGCCAGCCCAGAACAGTAAATACAATCGACTATCCTACAGTACTAAAGTCTTGGGGACCGGATTCTCTCAAATCCATTGAAATCAAATTTCGTTTAGTGGAAATGTGGCCATTGAGACAGATATTCAGGTAAAACAGAAGTATATTTAAATATAATTGCATTTTTTTCAGTATCACATGCACTGCAGAGTGGATATATTTTGTGGGGATTCAACAAATGATATTTTAATGTACATACATAATTTATTGAGCAAGCAGTAGACTTGGCTGAATGAATGTCAGCCATTGAAGATCCAACATGGTGTATTTTCACGCTTATTACTTAGTACAATGGCAAAGAAGGAAGCACTTAACATATTTATGAACTTGAAATCTCTCTCAGATTCCACAGTGCAGGACTATCACAAATGTTATCACATTCCTCTTCTCGCTTCACAATAATGAGTAAGTTAAGCACTTGCTATGTATTTTTCAATCTAAAAATGGTTGAAATTGTTACAGATTACCACCTTACTATTCTTTTACCATTCTTGCAGTACTGTGAAATACAGCTAGACAACATAATCTATTTTTACCTTGCCCATAATTCATGTTTATCTCACATACAGCAGATAAGATTAAATGTCTTTCATACTTAGATATTCTAAGGTATCTAACTAATTTCTGCATAACCTGCTGAAAAGTATACTGATTAGATTTTTAAAAATGTAGTGGTTTCAGCTCCAAAAAAGACAGTTTTAGAAATATGTCTATCACATAACAAAATTATTAGCCATCTATTTAAAAATAGCCATTTTTTATGTATCTTCAGTCTAAACTTTACATTGCAGATGTGCTTGATGACTGCAAGGAGTTCAGACTCCCTGATCCTGTCCCTGGCCCTGCCATTCTGATGACACATTTCATTGGATGCATTAATTAGCTTGAAAAGTTTCCCATTACTCTGGTTGTTCCCCATAAGCAAGTCCATGATTTTAGACAGCAAGAGCAGAATTCATTTCATATCAGCTTAATTGCCTCCAATTACCTACAGCCACCTAGAATTACCTGGTGACCAGAGTTAGATGTGCTTATTTCTTTCTATAAGCCTTAAACGCAGCTAAGACGTAACGATTTAAGTTCAGAGGTAGACATCTCTGTGACCGCTCTGTAAAGTTAGATTTCAGAGATGAATCACATTCCTACTTCCAGTGCTGAGAGGCGTTTGCCTCCCATTGATTTCAGGAGGAGTTGCATGTGCTTAATGTCCAGACTGTAGTAGCCACATTTTCAGGCCAGCTCTGCACTCAGTACCTCCCATTGCTCTCATTAGGCACCTGGAATCTGACCCGTATCATGGAGCAATCACTGCCGCTGTGGTTCACGATGGCACCACATCTACCCTGCTGAGATAAAGCACCTATTTGGATCTCTTTGGCTCTGAAGACTCACTGGAGAGGAGAGCCCGAGTGTTTCTGGAGAGCGAGGAAGAAGAAAATTAGTCTTTCAACGGTCTACCATTACGTAAGAAGGATAATATAATAATTTTTTTCTTCTTTGGCAACTGATTTGTGCAAGATAGAGGCAGCACAGCCTGTAGCAGCTTAATATGTCCTAGGTCCCCACAGGATTGCTTGAGGCAGAAGAGAAGCACAGGACAAGCAATGCCAGAGGACACCTGGGGAAATGGTGTCCCCTTCCTCCACTGGGCTGGTGTGTGAAAAGCCCTTAGAAAATTTTCAAACTTACTCGCTTTCTGTTTTCCTGGTTGTTCAGTGATAATAAAAGAACGGCAAAGAAAAAAATGCCTTTAAAGGACCAAGGCTTGGAGCTTTATTTCCATTTCCTGGGCTAGTGAAACCACCCACTAGCTTATACAGCCTTTAGGCATCCTGAATTCATGCTCACAGGACACCATTGCTTACAGTTTTTCTATTCTGTGTAAGACCTTATACTGCCCTTGTCACCCTAGCATCTGAGTGCTTTCAAGTAGTGCATTGTGCAATGTGACTAACATCTGTGACAACCAAAGCAGGAGGGAAAAACAGTTAAGGCCTCGATAGCTTTCCCCCTACCCAGCAGTTCACTTTCCAACACTAATAACTTTCTCTCTGTGAATACACAGCTAGATTGTTGTGGTCACATTTGTAACAGATCAGCAACGTTTCATTCTCTCTGATGGTGAATTTCTTACTTTAATAAGGCAGTGTGGGGGTCATTCTCCTTTATTTTATTCACTGAAATACCAAAGCCTTCAATTACACTTATTTTAAGAATATCAGCCATGACCACCATGGTAGGCAAGGTAGCCTGGACTGGACGCGTGAGACGCAGGCTTCAGAAAAGGTCTGTGTAAGACACGACATTTAGCACTGCCTGCAGTGTAAGGGGAAATTTTTCAGTACCAGACTCGGCCTTACAAGCCTTGGGGTGGAGGTTAAAGGGGCACCGTGTTCCCCAGCAGTGACAACTGAATATCTCATTGCAGGAGACCTCGCATCTGGGAACAATATGCCTGCAGATCTTTTAAACGTATGCAATTGCTTTGCCAGAGCAATTGATATGTTGTGGAAGAAACATTGCAGGGCAGGTGGTTGCTGTGAGATGACCCCACACTTGGGACCAAGAGTGAGACATGAGGTCAAAGGTCAAGTGTGACTTTGTTAGAACCAAAAAATACAGTCACCTCACCACTGCTGCCCACTCTGAAGCACGCATGGCTGCTGGATGCCACACAGGCTGCAGGATCCTTTTATGGTGGCACAAGACAAAGCAATTACATTTATTAATTACTTTTCTGATTGCATACAATGTGACATTGAGTTGTCTTAAAGTCTATATGCAAATATAAAATAATATTCTTCTTTGGTAGCTTAGGCATGCTAGTTCACCACGTCAATGAGAAGGGTATAATGAAAACAAGTAGAAAATAATTTTAAATAAATTATTCCAAAATTAAAAATTATTTTGACAATTCTAGGCAGGTATCACCCTAGAGATTATTCACCTACCACTTCACAGTTCTCCTTGACTCTAAGAAATAAAAAGTTAAGAATTTGGGGGCAAAGGGAGAGAGCAGAGGATGGTTTGCTTGGGTTTTGTGGGTTCCCTCCCAGGTGCCAGACACCACACATTAGAAATCATCCAGATACTAATTGACCTAAAATAAAACATACTGCAGGGAACGCTGTAGAGAAAACTGAAAAGGTTTTACTGATTTAAAAATTCCTTTCCTTTCTAGTATCTTTTTTCTCCCGTCATTCCAAAGGATCCCAGAATGTTTCACAAATTTTATATACACATTCCGGGAAGGATTGTGAAAGCTGATTAAGAGCATATGCAGTAGCAACACAATACCACAATTAGGATGGGAAATGGAGAACACCAGACTTGATCTTGCCTCAAGCAGAATGGCCAATAGCAGTGAACAGAACACAGAAAGAGGGACAGAGCACAGATGTTCAGACCAGAAGACAAGCCAAGAAAGGCTTAAAAGATCACCGGCTACAAGACATTTCATAGAAAGCACGCTGTCTTATTGCTCTGTGAGCATTATCACATAAGACAATGCAGACTCTAATTTAAACAGTCAGAGGGAAAGATCCTTAAGCTGGATGCCAGGTGGCTACAACAACAAATATGTATCACTGTTCTGACAACATTCACTGTGGTAAACTGCACTGTGAAGTAATTATCCTAGAGACTCTGGCACCCCAGCATAAATAGCAACTCAAAAAATCCATCAATATACTTCTAGGGTGATGAAGTCAGAAGGGGACGGTAGGAAAACCGTAACAGCCTGGCCAAGGGACATGAGGGCAAATAGTGCCCTTCCTGCAGAGCTTGTCCTGCCACGGCTGTGCTCCAAGGGCACTGCTGCAGCACCTGACCATGTCTGCAGAGCTCTACACGTCACTGCTGCAATGCCAATGAGAACCGATCTGTGAGCACCAACATAAATTGCCTTGTTGGAGTTGATGAAGATGTGCAAGCATATACAAGGCCAAAATATTTGTACTGACGTAGGGAAGTATTTGCAAACTATCAAATTTTTCATTTCTAAAATGAGAAAGATATTTACTCCAGGCTTGCCTGATGCAGTTCACTGAAGACCTTCTGATCTGAGCCATGCTATATCTCCTGCCAGCTGCTCCACGATTAGCGTGTGGAAAAGTAATGCAGGCTACTGGACCCCAGCCTACAGGGGAGGAGCAAGGAGAGAAATCAATCTGATTACTATCACTTTTAGTTCCAGGGTAACACAAAAGGACAAGGTAAGAATTGCAGTCACATATGCAGATGATTTCTTTAATTGCTATCTCTATTAGAGAGATAATGCAGAATGGGATGAATCCTTCAATACATAGGATAAAGTAATTGAGCAGGAATGTACCTATGACATGAAGCTGAGACAAGTCACTGACCATATGACTCATATTTTAATGGTTGTGATGCAAAGGTCAGGAGAACCAGGTGAAAATCTCTCCTGATTATTATGACGGATACAATAATGTAAACTCAGTATAATCAAGTGGTTAGAGCAATGGGCATGAACCTAGGAAAACTGGTCCACTTCTCTGCAACAATATGTTCAATCCCATCTTTAATCTACTGCACAGTAATACTCGTGATAACAAGATTTCCATTTGCCCAGTGAGCACTCTGATGTTGCTGTTCTCACACCAATGTTGTAATGGAATGTTAATAAAACACCAATGTTTTATTGAAACTCAGCTTTGTGGCATTTCTTACTACAGTGCAGTCCAGGAGGATATAGTGTCACTCTTGAACTTTGGTTCATGAATCTCTACAGTGAACATTTAGGGAATAGTGCCAGATTCAAATATATCTGTCAATCAACTGCTTGATGGTTTTGCTTGATGGTTGTTCCAGAAACAGAACTTTCTTTGGGTGGCTCAAAGGCAGCAGGACCTATCACTTCACACTCCTGCCACCTCATACCTACCTCTATTATAAAAGATGGTCCAGTGAATAAACATGACCCTTATCCCATGAAAACTTAATCCAAGTACATACTTTGGTCATAGCAATATCTGAAAGAGGTCTCCAGCTGGTTTCTACATCCATCTATCAGTATTCACAATGGCATGTACTGTCTAAAGGCTGCCCAGACAAAGATGTGGGACTTGTGGAGCATGTTTCAGAATTATGTACTTGATTGAAAAAATACTTTTTATTACTTTCATTCTTTTTATTTGCCCTGTGCATTGCGCCATGATATTCATCTTTAAGCACGTTTGACTTAATACCAGCTGGACTGTAAATGTGGGTGTAAATACAATTTTGTGCTATATTGTGTCAATCTCCTACTTTACCAAGAAAGATTAGTCCTTCTGTAAGTAAGCGACTGTAATGTGTTATGTAGAAGCTTTGATGCACGGCAGTTATCAAGACTGGCATATCAACCTGCATGTGCCAGATGATGGTGTACTCCTCCCAGCTATGCTTCTCTTCTAGGGTTTCTGGGTTACGAAAGCAGACAGGATAAGCATTGAGCACAGTCAGAATACCTTTGAAGGCATGCAGGACAAGCCCCAGAATTTATTTTATATGCTTCAAATGCCATTTTAAACTGGTTTCTTCCCCTATTCAGTGTCTCTGTAACACACACACAGTTCTCCTCTCCAGACCCTTACACCTTTTTGGTTAGCTCAGAGAGCAATGCTGATCTTTCCCGCCTGGACTGCAGCTATCATGCAGTGCCTGTCATTCTCATACAGATCAAAAAGGATTTTGCAGGCTGTTGCCCTTGATCCGTGCCTTATATGTCAGTGTTAAATGCTTCAACTGAGAGATGCCTGCTTAAAATATATCTTCCCCATCAACCCAAAAGGTCCTGAGGCATGTGAAGCACTGCTTAGTAATGCCTCTGAGAGGAACTCCTGGCCACCATGTCATCAGCAAGGCTTCCTGTAGCACCTGGCATTTCTGCCAGAGATCATCCACCCGAATAGTGACCTAATGCAACCCTGTATAACTTTTGAGCCCGTGAGATAGCAGTGTGTGTGCAAATGTTAGAGTTTCCTTTTCGGAGGGAATTCAGTGTAGTTAACAAATTCTGCACTCCAGGTACTCTCCATCCTACAGCTGCAACTGCTAGCACTTTTATAAAGCTGTCTTAATTACGAGTGACCCTGTGCTCTTCAAATGCATCAGCGGTACAAGGAATGATTCAGGATGACAGGGTCACAAGCGATGGGAAAGAGTGTCTGATCCATGCCCCACTTACATACATCTCTAGCTCATAGACTATCTGCCCTAGATTTTAAAAAAATCTTGGTGTCAAAAAGTCTGTTTTGATAGAGTTTAAGAGGACTTGGGTTCCAGCCCTCTTTTATAAAAGTTGATAGGATCAGATCTGTATAAGACATAAGCACTAGAACAGAACACATAAAATAAATTAGTTGTGGATGTGAAAGCTGGTAGAATTGAGTCTCCTTCTTCACAATTCTCCTCAGCCTTTAAGTTAACTAATGCTTCTGATTTAACATTTTCCATTTTATGTGAATTGTAAAAGGGCTTCTGATTTTATGTCAAAAGATGATACAGACAGCTGAGGAGAACTGTGAGCTGACACAATAAGAATCCAATGCCTAAATTTGTTTTTGCTAAAAATCTCCTCGAGGAAGTCAACGAGTTCTAGAAAATTCTTCCCATCACTGAGAATTTGCCCACAATGGTACCGCTTTTGGGGAAGTCAAGAGTACAGTTGCCTAGAAAATGTTTGTCTCTCCTCACCCCCTTCAACACCAGCACTGTCCTGACCAGAAAACACAAGTAGGAGTTATTACATGCCACTTTTATTGCAATAAATCATTTAAAAATGAGAAATTACAAGGTAGCCTCGAGTGCACGCTTAGGTGCTTTGATGAATAAAAGCTCTCATACAACATGTAAAATAATCACAGTACTTCACTCCAAAAACAAGATGTTTATAAAAAAGACATCTATCATTTTGCTCCAAGAGCTTATCTCACTTTGTCCTCCGTCCTTACAAAAGAGTCCTAGTATTATGTTATGGCGAAATATTCTTTTTAAATAAATTATGGGAAAATAATTCAATCTTGAACTTTCTGTTATTATAAACCTAAATGCTCGTGTCTTTTGCTTAAAAACACAAATAATCCTCTGCATGCCTCTCTTTAGTGTGGCATAAAAATAAGTCAAAAAAGTCTCTGAAGGACTGGGGAAAAGTGAAGCAGCTCTCCTCCTCTAACTCAAGTCAGACTGAAGGAAGCTACTGGTGTGATTGTTTTGATCCCACTGATGTGATTCTGCAGTTGAACACACCAAGTTCATCAAAAAGGAAAAACCAAAGGCGTCAGTCCTGACAAAACTTAAGGAAATGTCTTTTCAGCTATGCTGCCATAAGCAGTCTTATTTAAATCAATGGAAATTAACACACTCAGAAAAGCTGAACAAATTTTTGAGAAATTCTGTCCTTTGTCAAGATTTTATTTTCCCCCAGTTTCTGTGGATTGCTCAACAACTAAGGGAAAGGAAGAATTAAAAACTATCTGTAAAACCACCAAAACATAAAAATAGAGGGGAACATCAAGTACATACAGTACTTCGCGCAGCTCATTCTTTTTTGTAACTCTTGCTCAGAACTGCCTATGTTTCAGTTACAGTTTGTTCCTCTGTTTCTTATGTCCCAATCAGTGTTTATATTTAAAGGTATTTAGTGTCCTCACCAAGCACTGAGGGTTTTTGATGACATCATCGAGTACAACAATAATGTCAGAACTAACTGTTGTGAGAACAGTCTCCTCCAAGGCTTTCTGCCAATCTCTCATTTTTTCACCCAGTGTGACAATCTGATTCTTTTTTACTCATAGCCCCTTACTTGTAACTGGATGTTATTTTGCCTGCGATAATTGTTTCTCCTCAGTATTTGCCCATATTGCTCCTAGGTCAGCCAGACCTGTATATTAAAAATACAGGCAGACAAAATATAAGTGTTCATAAAGGAAACAACCTGTTTTGTTAGTAGACCAACTTGTTCTCTTTTATGTAAGTAATCCTCTAGACAATGGAAATATGCAAAGGTCAGATTGATCAAAGGACTAGAGAAGAGTTTCTGATGCTAATATTAAATTAGTAACACTTTTTTTCTTCCAATTTAAAATGGAAACAGTGCATGACCAACACATTCTTTTCTCCTTGGGAAAGTCTGAAGACATACCAATGCAAGAGACATGGTGGCCAGAGTCTGAGACATCAAAGGATGCTCATCAGAGCCCTGCCACCTTTGCCACAGTCCCAAAGCACCCACAAACAAGACAAATTAAAAATACCAACAGAATCGGGCAAATTTTGTCTTTGTTCATCTACAGAACATCAAATCCCACCAGTCTCATGGAACACTGTCAAAACAATGAAAATAAGGGGCCAGCTGGGACGATGTCTGCTAGAAAAGCTTTCAGCTTGCAGCACAGGCAACTCTGAAATTTGTTAAACAGACTCACCTACCTACCTGTCATTCACTTAAATCTACTTTGCAAAATACCACAGGCATGGGGACTTCATAAACATTGTGTTCTAAAAACCAGTCCAGAAATCTTTTCTACAACAGCCAAGTTTTCCGCAATGCAAATCAGCCATGGGAGAAGTTTCACAACAACTTTCCCACACACGTCTCACCCACCTACAGGGGAGGCAAACAGCAGAATTAATGAGTAGCACCCAGAACTAAACACCCAGTAGCGTGTGGGAATGAGATAAAAGGGACTCCATCCAGAGCACCTCTCTGCTCCGTCCCCCACCACTGAGCCACACAGCCGGCTTCCTGCATCACCCGCAGCCATACCCCTTTGCCTTCTCTCCCGCCCCTTGCCCAGCTGAATACTCTTGCTCCCAAGCAGCAGCTATAAACAGCAGAGACCCGCAGCTTCCCCCCTCCTCCCCGCCGCCTCCAATGGGCGCCCGGTCCGCTCCCGCAGCGGCTCCCGCGGCGCCTCCCGCACGCCCGTCCCAGCCGCAGCGCTGAGCTCCCGCGCGGTGCCAGCGCCACCCCCGGGGCCGCCCGGGCTCGCACAGAGAGGGAACGTGGATTTATTCCATCTGCTCTAGGTTTCATAATCTTAAAGGTTCCGGTCATTCCCAAACCGCATCCTTCACGCAAAAAGTACGTACGCGCAGCAGAGGGATCCCCAGGGGGAAAAGGGATGCGTCACTGACGAATGTTTAGCATTAGCGTGTTGATCAAAAAATGCAGTTTGGGTTCTTCTGCTTCGCTCCCCACCCCTCCAAAATCTGGTTTGACTTTCCAGCTCCCTCTCCCCTTGTCTAGCTTCTCACCCATTAAAAAGTAGAAAATCATTACTTTTTTAGCTCTGCTTTCTGCAGACAGATTTGGCTCCCTCCAAAGCCTCTCTGATTAAACACACAGTAAATAGTAGTCAGACCAAAATTCTCTGTGACTTTTTTTGATGCCAATAAATCTCACTGCACCTTCTCTTCAGCTGCCCTCAATTTCCTTGACTCTCTTAAGGCTGTCATGTGCATCTGGACCTGGCTCCCACTTCCACTGCAATATTTTCATTCTCTTTCAGAGTCCTCTCTGAAAAGCTGCAGACCATGAAAACTACATGTTTTCTGAAATCTTTAAAGCAATTTAAAAATTTAACCCCTTTTCACCCCTTTAAAAATTCCCAATCTGAAAAAAAATCATTCTTTAAAATTTAAAAAATCCAGATGTTTAAGTTTTAATTTCTTATCTAAGGGAAAAACTAAAAAATAAGAATATTCTAATACATTTTTAATTATTGGGGGAAAAGATCATTTTGCTTGAAACATATAGACCAAACTGCCCCCAAAATGCTGAATCCTGTCATTACTAGTCTGCAATGTAAAAATGAAAAAAAACCTGATATGGAAACAGCAAATCTCCAGTCTGTGTAAGGTAATTTGGTTTTTTAGTATCTTTTTGTTCCAGCAGAAGATCTCTTGCATAATGTGTCCGGTACATCTGTGTTTTCTTTCATTCAAGCCAGAAGCACCATGGGGCAGACACAGTCTTGATATATTTTTCTAAGCAAGTAAGTATTTAATTTTCTTTTCTGTGGTGCAGAATACAAAGTAGTGCGACATGGCAGATTCTGGTGACTTATCACAGCGGAATTTAGAGGTAGCAGATAATAAAATGTTATTAAATGGAGACAACCGGGGAGAGTATAAGTGTGTGGTTAGAAGCCACTCTTTTTTCTTGCTTACCAGATCATCACTCTATACAGCCGTTGGGAGAATGAATGCTGTTGAAATAAACAAAGTGCTGCTGTCAAAAGCAGAATAGTCTAAAGTGCAGAAATTAGAAGACTGAATGGAACTGAAATTACCATGGGGATAGGAAGGAGACGAAATGTGTGTCTAGCAGAATTCGGGGTCTAGCGAGGCGTGTATTTTGCAGCAGCTATGCCAGGGAGATGGATTGCTGCCCACTGCTCTTTGCTGCCCCTACTGATCTGCTGGCAGAGCGGGTTATGCGAGAACTCCACGATTTATTTCAGTTCCAAGGAGGCCAGGTTAGTTTAGATAAACAGTAAGTCTTTGCTAAACTAGTGCATTTTGGAAAAATAGGTTAGAGGAAGCTTGTATGAACAGCACTACTAGCGGAGTCGAAGGGGTTTGGGATTCCTGATAACCACCCAGAGACAGGCTGCAGTTACTAATATCTTCCACCAGCACAGCTGAAGCTGGAAGAGCACATCTGTTCACCTCCTGAAGAGGACTAGATTTCTGGCCTGCTAATCCCATTTTCCACTACATATTCAGTCAAAATAGCCCCTCAATGGCTGGAGATCCCTCTGTGCTTGGTTGCTTCAATAGTATTAATTTGGCAAAAGTAGCTGAAGAGAAAACTGAATACTAGTGTTTGGAGCCTGATCAAAATAGGGTGTTTAAACAGCATAGCAATACATAGCCCCACTGTAACTCATCCTTTGCTGCTCTTAATACTCTGAGTTCTTAAATTAGGCAGCTCCAGGCAGCTTTAATTTAGTCAAGGGCCAAGCAGCTATGAATTAAGGAGCCATAGGGCTAGAGCTTCCAGCAATCTGTTCTCTCCCAAATGTCCAATTAGAAGAGATAACACATTCAGAGATAAATTCCTGGCAAGAGCTGAGGATGAGATTTTGCTTGTATCAACAATGTGGTCAACACTTTGAGAATGATAAATGAAAATAATGTAAGACAAAGATCTGAAATGTTTAAACAAGAGATCAGTTACAGGCCTCTCAGAGGTGGTAAAGGTAAATTATTAAAGAATTTGTAATTACATTCATGCCTAATTATTAATAAACAAGGATAGCTAACAGATGCTGCAACAGATTTACATTTCCTAAGGAAACAAGAAGAATTATAGAAGAAAATCAGGATCAGCAAAATGATTAGATCAGGAAGCTGGAATGCCTGTACATGACAAAAAAGCTTCTGTCAAAACTATTCAGGAGGAAGCAGTAAAAAAAAAAAAAGGGGCAGAAAAACAGAGATTCCTTTTCAAACTTTAGAGGCACTAATAGATTGAAAAAAGCTGGCACAACACCTACAGTGTGAATGGAAATAACAGAAGTTTCAACAAGTTGAAGACCGGGATCAGATTCAGACCAAAGGGTTTCATTCTTGTTAATGCCATTCAGTTGACTTCACCAGTATAAAACATGTTAAACATGATAACAAATTGATGTCTTGGTGTCTTAAACCTATGAGTAATCCAGATCACTGTGGTGGAAATTTTATCAGAGAAATCTAAAATGTATCACTTAGAAAAATTAATGCCAACGCACAGAATAGAAATCATGGCCAGTCAACTGGACAGAAGGCCTGGAAGGAGTAACAGTGGGTCAACAGGAACAATTTTAGCCCCAACTGATTTAAGAACTGTGGAGATACCAGTACAATATTCAAAATTCAATGTATGATTAGCAAGCAGTGTGACGGAGAGAAACTACTGAAGGGATAAAGAACTGGCTTTGATTTTTAAGACAAGAAACATTTGAAAATGGAGGGAAGAATCATGAAAATCTATTTTGGAAGATTATTTCTTGTTTATTTATGACCTGGGGAAAAAAATCACTGAAGAAATTGCTGAAGTTTTCACAGAAACAGCTAATAAGTTTGACATGAAAAGGAAAGAAGTGAAATACAACTGAAATCTTCTACATCTTTTCTTAAAGTTCAGGATTTTTTTCCAATTAAGAAAAACATGCAAATACTTTTAAGGGCAATCAGGGCAGCCTGACAAAAATGGAACATTAGGGTTACCATCTAGCATTCAGGAAATCATACTCAGCATCTGTACCTGCCCTTACTTAAAAAGCATATGTATTACAAGGCTACACGGAGCTCATTTGGCATTGCAATTTCATCACCAAGAGCAGTGAAGTCACTTTCTTGTTCATCAGCGTGGCAGCACAGACTGGCCAGGGTGAAAACTGAGTACAATATAATGACTTTTCACAAGACCGCTGTCACACAACATTTAAAACCTATCTCAGAAGACTTTGAAGACAATTTCTATTCAGTTTTCATTAGATTTAAACCCCAGCATTTACCAGATGCTGTTTTCTACTCAAAGTTTCACAAAATTTCCTACTAGGGTATTTTCTCCTTTTAAGTAAAGAAGAAATTGCAACAGGCATACAGTCAGTGAAGTGCAGTATTTTGATTCCTTATGTATTAAATACTTTTAGAAAAGATTTTCCTCTCAGTATAGAAACAAGTGTCTGTATACTTAGCATTGATGAAAACTGTTGCTCTCAATAGGAACAGACTGTATTAAGACACAGAATACTTTCCATCCCCTAGGATCCATTCAGATCACTTCTTCTGCCATTGCATGCCAATTACTTATGTCCAATCACAAGATAAAAGTCATTCCATCTCCCATTTGCAAATCTCAATCCCACTTCTTCATTTACACCCAAAAATATCCTGCTCTCTGTTTTTTCCCCGTCCCTTTGGCAACCGCCACGATTACATGCATGGAAAAACATTATTAGGAAAGTTTAACGGATTTTAATTGCTCACATTGCAAATGTTTCTCCCTGGTGGAAAAAAAGCTCTAATAATATTGTCTCATTGCTCATTCTTTACTCTTCTTCCTGTTGTCTCTATTACTTTCTCTCCTTCTGTTCATTCTTCTTTCCAACCTGCTTCCCCAAATATACTGCCATGCCATTCTCTTTACGCTTCCTTGCCCTGCAGGGAAGCTCATTGCTTTCCCCTTTCTATCTCTTGATGATGTCACTTCTCCTCTAACAGAATCTGCAGTAAAATTCATCTCCTCCTCCTTGCTTCCTACAAACCATATGCAAAAGCAGTAGCAGAAATCAGAAGATGGGAAACGACCCCTGCAGTGATCAGGTCTCTGCACATGGTGGGCAAGCACTCTGATGAAAGAACATAGGCTGAAAACCCTTTTGGATTGATAGATCCTGTTTCTAGCAATAAAGCAGAAACTTCAGTAGATCGAAACATCGGTTGGTGTATCAACAGCCCGGCAGTGCCTTGAGGCTGTGTACCAAACTGAGATCTCATAACTGTTTGGGTGCTCCACAAACACAGTAAAACCAGCTCTCTCTCCAGACACCCCACAGTCTAAACAGATCAAATATGCAAAGAGTGGGAAACAGGAATATCGAAAGGTCAAAAGATTTGCCTGAGGAAACAGAGTAGATCTTGTCTGTGGTTACTTATTGATGGCTTGTGTGTTTATTTCCATTACTTATCCCATGGCCAAGTAGGAATGGGGGGAAAAAATCCTTTTTGTATGCTTTCAGACCGTTGTCTGTAACATCTTTGCATCTAAATATGCAAAATATGTTTTGCATATTTAATTGCATAATATTGATAATCTCATAGTTACATTAGAAAAATCCATTCTATTTGGACCTTGGCAGATACCACACTCTGTCTAAATCTCTCCATTTGTCTCCATGCTAACAAACTCACAGCAAAAAGGATAAGTTGTGAGGGGTTTTATGTTTTTTAATTTGGAGGAAATCACCTAAACAAATTTTGTAGTTTTGGTGAGGATTCTCACTTCTGGCACACTGTGAAAAGTACTGTCTCTCTCTGCATTGTCTGATCCGGGTGTAGATTAGCATAGGGGGTAAAAAAACCTGTGGATATTCTTTCACAGAAAGCCTCCCAGGTAACGCAAGCATCAGAGATACTGTTCTCAGGAGCAGCGAATGTCTTCAAAAGGTTTGCAATGTAAGAACATTTTAATGAATTGAAATACAAATGAGAAAATTATGCCTTTAGAATGACTTAGAACGTCTCAGAGATTTTCATTACAAAATAGAATAGACATTTAGAAATGTCTGGTAATAGCAAAGACACCTGTTTGATAACTAGTCACCAGTGCAGTTGTAGATTAGTGATGTCAGCAACTACGAAAATGCCTTTTTTTCCACTACACTTTTAAACTCTAAAAAATTACTATGGGCTTGTTTAGGATTGTGGCTTGGTGTGCCATTTTAAACAATAGGCAATGTCAATAAATAAAGATGTCATTTAGCCTAAAGATGGGCTTGCTTTGTTTTCGGAGTATGAGCTGGAACGCTTGAAACAAATTGACTGGTCTCTGCTTAGCTATAAACTTTTGAGAAATATTGACATTTCTATTGTTCTAAAAGCAGAGGATGTTTTGGGGGAAATCATAACTCAAAAACAAGTTGTCTGTCAAGAACAGATGGCTTTCCACACATTTCTTTTGTTATGAGAAAAAGCTGATGAAACTTGGGTGCCAACAACGAACATGTTCAAACAGCTGAAGAAATTTAACCTGTAATTTGTGTATTTATAAGTGCCAGAGTATAACACCAGCACTTTCTTTCCAAAAACCACAGATTCATCTCCTAGGCGTGAAGAAATATGCTGAAAGTCAGCTGCTATGTAATCATAACACTGAGACACAGATTTCCAAAGGAAGTGGCAGGTACTCTGATACTTAAAGAAACTCACTAAAATGCCAAAACACTCAGTTCCATGGGCTGAAAATAGGAGTCTTGTCTGCTTGGACAATTTTGTAAACCCCACCAGGCTGTAGTTCTGACTAAGTGTCTCCAGCTGTCCAACCTGACCCAAGTAAACCTGCTTTTGTAACCGCTCAAAGTGCCTGACATTTGTACCTGACCATAACTATTCCAGCTACTCAGCTTCCCTTTGCTTCTGTATCTCAGATAAAATAAAACATACAAATTTCATGGAAGCCCATTCTGCCACCACCTTTTGACAGAATTTGTGCAGAATCCATTTCTTACCCATTATCTTTTGAGACGCCCATATTAAGCACACGTAACCATAAATTTCTCAAGAACTTGAAACAAATATAACCAATATTGACTAGATCATTGTGCTTAATTAAATTAATCTTTACTAATAAAACAGAGGGGAAAGGATGCATGGTTAATATTGCAAGTTTTAAGAAAAAAGAATTTTTTTCCTCTGAGTAGCTGTAAGATACCAGGGAAAATTTACCTTGTGTATTATCTAATAGGCCTTCCAGAACTAAAGACCACAGGAGGTAAGGCTAACAAAATTAATATGCAAAGAAGTTCAACACTAGGGACCCATAATTTTCTTGCAAATGGCTTCACTTTAAGGATGAAACAACACAAGACAATACCAATTTCTTTCTTTTTTTTGCAAATAGATGGTGCTTTAAAAAAATTAACACATGACAGCAGGTGGGATGAAACTAGAGAAGTGGATATTCAAAGTAGAGAGTGACTACAAATTTAATTTGCTTAACATTTTACGAACTGATTTGAATTCACTGATATGTTAAAACAATATCAGGAGATGTATTTAATTAAAACAAGATTGGTTGTCGTTCAGACATGAAGTAAACATTTAGCATATCTAGTGAATTATTAAAGAGAAAGAAATAATCTGACCTTCAGAAAGCAGAATCATAAATAACAAGGACTGAAGAAATTCTACTTGGCCATGTTTGAAAATTATGTTCATTTTTAGCTTGCATTAAATAATAACTGTAATAGTAATCGTTACCAAATGCATTATTAATTAGAGGTTTTTAATGGAAAATGAGTGCTTTTATTGCAGTAATAGATTTATACCACATTTTTATACGCAAGACTAGTATGAAACATAATAAGAGAAAGTTAACCCATTCTCACTTTAATCTATTGAATTAACATGGGCATTTAAGGTTCTCTTCTTTATATTTGCTTTGTAAGATGTCGGTAAGAAAATCAAGTATTGTTTCTTGTAGTAAAGAGATCACTGTGATTAGATTTCAAAACTATATGCCTGCACCGCAGGAAATGGTTCACTGTGATAGTACTGCCATCAATTCAAAATAGGTGCGTGTCAGACAAGCTTCGAAGGCAACAAATCAGCTCAGCATAATTCCGAATTTTAAAATAAGACTTTGGAAAAGGAGAAAGGTTACATATCTTGGCCTAAGCATATCATAATTTGATGTTTATATTTGTCAAATGTAGTATATTATGTCAATAAAACACACTGACAAAAAAGCTGTCTTTGAAATGAATCCTCATTTAGAAATTTGTCATATGCCAGCAAGGAATGTTTTAACAAGAACACTGTAACAGGTACTCCAGGACATTAGTTTAAAATAAATTTTCCATATTTTTATCATTCTTTCATGTAAGAAAATCTTAGCTTTTTGAAGTTCAATTCACCTCTGCAAGACACAAGAAAATAACTCCTGATAAGGATTGCAGAATTTTTTTGCCTTTAGCCTTTGCAAATCTAAAATGTTGTGTTCTCTACATAGCATAGAAAATATTTGATAAATGCAGTGTTTTTTATTGTGAATAACCTGTAATTAAGTAGCAGTAATTATATGAGTAACTTCTGACTATCATAATTCCTCGTATTTGTAAAGGTGTACATGTTTGTAGATCTGGGATCAAAGATTGTTATAAGTATGGTTTCCTTAGAGTAAAATTTAAAAAAAAATTAAGAGCAGTGGGGGAGACAGAACACAGGAACTTTTCCCTAAAAATCACTAACATCAAAATCTAAAACAATCCTGTACAAAGCTTTAGTTTGCATATATAATATTTTGTATTTCTGCAAAATTCTGCAAGATTTAAGAAGATCATAACATCGTTTTGCTAAAATCAGTGGGAAAGTGATGAAGATAAAATTCAGTATAAGGACATGAAAGACACACAATTTTATAAGAGAAAAATTAGATGAGTAGATCCCTCTCATTCCAAACTGTACACAAAGAGATCCCTGAATCCATCCACGAGAACTCTCGTTGGTCTTATTGAGAACGTATCGTTTAGTAAGAAATCTGATTATTTATATCTTTATCTTTTATTTATAAGACAGTTATTATACCATCGTTAAGTCAAACAATTTCCTGAACTCATTGCACAGGTAACATCCCTTGAACAAGAAGGCCCATTCAAGGGAAGGAAGCCACTCACTGAGGAAGGTGAGCGTGTGTAAGGGTTTCCAGGACTGTACTGTGGTTTGATGTCTACAGTCCTACTCACCCTTTGTAAACTTTTTTCCCTCATTTTAAATATTTTCAAAAAATAATTTTGTTATTTAAATCTGAAAATACATATAAATAGGATTTGGTGTGGTGATTATCCATTTTTAGGGGTGTTTTATTTAATTTAGATACCCAATTTAGAGCTTTGATCCTCAAGCCATAATAACAATAGCAACAACAGTAAAATGCATTATTTATAAATTTATACTATTGTATATTCAGATACTTCTAAACGACTAAAAATCAAGCTCCACTTGTTCAATATAAAAAGGCTTTGAAATGTAATCTCTGCGTGCTGATTGATGTATTACATAACGTCTTTTTTTTGCCTTCTCTGTACAAACATGTTAAACATGCTTGATAGTTTTCTGAGTACAAATAATTTCTTCCATTTCCCTTTGCGCTCAATCCATTATCTTTCACAGTATTTAATAAATTAGTGTAGGCACTCTAAAATTGAATTACCTTATCCATAATCAAATTAATTATATATCAATGTTTTCCAAGGCAATAAAATATTAATATCCAATAATAGCAATGTTAGTGTTATGCAGTAATAGTTATAGAATCTTCTTCTTTAAGGGACAGTAGGAAAATAATGGAGACTGACAAAATTAAATACAATATCACAAATACTTCTTTCTTTATTAGGCTTTTTTAATTTCTATATATCATATCCTTGTAGTCAGCAATTGCGATGAAGTTGGGTGGTTAGAGGAGGTTTTGTTAGCCAAATAAAATTATATTTCTTCTCAAATTGTTCTTGTAACATGAAGAAAACAAAGTTGCTAAGACTTAAACACTTAAGTTATTTCATTTAAAGGGACGTTTATCCTTCACATAAACAAAAGCACATTTTCAGGTGTTTCTGTGACCCCTCAGTGCACACTGGCAACCTGCTTCAGCTCACAACAGCTGCCTACAACATTCCTGCGTGGAATTCCCTCTGTCCCAACAGGAACAGTCAAAATTTCTTTTGCTCAGTAACACAACAGAGTTTATTGGCTTGATTATGCAGTGTGCTGTCACCTTTGACACCTAATCCATACTTTTCCTGCAGAGGCTGGCTGCTGGGTATCCAAGGATCTCTGTCTTTCAGCACTCTCTCAGCAGCCCCTGAAAGCTGGATGCCCATGACTGGGCAGCTTAGTTACCCAAACTCTTCCTTCCCCGGCAGCTCCTGAGCCACAAGTTTCCCAGAAAGGGTAGTGCCAAGAACAATTTTGCTGTTCTACCCAGAATCTTGCTAGGTTTTTAATTAATATCCCAACCCCTAGCGAACCTGCAGCAGCGGCTGAACATCCTTGCCCTCTCCTAATCTGGCTAAAATCTACCACCTCAAGGATCATCCCTTGCAAAAAGTCTGGAGAGCATTTTCTCAGCCTCCTCTGCAAGAACTCGTGGTCCAAATAAATCACAAGCCTGAACCGTGGGACACCATAATTAAACCTCAAAAGCCCTGGTCATCTCAGCGTACTGCCAAAGAACCCAGTCCTAGAAGCCAAGGGAAGAATGCACTTCCTTGTCCTGTGACTCCATCAGCAGTGTGACAACTTGCTGTAAAATTGCAGTGGAAGGAGATGGGAAACTTCTGAGTCACAGCAACGAGACCTTCCCAACAAGACTCCTGCAGTCAGGGAGCAGCAATAGAGATGCTGCTGCAGCAAATACTCCTTCCTTCCAGCTCTTCCCAACAGTCAGGCTGCAACCAGGCAGTCCTGGTGGCACCTTTCTTGCCAAAACATTTCTACTATTGCAGTGGGTTTCCCCAAAGAGAGGATAAAGAAACCTTCTCTTTTGTTTTAAACACGGTTGAGTGTGTCCCATCTTGATAAAACAGCTGGAGTGCTCCAATGTGGAACATGTAAATATATAAAATTAAAGAGCAATTGCATGCTCATGTGGTTCTGGCTCAGTATGGTCATCTAGGGCTAATATCTGATATTCTGCCCTGCTTCTCAGTGGTCTCTGTTCTTCAAGCATCCATAAAATGAAAAGACCATTTCTTTTCCTTATACTTCCCCTCAAATCACATTGTGAGTTTTACATAACTGTTCAGAAAGAGAGGCATTATGTTACCTAGGATCCAAGCAAAACAAGCAATTGTCTTGCCTCCAAACTGCGGAAATGTACATAGGATCCAAAAATCAACTGTAGAGAAGAATTAAACATTTAAGATGCAAAACAGAATTATGTTAAATTGAATTTCATGGAATATAAGGTATTTGTTTTCTTTATGAGAAAGCAATATTTCTGTGTATTCTCCATATTTCCATGTGTTCTCCAATATGTGTGCAATACAGACTTTCAAATTGATTTTTACATGTAACAAATGTGGTATATTTTGCCTAAATTCATAACAATCTTGAGCTAAATCTGCTTTACAATTATTATAGTGCAATTTTCCCTGTCAAGAAATGCTGTGGACTTACTGTTTACCTTTCAGTTGATTTTATTTTCCAGATTATATACAAAATGGTCCCATGGGCTTGCTGAATATATGGGTGCTAACAATGAAAAATGCACATAGTTTTAATACCAACTTTGTAAATTGCCTTAATAATAGCCTGTATAATGTAATAGTATTTTCAACCAGTACTTTTAATTTCTAGCTCATAAAGTCTTTTCATTGAACCCCAAGGGTGTAGCTATAAAAGTAAGATTTAATTTTGTATATAATGTGGCCTAAATTAGTTTTAAAGCAATAGCAGAAACATGCAGCTCAAAGAGATAAGACTGAAATTATTATAACTCGATGAAATTTCCTATAGCAAAATTAATCATTATCTCCATTTTTACATAATTTGACATAAAAAATATAAGACTAATGTAGATCTAATCAAGGTATATATTTTAAATTACTTTACCATAAATTACAGAGGCCATAAAAAGTGTTGCAAACCATATGACAGCAAATTATTTGAGGACAATTACAAAGTTGACTATTTACTTGATGAAATTAGTCAATAAATAAATGGTACTCCAAAATAACAAATGGTGTATTTATGTTCATATCTTTGACCAGAAACTAACAGCACACTCTCATGGTTGTCAGTCATGTCATATTTGTCAGGTGTCTATGACATTTGGTCATTTTCCCTAAAAGTGCATCTCCTGGAATCACACGACTATGCCAAACCTCACTCTCTCAAATTCTAACCCTCCCAACTGCAGAGGAAATCTAGCAAGCATGAATGATAAAGCAGATGAAAGGAGACAGAACATAGTAAAAAGAAAAAAAAAAGACCCTAAATTATTTTTTCAGACATTCTCTTTTAATTTATTTATTCTGCTTATCTTTATTCAGGGGCTTGATGCATTCCTGGCTGCTTGGGTTTGGTAAGTGTACTCTGTTGGCCATTTTAAAGACATGAAAAAAAAATCTTAAAAGTCAGCAGCCTGGTACAAAATCATTTACACTATAAGAAAATAACTGTGTTTAACCAGGATTTATTTTTAAGTACATTACATAAAGCAGGGCTCAAAATTTTCCTACTATGTTGGCTTTGATTACTTTTCTATAGGAACACATCTTCCAATACTAGTTGCTTTCTACTGTGAATAGTTTCTTTGGGCCTTATAAACACTGATTACAGCTGTCTTTGTAGTTAAATCTGATATGATATTAAATCAGACAGGAGAATGAGAAAGAAGGGAAGATTTATGAGAGTATCAGAAGATTTATGTTATTCCCAGTATCTGGAATACTATTTAGAATGTTTTCTATGTATATTAAAGTTTATCCTACTAACAGGTTTTATGATCTCTCAGGTCTGTGCTATTAGTATCTGCACAACTTGGTTTTACCTGCAAGACCAGCGAGGCTTGGCAGGGTTTTTTTAATACTCTGGAAGGTCCTGAAGAAGAAAAAAAAAAAACAAAAAAAGAGAAAGAAAGACAGACAAACAGAACTAGGCTCTGCTTCACAAATCCATCAGTGAAGTGCAGGAAGGACTGACAGTCAGACACACTGCCTCAGTGTGCTCCAGTACTGTAGTAGCCAGGCACATTTTGGACCCATCAGAAGACTGGACTTTGGTAAACTTTGGCCAAAGAATCCTGCAAGTTCCTGATGCTCGCCCAAGGCTCTTAGAGTAAACAGTAAAACTTCCCCTGGTTTTGGTATGAACAGGCTCAGCCTCATCAAGAGTGGCTTTGTGGAATATCCTCTGTCAATGCTTCTTTTTTAAGGTTTATTTCATCTTTGTAAGCCTTATTGATTTTTACAGCTGCTGGTGGTCTGACCTCAGGAATCAAATAATAGGCTGCAGCTCCTGCAACACCACCTCCTCCTCCCAAAGTTTCACATCCTGTATATTTTGAATAGCTAAATAGGCTCATTAACTGTGTTTCTGAAGCCTTCCAACATATTTACTACAAACAGAAATAAGTATCTGTATCAAGCAATCTAAGTAATTATGTACATTAATTATACACACACATATATATATTTATATACACAGGAAGGGGGAAATGGTATATTCACTGTATATAGAAATGGTGTTACTGCCAACCTAACCCATCATTTGCCCAGCTGGTGGGGGCGTGGGAAGCAAACGTTGTGGCACTGTCTTTGTTGCATAGGGCATCACATCACTTGTCCCCACATAAGAATCCACCTGTGCCATGGTGTGGCAGGGCAGATTGATCACATCTCTTAATTGCAGCACTTGGCTGAGACTTGGGCAAGATGAGCAGCCAGAGACAGGCAGAGGCAGAGTCCAGGGCCACCACTAAACTGGGCACTTCAAGGCTGCAAAGCTGTCATTTTTGGAGGAGTAGATGCAGCCTTTGGGGCAGCAGCAAAGCATTCTCTGTAGCATTACAGACAAGAACCAGATAGATGTGAGTGCCTTGTGTGATGTTTTGATCATAAAAAACTAAATATAGTTCAGAGAGTCAGGTAAAGAGTAAACAAAATTCCAGTAAGAAATACTTAGAATCATGGAATTGGAAAAGCCCTCAAGAGGATCAAGTCCAGCCATTAACCTAATGCTGCCAAGTTTGCCACTAAAACATGTCCCAAAACAACACATCTACACCTCCTCTGAACGCCTTCAGGGTTGGTGATTCTACCACTTCCCTGAGCAGCCTGTTCCAGTGCTTCACCACCTATTCAGTGAAGAAATTTTTCCTAAAATCCAATCCTGTTTAACAAAGTGTCATCTAAGTTGGAGTTAAACTTGCCTGTGCCTTAATTAATTCCATAGGATTGTTTAACTGGATGAGGATGACAGACCTTAAAAATCACTACATATTTTCAACACCAGCACAAAAAATAAATTGTATTAAAGCATTACCCAAGCTTCAACCTGATGTCTTTGACTAACATATTTTTAGTAAAATTGCTTCAAAATCAAGCTAACAAAGGTATGTTCTGATGGAAAGACAAGGGCTGGCTAGCTGCCGAGGGACTGGTGCTAGTGCCACAGGTTCTGCCCTGAGGCTGGCACGGGTGCTGGGCGTGCAATGTCCCGGCTGTGCAACAGGCTGCAAAGTGAAAAGTTGGTCTCCCCACACCAGCCGCATGTCCCCAGAGCAGCACTGTAAAAGGCTGACTGTGAGTTACCAACAAAAAGACTCAACACTGCATTAATTTGCATTCGAATAAGATTTTTCTTTTTTGCATATCTGTAGTTTTTACAGGAAAGGTACTTTGCTCAGTCATTGGGGTGGTTGTTTTGTTTTGTTTCGCTGAATTTGGCTGAAGGAATAACGGTTATGGCTGAAACACCGATAGAAGGCAACTCAGGAGGACAATGGCAAATTCAAAGGCTGAGGATTTCTCACTTGCTTGTGGTAGCATCGCTGGCAGTAATCAAATAGCCGGGCAAGGAGCACGACCCTGCACTGCTCTGATAGAGAGGTGGGTTGTCCCAGCCATTTTCCAAGAGGCAGAGCCAAGCTGGCACTTGAAAAGAATTTATAAATATTGCCAAACAGGTTTTGAAATGCTACAGATTTGCTTTGAAATTAGTAAGAGGGGTTTTATTATTTGTTTTCTACTTCAGTAAAGACATTATTTTGTTTTATTCAATAGAAAACAATAATCTTGTGAAAGTAATTGGAAACTTTTTCAATTTTCCTTTTCTCATCTGTAAATATTTCAGTTATACAATCTGGAAATTGAAAGGGTATCTTACTATGCAGGGTGAACAATTACAAATGATAAACAGCAAGTAGCAAAGTGCTGAAAATACAGGCATTATGATCAGATTGCAAACATCCTTTGTGCTCAGCATTTCACTAAAGTGCTCATTGAGCAATCATGAATAATGAACACAATAGTAAAAAAAAAAAAAAAACCAACACAACTTTGTTCAGTTAAAAATTGGAAAGGAAAAAAGTCAAATAAATTATTCCATATGATCAGTTTTCCCCTCCAGTTACTGCTTTATCCTCCTCTCCACAGCAAGAACAGCCAGGACCTGACTGCTTTTTTCCTGACGGTTTTTTTTTGTCAATCTACTACAGGAACCTCTCCCTCTCTGTCTGCACCCTCATCTGTCTTATGGAAAATATTTGGTGGACTGCAACCAAGCTCCTCTTTACATGGGAGCGCTCTGATCCCACCAAACAAGCATGCTTGTTTTTCAAAATAGAGAATGAGCTCCCCTATTTCATCTAAACTAGATTTATATCAATGCCTAGATTTAAGGCAGAGATTCCTAGCTGTTCCCTCGTGGGGAATAAGATGAAAAGAAAGAGTTAAAAATGCAGTGCTTTGGACAAAACACATGCATTTGTTCAAGGAAAAAAGTTATAAGAAGATATGCACGCCTGATGATGAATGAAAGCCTGTTTGTACCTAATGTATCGAAGAAATTGTTCAAGAGCAGTTAATTTTGCCATTTCAATGTCTTTATGTGTTATCTGCCACAGAAGTACTTGTTTTAAAAAGATGAGTTGCCTGGCAACCACTTTAACATAGACCAGCTGACTTTTCTGAACTTTGGGAAATGTTTTATTCATCAGCTGGTATTCTTTGCTCACTTCCCTTCATTTCCAAATTCCCTTTTCTGATTGTTTACATGCTTTTTACATTCTGCAGAGCAGCTTCATGGTCTATCCTCTACCATGCAATAATGGACACCAGTTTTTTGCATAATGGACACCGGTTTTTGCTTCAAAAAAGCAACAGGCGTTCATGTTATAATTTTTATTGCATACATACTCAACTCATCATATTACTTGACCCAAGCTAGCCTTATAATGACAGAATGTTTGAAAGAGTTGTATTTTTTTTTTAATATTAATTAATTTGCAAATCAATACCAGAGACAGTACTTTCCTTCAGGAATTGCCCAAAGATCTGTTGATATCAGTTTATGGGTAGGGAACCAAGACAATGGTAGACAAAGAGACAGAAAGACAAGAACTGTTTCAGATTACACCACTTGGAAAAAAATCACAAGAAATCAGGAGGTGGGGGGAAAGAAACATATAGAAGAGAAGTTCTTGCCAATAATGAAATCGTTCCCAAGGGAAATAACAGACATCTCTCATTCTGAGACATTTCCTCTATAATTTGTATGGCAATACAGAACCCGAACAGACCAAAAGAAAGACACTGACATTTTGACCCACCTAGCTTTTTGAAGCCTTCATTATCAAACGCAGTTTGATAAAGGCACCCTCATGTGTTGGTTTAATTCTCCGTGTGGAGAAAACGTTGTTTGATCTCCAGCTAGGGGACTGCAGCTCTTGAAGTGCTCACGTGGAGTGCCATACCTTAAGGCCCTGACCGAGGAGGTAGTGTGGGGGAGGTTGTTTTGGATAGCAGTTTAGAATATGTAAATGATGCCCTGAAAGGGGTTTGCGGTGCTCACACCCTTGCAACCTGAGGTAAGATAGTTTTCCTGTTTCGAAGCAGCACCAGATACACACACTTTTAATGAGCTCTCGTGTTTAGGGGGTGTTCTTGTTTACACATCCGTGTACTGTGTGCTAGAGGTGCAAGAAAAAAGCATTTCCAAAAGGTTAAGTAAATGAAAAACAGGCAAATCAAAGCTGTGAGGAGAGGTCTTTGAAAAGAGTCCTTTAAACAGAGTGTCTTTTGGAACTTTTTTTCTATTGCACCTTGCTAAGGGTGATTGTTCTGAATGTTTATTCTCGCATTTAGGAGATCTACAAACAGCATCTTTTCAAAAATAGGAGTGAAAACATTATCCTAAAGAAGTATGACTGAATTATTTAAGCCATTAGCAAAAACCTCATTAAATTTAGTAGAACCTGTACTTTACTCTAGAACTTCATCAGAAAGGGACTTTTTGATTGAGAAATACGAGACCAACTGAAGGCCTGAAGTTGTCTTGTTGCTATACAGCTATGAAGTTCAAAGAAAAATCTCATATTAAGATCTACTAAGTCCTACAGAATTTTACAAGTATGTATGCATATGTAATTTGTGTAAAAATTGAACTACAGGCACAGACTGAAGGATTACTAAAACACCAGGCAGATTCATGTTCATATATTTCATAAATTCAAAACAGTACACCCACATCTTAGCCTTGTGAAAGGAGTCTGGGCTTCAGTCCTCTAGTCCAGGCTCAGGGAAACCCTTTGCATTCACATGAAGTGTTTGCCTAAATAAGAAGCCATATCCAAGCAAGGGCACAATTCACATCTCGTGTAACTTTGGTTGGAGTCAGTGGTCCACTCACTAATGTTGGTCAAAGCAAGCCCAGGTGCAGCCATGGAAGTGTTAAACTGGCAGAGACCACAAACCAGGAATATTGCGCAGGTATGTAAAAATTAAATCCTTTCTCCAGTTAATGGACCCATGTAATTCCAAATATATTCGTAATTTGTAGTGACTTTAAATTAAAAGTTCTTACTAATTAGTAGATCACTTTATCACTCCTGGTTTTTTGGATGCTACTTCCCTCCCAGTGAAAGTCTCAGCTTCTCTGTATGTGTCTTCCTTATACATACTAGGAAATATGTGTATTTCACTGAATATTGAAATCCTATTCAAGCCCATACATTGGCACATATATACACCACCGCATTTGTATTAAATTATCTTCAACCTCTGTCCAGGATGACTGGAAATCACCTTCCACTTGCCTAGGAAAGAGTCATGGAAACTGTTAATATCCAACTTTTCTTTCAAGTGGGAGAAATGTTTTTTCAGGAAAACATGTTTAATGGTCTTCCTATGCCAAAGCTTGGCCTGCCACGCAGTTTGGTCTTTACCCCTCTCACACATAAAAGACTTTGCACATTGAAGCATAGCAGTTTGAGGCCCAGATGAAGCAGTCATGTTTTGAGGAAGCCTAAATACTGCATCCCTCCACAGCTTTCCGTTATCACCTGGTCAGTGTAATTGGTGGCACAGGTCTTCATAAAGAAAAAAATCGTCTTATTTTTATCTCAGTCCTCTGGTTATTTACTGAATAACCTATGAGGTTTGTTTTCTTGACTTCTAGAGAAAGAGTCAGATATGCCATATATATTTGTTACATAAAGTTGCCTTGCTTCCCTTCAAATATTTTTAATATTCTTAAGAAAAACACAAGAACTAAAAGTTAAGAAGGCTTTGTTTTGGAAAAAAATCAAATATACTAGGAAAAAATCAAACTTCCTCACAAATCTGCAGCAATTTTTTAAGTTTTCAGCAGCGTTCCTGGGGAAGGCATGGGGTTGTTTTTCTCCCCTGAACAAAGTCATTCTAGCAGGCACAACAGAATTCTGTTTGGCCCCAAGCATACCCAAGGTGCTACTAAGATCTCATGTTTCAGGGGATCTCAGAACCTGAGTGTTTTGAAAGAACAATGTTCATAGGGAAAGAAAGCAAGAAGTAAGGTGTGAAAACATTCTTTCCTCTAGCACTATATTTTTTTTAATGAGGAAATGTAGGATGGCAACTAAGAGGAGGATTTCAAGGATCTTATAAATGCCCCATAGGTCTTATGCGAGGGGATCTACTGCTTTTGTGTTTGAGCAGACACACAAATTCCCCTTTCCCTGTTTATCAAATGCCCATTACTTCCCCTCTCCTCCTTTTCCTACACCCGATACTACCCCATTTCCCCATCCAGTTTCCAAACAGTCACCCCGCATCTGCTGCCCCTCTAACTTTGTAACCTGCCCGAGCCGCTGCTTGTGGTCAAGTTCTCTGGGCTTGGCTTAGTGCATCCAGCCAGGCTACAGGGCCAAGCTGGAATATCAGGCAAGCAGTGACACACATTGCTCCAAAGAACAACGTTCAGTGAGTAAAAAGAACTGTTTTGATTGGATATGGTTAAAATGCATCTTTTTTAAAAAAATTTACTTGTTCGCTTGCTCTGTGTTGCACCACACCTTCCTGGTATGCTTTATTTATGAATCTATTATTTTATTATTACTATTATTACCTATTATTTGTTATTAATATAGCTATTATATAACTATTACATGTCTACCACACACCCTTACATCTATCTGTTCTAAAACTGTCTCTCTGTGCACAGGGGAAGAAGCTGTTGCGGGACCATCTGATCCCAGGTGATTGGATTAGTAGTAACTAACACAGACGGTACCAGTTGGTGGACTCCTTACACCGCCTGTGCTGCCTGCTCTCCAACCCCAAATACATTTTTAGAAGCCTTAAGGAGACAACAATTAGGTGAGGTAATGGTTATTCTTAGCCTATTATCTCTCACGCAAATGCTGTTCCATAAATAAAACCTGAAGGATCTGTCAACACATGGAACTCACTCCTGATGGCTTGAAAATGAAATGGGATCTTCAGACTTGTTTTCAGCTGAGTAAACATGGTGATTTTTAGGGCAGACCTTCTGAGAGATCCTGGGTTAGTAAATACGTGCAGATGGTAAAACAAATTGACATAATATTAATTGAGGTATTCACTATCCCTTAAGAGTTATTGTTTTGAACTAAAACTGAACTAGTTTTCTAAGGGAAAGGAATTTGTTGCTCTGTAACTTGATGTTATTACTACACACTAAATAATTTTTTTTTTCTATCGAAAAGGCTCCTGGTTTTCTTAAATCCAATAGTAATTGATTCCGCATTTTCCAAGCTATGTAACAAACAGCTTTTTTATGGATAACTTGTATTCATCTTGGAACATGATATATTTTCAAAGGCATTATGAAACGAAGTTCATAAGAAGTCAGATTTGAATAGAACATATTATTCCATTCAATCAGCTTACTACAGGCCACAGCCTTAAAAATAAAATTATACCAGTACTGCTGGCATTTGTGCTCCAGAGGGAGATGGTTAATTCTTCAATAAAATGTAGAAGAATTTGCATCTGCCCTGGTTGACAACATAAAAGATCAACGTTTTTCTTATACTTAGGGCAAAACGTTCTCTCTAAAAACCAAGTTAATGCAATATTAAAGCTGCAGAGTTAAGCGTATAAAAATGAGGATAGGCACAGTTAATGATGAACATTCAACCTTAATTCTATCCTTTGGTGTGTTTGCATTAAAACGTGGTTTGCCATTGTGGGATCACTTCATGAGCAATATAATTAAAAATAGTAAGCAGAGAAACTGTGGGACAATCATACCAAATCTTGTCATTTGAAAAGAAAATTTAAATAATTCTATCATGTACATGGTATATTCCAAGCTTTCACCTTATTATGGCTTCAGCAGGATTTTGTCTATAACAAGAGATGCAATGTTTCTTATTCCTCACTTACAAAGTTACTCCCAGACTCTTCTGATATGATAAACGAAATAGAATCAGGGAACAAAAGCATAAAAGGAGAAAGATGCACTGTATTCTACAGATATGACACAAGTTCTCAAACTTCAGCAAGCAAATGAGTCCGTTCAAATACTAACATTTTATATAAAACCTTTTATTCTTAAGTGACCTACCTCCCAAAAGCTGGAAATGTTTTTTCTTTGAATATTTTTTCTTTGAATAAATATAATAAGATAATTCTTAATGAGCTACTTGGAAAAGCAATCTTGTAATTTTTTCACAGTGAAAAGATTTTCATGTATTTTCATATCACAAGTTTGAAGTGTGGAAATACTACTAAACCAAAAACATTACTTAATGTTACATAATTTTTAAAAAAGAAGTAACAAATATACTTGTCTCAAAAGGTAAATATCTCCCTTGTTAAAATTCTTCCCAATTTCTTTAGAATCAAACCAACATATCAGTCAAGATACATCATCCTAATACACCTTTTTTGTTCATGTTAGATCCTCCTCCCCCACCCTAGGCCTTGCCTCCATACAGTTTCTGCACCAAAGTAATTAAATCAGTTGGGAAAAATCAGTCAAATCAGTCAAAATCGGTCCCACCTCATATCATAAGCAGAATATTATTGGTACAGAGTTTATTTGTACCACTGCTACTTGTTTTTGTTAAAGCTATACTGTAATAAATATCTTTATAGCTAACACACTTGTGTCCACACCAGGCTGTTACATTGATTTAAACACTGTCTGTTTTCCTAGCAATTTAGCTAAATTATTAAAACAATGACATAAAAAGCAGAGCATAGAAAGCTAGTTGATAGAAAACAAAAAACACTTTCACCTCTTGTTTTCATCATTTTTTGTTTGAATTTAAATCTTGCAGATCACGTCTAAGCCTATAGTCACAAAAAGCAGACACATTAAAAAAGAAGGGGATTTGGAGGGCTCTGTAGCACTCACCTCTTTCCAGTAAGAGCTACAAACATTAGAAATATAAAGTAAAATTATCATTGGTTCAGCAGTGTATGAAAATGTCCTTTTTCAAGAAAATGTTCCACTTATAGTTTCTTATCCATTTGCAAAAAACCTCTGTGAAACTTTTTCTCATTATCTGTGATTTATTTCCCTATTCCTGGACCTGGAGTGTAATAATGGTCCAAATGTAATAGCCTTGACCTTTGCAGCTCTTCTCTGGGAGGTCATGGAGAATTTTGTTTAAGTCACAAGCAAAGATTTCATCCAGAAATAACATGATGCACTTAGATTATACCCTACTTCAAAATATGTATTAGGGTTTTATCTACCAAAATGTACATTTCAGCTGTCCCCCGTGGCTAGTCACACAATCACCACTTTTTTGCAAATAGGGAAACTGAGGCACACTGAGAATGAATTATCACTGACTGAAACTGCCAAAGATGGAATTAGAGGTCGGGTTTCCTGTATCCAATACTCACTTTAACCACAGTCACATCCTTCCTCCCAGCACTGTCCATGTCCTCCCATAACAAGACACAGTTATTATATAAAAATTGAAGCGTGGGAAGGTTTGTGCAGATGAACACTGGTATTACTGCTTTTCTGTGGTGCTTATTTGAAAATCCCAAGGAATTTTCATCTCATTAGGCAATGCCCAGTAATAAATTTCTTGCCTCCACTCTCCTGCCTGCTTCATCCCATTGTCTCCTTTCCTAATGCACTGCAGATCAGGACTGCAGTTTTTGGTACAGCTCTAAATTCAGTTCTTTCTTTCTAATTACAGAAGTTTCAGGCTGTTAAAAGGAAAATAAAAGGAGCACTCCATTTAAAATGGGTAAGCAAACTGTGACAAAGTGAGTCTTAAAAGCCTCCTTATCGGCAAGAAATCCCTCATATCCTTCCTCCCACCATTTTGTCAAAATCATAAAAAAAAGAAACAAAATGGTAACCACTAATATTCAGATTAATAAAGACCCATATTATTCCCAGCTGTTGACTATAAGTGGCAATCCATGTGCAGTCTTTGTACCCAATGTGGTTTTTACAATACCCATATTTGTTTCTGCTTCTCAGTCAAGCTCCAAATAGGAACTGGTATGTAGTAGGATCTGTGCAAGTAATTTATTGTCTGTCTCACATTTAAGGAACTGCAAAAAGAATGTGAAAAAACAAGGAAGAAAGTTTCTGTCCATTAATCAGGACCTTATAGAGAAAAAAAATAGGGTTTTACTTGCTAATAGTGAACAGTGGTTTATGCTTTTAGATTTCATGGCTTTCCATAAGGCACAAGCATTCATATGGCTCTCACATTTTCTGCAAAGTCAAGCACAAGTTGCATTTAAGCATTTACTAAAAGCTGCAAGGAATACTGTTTTCTTTGCAAACATTCACGTTTTCCTCACTGTGCCATCTTTTTAAAACACATTCTAGGTTTACACAGCCAAATGTGTATTAAATATTAATATAACATATTTATGCTGGTTCCCGCTTATTTTGTAGGGGAGCATAACAATAAGGATTGTGCAATTTGACAGCACATTATCTCCAACTACTTTTAAATGCCTTCTTTCGGCTTCATAGGGATCCGGCTAATTGGGAAACCAAAACGAGCGAGCGCTCCTGTCCTCCCATGCGCTCCCAGGTCAGCCCCGCCAGCGGATGCCCAGCCCCAGGGAGGTTTCCCACCGCGGGACGGTGTCGGGAAGGAGGCAGTGCCACCCTCACGGCCACTCTGCCCATCACGGGGGGCGAAGGAGGTCTCCGAGCGGCCGTGGGAGCGGGGCCGGTGCGAACTGCGGGCATCGCATTCCTCGGCTCCCCAGCTATCGCGGAGGTCCCAAGGGTGTCGCCGCAAACTGCAGTAACTTAAAACAGCCTCGCTGAGTTTGCCGGGGGCAGCCCCCAGCCTGTGGGAGCATCGTGCACAGCCTCCTTTGAACACCCTCACTCGTGGGTTTGGAGCCAAGCTCGGGCTGGCCACACGCAAGGTTGGGAGCTGATGGAGGTACGGCCCAGCTGCGGGTAAAACAGCTCAGGAGGAGCCACGAGGTTGCTGCTCTTTAAAGAATCAAAGTGGTTTGTGTATAGGAACTTCAGCTGAGCAACATTCTTTTGCAAAAGCAACATAAAGGTAAGGCTTTTTGGGGAACAGCTTACAGGAATGGAAAAACCTTATTTCCTGCAAATCAGGAACACGTGTTTACTAGTTGTTAAAATAGTTGTGTGTTTTAACTCTTTAAAGTCTAAACATTATCGTATATGCGAAAGAAAAAGGACAGCGATGATGACCAATATTTATCATACATTTTCTACACAAAAGAGCCAGACAATAAAAATGTGTCGCAGAATACAGATACATTGCTAAAGAGATGTGGTTTCACAATATTTTTCCTTTGCAAACTGTTCTTCCATTGCATAATTTCACAAATTATGCGAAAATGTTCCTATTGAAAGTCAATATGATTTATACTAAACACTCAGAAGCAGCTGGAATATGAAGAAAACCTGATGCATTTACTGTTTGAAAATCGATGCTATATTTATGGACACAAACAGAAATCAAGACAGCAGCTCTTGGGAAAAGAGATGCAGAAATTTTCAATGAGGGATCGCATTCTCTTCTTTGCTAACTGCATCATTAAAAATACAATATGAAACATAGCATGGCTTTTTATTTGCTTGTTTATTTGGATGGTTTTATTTTACTATGTTCAGCTGCAGTCACCGATACTCAAAATCTTATAATACACCATTATTGTTGTGTTCAAACACCAGAGCAGGTTACCAACAACTGTGATCAATTCTACGTGCGCTTTTTTAATTATATACTCTGATTCAATCAAAAACTTAAAGGCAATATTCAGGGAGAAATTTATGGCCTGTGTTATCAAGCAACACCTGCCTAATTGTAGACTCACTGAATACCACAGGAGCAAGCAGATATTTATATCTCTAATGTAATTTATGCATGTGTATCATGGTATAGTGTTAGCAACCATATTCCATAATAAATTGCTTAAGTAGGTTCTACAAATAAGACAACATTTATAAAATGGCAATAAACGCAGTTCAGTTTAACTTTTGCCCTACATATAATGTTGCGTCTACATGGGGTTAATATGTCAGGAACTTGTTACAGGGTCTTTGAGCCATATAACTCAGGGTCCCAATCTGCAAACACTCTCAGGGCAGCCTTAGCAGGCTGGCAGATGCCAATCAGACTCATGTCCACTCTACAGCTGCTGCAAACTCAAAGACTTTCTGCCATACAAACCCAGGCCTAAAAGACACAAGTATATGAGTTCTAAATGCACTAAATTTCTCCCCAATGTGGTTGTTTCCAAGATAATATTTATCTTGACCTGTCACTTCTTTCTTTGTCTGGGTGTACAGACCGATAGGGACCTGAAGGCTTCTGGGTCAGCCCTAATCCTCATGGATCAGCCCTTGTCCCCACAGGCCACCCTCAGTCCTCATAGGTCAGCTCTGTGCTCTTCTGCACACGCTGACACAGTGATGACCTACATGTTTTTGTACCCATCCAGCTCTTACTTTTCTGCCTCTAGGAGCTAAAGACAATTTAAATATCCATGTTGTCTGATTGCCAAGGCTAACTGTGACTCACAAGCAGTCTGCTGGGTTGTGGTTTTGTATTTGGGAATTCTGCCATTTTGGTGAGCTTATGCCATCCCCACAGCTCCAGTGTCCACGCCTGGTTTTTTTCAGCCAGTCCATAATGGAGCCACAAACACAGTGGTGCCAGCACAACATGGAGACCTTCTCTTTTGGCACCTCAGGACTTGGCAAGACTGTTAAAGAGCGCTCCTGTTAATTTTAATCTCTAAAATTCTGTAGCTAGATATTGAAAAACAAGCAGCACCCATCATCTCTTCTGAAAAAAACAGAACATCAAAGACCTAAAATGCCAACAGAAATGTTAAGCACCTTGGAAACTCATAACAACTGAAAAGGACAAAGAGAAAGCAACTAAGAGGCACTCCTAAAGTGATGGAGTGCACAGTGTTGCTTGCACCTGCCCGTTGGAGTGGGTCAGACGCTTCGTGGCTGACGATGATGTGGGTAACATGGGGTGAAACCTGAATTAACTGACTGCTCAAAACGAAACAGCAGACTCTGAAAGGTCTGACTCTTTCATAAGCATAAAATGGGAACATTCTAGGACCAAGTAACAGACAAAGAGATACATTTGGGGCAATTTTTTTGTTAAATTTTTAACCAAAGTAGCATTCAAGACAAACATTTCCCCAAAACAGTAAAGACAAGTATAGCCTAGGATCATCTTCAGCCTTTCCCTGGAAAGCATCCTGATATGGTTCCAGCTTAACCAGCTCATGTCTAAACAAATATCTGTTTGCCATAGACAAAAAAAAAAAAAAAAAAAAAA
>VZRE01011967.1:754407-788700 GCA_013396775.1 Cephalopterus ornatus
AAAAAAAAAGTCAAGTAAAAATATTGATTTAATGATATCAGCCTGTTATGGAGGTATAAAAACTTCTGTGAATATCCAGAACAATGTGTGAGTGGGGAGTGGATTCCTTGTAAGTACTGAAGTTTAAATGTGTCTGTTGGCTCCCAGTTCTGGAGAAATGGTGAATTTTAACTCTAAGCACATGCTCGACTGCTCTGTGTTGAAGGGAGGGGGTTACTCATCAGCTGGATGTTAATTTTGAATATTGAAATATAGCACGTACAACAGTGGAAGACATAACTGTGGCTGTCGAGGCTTCACTAAGACAACTGTGTTTGCCAGCACTTCGGGGTGGTTGCAAAGGCAGGTGAATGATCCTACTAAATATGGTCATTACATATGCATATGGCTCTAAATACTAAAAATTAGTCATCTCCTGCCACTGATTTGACTGAGGTTTGTTCTGAGGTTTATTCTGGACCATAAAACACTAGTAGCCTGAAATTTTCCAGTGTATTTGACGTGGAAGTTCTAGGCTCAGTTAAAATATAGACATCCTATGACAATAAATACCTGGATAAGCATTTGGTGCTGTATTGAAGAGGCATACTCACAACATGAGCTACATAAACTCATTCTCTAAATGGGAATATTTTAAGACATATCAAGTACAGATGTTTCAAAGTAGAATTTAAGGTCTCCATGGGTGTCCCCAACTGGTGATCACTCTATTATAAGCTTAACTCTTCACAGACAGAGTTCAGAATCCAACTCACCTACCCAACCTTGCATCAAGGAAGAATAACTGTTATGTTTCAACAGTTCTTTGCACCCACTACCTAAAACAAACCATGAACAGCTGCAATTTCACTGCCCAATCCTTTCTTATACCCTTACAACATTTGTTCTGTTAATGTAGGTTAATTCTGCAAATAACACTTCTGTAAATTGTTCTTGCAAACTGCTACATCATTTATGTAAGGACTTCTGTGAACTTTGAAAAATTAATGCCTTTAATTTTGGTTGATGGCAACATCAGCAGAGCTCTGTAAATTGCACTTTAATGAGATTTTGCTACAGGGGATAATCTGCTACTGACAGAGTAACATCTTGAAAACATCTGTAGACCTATAATTTTTCTATGACGATTAGATCCCACCACAAGAGTCCAAATACAGTGCAGAAATAAAGTAAAAAATGTAAAGTCCTAAATGAATATCCAACCTGTTCTTTAAAAAGAAGAGACACGCAATGAAAAGTTTCATGCACTGAAAATAAATCAATTTTTCTGACTAATTAACATTTTGCTTTATTTAATTAAGAAAGACTATTACTGTCTTCACTGCTGTGCATCTGTATATAATGAAGCAAACAGCAGTAGGTATAAGATACCACAGAGGGATATGCCCAAGTAACCCAGCGCTATAGGTGCAAAGGAACGTCTATTATTGTTAAGTAACTGACATCAGAGCCTCTCTTTAATGTTGTCATAAATAAAAGAAAGATTTTCGCAGATGCTTTCACATATGGTTTCTTATTTGTCTCTGATGGAGACTGGGAGTTAGATTAGATGCCAAAATTAAATGATTTAAGTAGACAGCTGCATAATGCAAACTACTAAATAACACCTTTTGAACACTTTCTATTTATAGTAAATTCTAACTCACTGAATGATGACAAGTCTCATTTTGCTTATATCACTGAGGGTTGTTGTTATAAAACCATTTCTTTTATAACACTGAAACTTCAAGGTACACTGCTGTCTGTTTGGAAGTGCAAAGCACACAGGATTATCATGGCAAACAGGAGAGGAAAGCTCAGAATCCAAGATTAACTTTAATAGATTAACTTAATCATTGAAATATGCAGTTAGTGATTATCTGTAATGGAGCTATCCAGGAAGAACTGAAAAGGCAGGTAGAGAGAGGACTTCAATGCAAACCACTGGAGAATAGTGAGTCTGTCATCATCTAAGTTCAAGTAAAGTGATGGACATCAGAAAAGGCACTTAATACCTAAATGATAATCTATCATTTCCCAGCACTAAGGTATTATATCTAGGGGATAAAACTTTGCATAAAAATACTGTATTTGGCGCAAGTTAAAATGCAGAGATGTGAGTACTGGCTATGTAGCCTATGTCTATGTATTCAAGCTGGCATGAATAAGCAACAACCAAGCATGATAAAAATGCAGAAAAAAAATAAAACCCAACCAACCCTATGTGTTCAGAGCATTGCATTCAGGAACTCCTGTCAAAGACGGCCAGGAGCTTTTTAGGAGACATATTATTTGGTAGTATAACCATTCCTTGAATTGTTTTTCTGTCCTAGACAAACATAAAATTGTTCATAAGTGTAGAACCTGAATGAAGTTATTCTGGAAAGGAATACAAGCTGCCAAATCCTACTTGGATCTAAAATCTACTCCTAAAAGCAGTTAACACTGGTTTCTTCCAGCAAAGTAGAAGGCTCTAGCTCATGGATAACTCTGAAATGCTCTACCAAATCAGAGGATTTTTCCTACCACCTTCTTCTCAGTAGAGGCATTTTGGGCAGTAACACAAAAATGAAGCAGCATCATTTGAAAGACACATTTCTGGGTTTCTACATAGTCTATATTATCCACCATGAAAGTCAGAAAAGCAGTATTTAAGCCCTGTGGCAGGAGCTGGGAGTCACACAAGAGGGGATGTTCTCATCTCTGGCCCACTCCCTGCCCACGAGGCCCTGTGCTGCCTGCACAACAGCCTCTGCCACAGCCTTGCTCCACACAGTCCTCAGTGTTGCCCAGGTTCTGCCATTGCACAGAACTGGGCCTTTTCCTTTTGTACTCAAATGTGAATACATAAATTTTACCTCATATTGCCCCTTCTTTGGGATTTGTGAATCAGAGCCCAGATCACTTTTCCACCGAGTTCAGCTCTCAGTTTTGAATAGAGCTACTGCAGCACACACAGCCCTCACTCCTTCCATCACACAGGAACAGCCCCAAATTCACATCCCTCTTTGTGCCTGGAGTAAGCAGCTGTTGAAGATTAGGAGTACTACTATCCCTTCTCCATGATTTTAGCCTTGCTATAGGTCCACACCTGTGTCACCCAACACCAAGGGGACAACCAAGGAATCGGACAATTTCCAAACAGACTTATCTTTTTCCCATCTGATAAAGTGAGCAGGACATGAAAAATGACCTTCAGCCAATTTTACAACCAGAAAAAATGTCACAGAGAGTAAAGATGCTAACACTCACAGACCCAAAAGGGGTTATGTAGATTATGTTGCCTCTTTACGACTTGGCCTCATACTGCACAGTGTTTTTGTCAATACCACGTGGTATTCATCCGTTTTCCTTTTTTCAGACGTTCTTTTACTATCTAGCATCATATTTGATGCCATCAAGAGACTAGCATCCAGTGTTTGCCTGTAGCATGGTACTGTAGAAAAAGAGGTAATGAGAACTTTACTGCAATGTTTATAAGGCTCTTTACATAAACAAAGTGCTTTTCATATGTTCAAATAAGTCACGTCAACACAATGTAATCCCCACTCTTCAGAGAAGATAGAGGCCTGAGTTTCCATTTAGACTTTCTCAATTCCCTTTGCTTCCCTTCCAACAGCTTAAGTCTGCTATAAGTAGCTCCAGTGAAAAACTTCCAAGTGGTGTGTGTTTTATTAACTACATTTTGTAGCAATTCATATAATTAAATGGTGTATTTTATATAAATGGCAGCTGAATTACAAAATATACCATTGGCAAAGTTTTGAGCCTAAAGAAAAATTATTTCCAGTAATCTCTGTTCATCTTCAATCTCAGTGTAACTGAAGCTCTGAAAGGGACTCAAGATATGGATAGCTGAGATGTAGATGTGCTTACCACTGTTAAACATTTGGAAAAGACTGATTTAAGTTTGAAATATGGAGCACTGAGACATGACAATAGTCTTCCAATTGACTACTTAGAGGTTTCCCTCACTTATGATTCCCTTGGCTGGGAGAAGCCTCCTTGTCTCTCTCCACTAGAATGCCAGCACAATAATTGCAGTACCAACTTTCTAACAAGTCTTACTTTTTTACAAGTCATTTAGGTGCTGTATTATAAATGATTAGGCTGCAGAGGGAGGTGAAGCTTTGGCTGACACCCTTTATAGCAAAACGACTAAAGGATATATGTGCCTCTTTGCCCAACAAAAATCTGAGAAATTTCACAACAAGTAGTCATGTAATTTGAAAAGAACTGTAGGCAGTCTTATTTTACATGTCAGGCATGAGGAGCATAATCAGAAGCTAACACATGAAAAAGCCACCAGGCAAGCTAAAATTCAGAGTCAGATAGTACTGAGCACTTGCAGGGCTCCAGCACAACTTTCTGTGCCATTGTTTCTGCGGCACCATGCCCTGTGGATGAGAAGAACTCTGCGGGACCCTGCCTTGAGGGACCTTCACCGACACTGCCAATGTGCTGCTGCATTCAAAGGGCTTTCTCCAGCATCACTGCAGCTCTTACACCAAAAGTCCTGGAAGAATCTATTTGGTTTTATGCTATTCAAGGATTGAACCACACTAGCTAAAAACAGCTCTGTGTGTAAAAATACATTAAATGCCCTTTGCATCAGCCTGTGGAAAGCAAGAGAAGCTTTTCAGTAGTATGCAAATCACTTTATTTTCCTTCATGTCTCATTACCTTAAGCAGAATAACAAATAACAGTGATAGTTCATGACTCTCATTTTTGTGGAAAAAATATTTTTATGAATGTATGCACTTTTTAGCACCAAAAGCACTCTTTATTAAATCTTTGTCACCAGTGATATTGGCTTTATGTTCTGTGGATGCTTTGTTACTATGTACTACAGTTCAGTGGGTTTCAAAACCGTCAAGTTCAAAGTCAGTAGAACAGGAACTATACGGCAAAGACAGCAAAAGTCACGTACAGACCCATGAGTGTTTACCTGACTTCTGAAGTGATTTTCAGATTAAAAGGCCAAAGAATCCACTGCCAGGGAATAAAGCTCAACAGTATCACGAATATCAGAAATAATATTTTGTAAGGCTGAGTTCTTAATAAAAATAGATGTAGTACGAAGCACAGCTAAAATTTTTGAGTATCTGGAAATAAACTACCTTGAGTAAGCTGACAGGAAAGAGCAATTAATAATGGTAATAACTATATTTTTGAGCATATCAATTAGCTAAAGAATTTAATACACCCTAAAATACAATAAGAATTCAACATTACAGTAAAAAAATGTAAATAACATCTTCATATTACCATCCACAATAGAAAAACAAGGTGTCTACTGAAAGGAAGCAGAGAGAATTCTATGTGAAATACTGCAGTGCTTAAACACCCAAATCTGAAAAACAGTCACATTTTAAGGAACATTTCTAGAGAAGGAATGATTGAAAACAAATTGTGTTGGAACTGGAAAAAAATATTCCTGATAACAATCAATATTATATATAAATTTATATTATATATGAAGGTCAAAAAACGTCAGCTAACTTTCCCAAGGCAGAGATTGTGAACTTCAACCATTGAACTAGCTTATTTTCAAGGACAGAAATCAGTATACAATTGATTGCCATATTATCCACAGCCCAGAGAATTTGGTTGTCTTTGCTGACAATGAGCCAGGAAGATAAAGTTTATACTTCACTTTAGGGAAAAAAAATGTAGAAATAATAACGTCTAGCTGATCTTGAAGATACTACTTAGATTAGGTAAGGAAAAATAGCTCTCATATTGAAATTTAGTTGGAAATGTTGAAACCAAACAAAAAGGATCCCTTTGTATTTCTGACAACTAGACCATATGCAAATGAAAATCAAATACTTTTTCCTGCCCTATGAATGCTTGTCAAGTGGCTGGGTAAATCTAGGTTGCTCAGCCTTACCAGGAAAACAGATGTTGCTTCATCTGGTTTGATGTTCATATGGATGTTGAAGTCTCTAAGGCTAATAGTACAGTTCCAACAGTAGCTCTGACAGAGTTTCAGTGAATACATTTGTGATATATTTCATACACTCTGATAGTCTATGCACCCTTGTAACTACAAACTTTGATCCTTCCCTGGAAGTACAGGAAACACCTGGATAGTCTAATAAACTCCACTGCACAGTTGGCCACTTTCTGCATTGCAACCAAATTATAACCAGGTCCCAGAAATATGAGATGTGGATCTCCATTTCCTCTGTATCACAGCCATTGATGCAATGCTTTCCATGCAAAAGCGAGCCCTTGGGGAGGATAGTGGTGAGGGAAGAGGCTCAAAACAGATGAAAGAGAGCCAGTAAACCTAAATGTATTTCTATACAATGTGTTTCTCTTTGAGAGAGGATGTTGTCCTTTCTTCTGTATGCCTCCTTTGCTGAGACCAGATGTATTATCTGAGCTATTTCTGCTTTCTCTGCTCCTTCAGTCTTCTCTCATTCCCAGGAATATCACACTTTCCACATTTCCTTTAGGTTGCCAATCTCAGCCTAGAAATTGTGAGCACAAGATATTTTAACCAGTGGTGACTGTGACCAATACAGAACAGCTGCCCTGCCTTGCCTCTGCCACGTAACAGTTTTCTTTTCAGTGACTTTGGTTATTGGTCAAAACCAGCATTTTAATACTTACGGTATGACTTAGAGAGAAAAACAATTCAAGGTGTAGGAAGACAATTTCTTGGTATCAGTCCTTGATCCCCAGTGATGGTAAGACACAACTTTACTATGCTGTTTGTCATGAAAGATTTATGTTGGGTTAATATTTTTATACCAATAGGATGATTTAGTATGTCAGCTTCCTGAAAGATTAACTTGCTGTATTTACGATTACTGATTATTGCAACCTTAGCATCCATGCATTCTTTCCTCTTTATCTCTCTGCTTTTCCTGCATTTGTATACTGAGTTAAACACATCGAGCAGTGTTGCAAACTTCTCCCTTGGTTCCTACTGATATTCCTCAACCCTAAACAAAGCAGACACACCCAGCAAGGAAAAGAAGTCTCACCTCTATCCTTTGTCTTTGTTTTGTATATAAAAGAACACATTGCCTAGTCAAGACTCTGCAGGTCAGAATATGGCTCTGTACTGGTACCTCCAATCAGTGGTTTCCTACCCTGCCAGAGAAGACTAACCATGGAGGGTTAGGAGAACACACACAAGTAGTGCTATGGGAAAACCTGCTGAACCAAGTTGTATCCTTTACACTCCTGCCATCCCATTTACCTTCCTTTGTAGAAAGTTACCACACTGACAGACAGTTACACTAACCTTATTTCAAGGGCATGCTTTGGGTTTTTCTCTTGTCATTCTGACTTTCCTGCGTTCCTTGTCATCCTCACCTGCCCCAGAGCCTGACATGTCAGCTGTTTGCTAAGTGCCACACGCGAGTGGCATGCTACAGATGTAATAGCAGATAATGGTGCCTAATACGGTAAGCTAAGCTTAACCACACCTAAGCTGCTCATCACAGTGTTACATCTGTCAAAGGTTTTGCAGTACCTTACTTGAAAGTGATGTTAGGGCTAATGGATGCTAGTTCTATCATTATTCCTCCTTTATTGAAGAATGAGCCCTACATTTGCTTTTTTCCAGACTTTCAGCATCGCCCAAGGTTCTTACGACTTTTCTGCTGGATGGTGGTTGTTTAGGAGGTTGTTAGATAGGTCTCAATCTAGGAAACGCGCTGAGGCATGTTTCCATTCTTCCCTCCTCAAGAATAGATTTGCTTTGCTCAATCAGCACATCTACTGCTTATCTTACAGCATGCATACATTGGATTGGTAGATAGGTATGGATTAAAATTCAGCATGAATTTCATCACATATTCTTTACCTCCAGGTATAATTATTAGCTTTCCTTTCTCTTGCTTGCACAGGCTTAAATCCTTTTTGTTGGTGTTCATTTAAAACATTTTTTATTAAGTTTTCTATTTCTCCCTTATCAGAGTTGCTGTCTTTCTCCTTCTCACTTATTGTGTACTCAGTAGGGCAGACCAAATATATTAATAAAACAAGTTCTTGTTTCCAAGAAACAACTGTAGTATCTACAAAAAGATGCAATTACAGTAGAGTAGCTCTTCACTTTCCATAAACAGCACTAAAAATAATTTAAAAAAAAACCCTAAATAACAAAATGCTTTTTCAAGAAGTTTTCCAGCAAATTAAAAAGATTTTATGTACCTAAAAATTCTAATCAAAGTAGCAATTAAAATTCCATCTTTCAAAACTCAATCAAAAAATCCAACTTTGTTGTGAAGTAAGTAGGTGTAAGTTTGCTTGACAAGGGAGAGAACAACAGGCTTGGGTTGTGGGTTTATTTTTTAAGTGTTCTTTGTGTTTCTATCTTTTGCTTTAATATCAGTAAAATTTTACACTGAAGTCAGGTCTGGTCCTCAAAATTTTATTTTTACCTTGAAACAATTTTCCAAACTTCTATATGAACTGTAATTTCCTTGACATTTTTATAGAACTAAAAATACTATGGTTCAAGATGTGTGTAACAGAAACAGATTATGGTACTACTGCATAGCAAATTGGGAAAAAATTGATTAGAGCTTATAATTAGAAATTATTTAATAAAGAAAAGTCCATGTATTCCTTATAACTGAGACCTAGGAGGAGATATTCAAGCAAACAACTAAGTCCTCACAGTTAAATTTGACAAAGCTTCTGCTTTAACAATTATGCCATTTTACTTAAGGCAGTTTATCAAACTGGCTGCATGTCTTAATTGAACTTGCCATTTCAGTGTAAGAGTTTGCATCCTCTAGTTTATTTGCAACATGCTTTCCATACACATGCAAAAGGGAGAGCAAAGCACACTTTACTATTAATGAAAAAATTTTCTAAATGTACATGACATCCTCCCTCACCTCATAACAAGCCACAAATTTAAGGCTTTGGTTCTTGTGTTTCTAGTCAGTGCTGATTGAATTATGTTTAGAATATATTTTTTAAAACTATTTAGAAACACAGTATTTTTTCTGATCAAACTAAGGTGTCTCTTCTCTATTCTTACTACTGCCAAGCATTTGATTTACACACAGTTTAATTATTCAGATGTTTATTATGTTCTACATAATGAAATTTGGACCCTCATATTTTCTTCCTACATGCTCAGTGCAGGCTGCAATTATAGCCACAGATATCTGTTTATTTGATGAATTTTGCTTCTTCTGCATAGTTTGATAAATATGGAAATAAGTCAAAACCTACTTTATATACAGTAATTAAAGTGAAAAATCTAGTCATGATGCAAATCCTTAATTGGACTCCAGGAGAGATATGCAGAATTTCTCTTTAATAATATGGGATGACTGGGGACAGAAAAACAAAGCACACTAAAATATGGTTTAGAAGCACAATTAATCACAAAATAGAAAACAACCAATTTAGCATAGCTCATTCAGTGACTCTCAAGGCTCAGGTAATGTTCTTTTAATCATCTAGCTCTAATATTAAGGTTGTGTCATGTGCAGCTGAAATAAAACACAATATATGTGCTGATCTTCAGTGTGAAACATGTCCTCTGAACTAATTTGTAAACACAGTCTTTTCACACTAAAATGCTTAGTCTACTTAATGACGTGTAAGTGAATGATCAAAGCAATGTAAAATGGTTTTTAACTATTATTGTTTAACATATTAATTCATTAGCAAAAAGAAACCCTCTTGTAGTTGGTTGCAGGGAACATGTTTTTGTTGGCAATATATAATTCATTTTGTTTTTTCATTTTATTAAGACAAAGTCATTATTTTGCCTGATGATGTTCCAACGAAAAATATACTTGTTAAGCAGCATTAAAGTGATGAATTACAGCACAAAGCAGGTGGGGCTGAGATACAAGTCTCCATGAAAGAGAAGTCTGTACAAGTTAAAGAAATAAATGTTTTCTTTCCAAGCTCTGAACATATATTGCTCTAATAAGCTAAAATTAACCATCACTGTCACTTAATTTGATTGTAAAAATATTATTCTCTATATAGCTTCCTGTAATATCCCATTAGGGGAATATGATCACACTCTAATCAGAATGTGCTGGATTTATTGTGCCAGTTTGTTTAAACTACAAATATAATTAATCTCCTTTTGCACTTCTCCTAAATAAGTAACACCAGAATGACACTTTTGTCTTCAAATGGATTACAGACACTGAGTAGGAGCCAGAGGTCATCCCCCTGCACCGCCATAATTATTGAAGCAAATATCTGCTTCAAAACCCCAAAGTGTTTTGTCGAGTGCTCAGCCTGCCTGACCCAGCGACGCCGCAGAACACACCGGAGCTCTGAGCCTGGGACACAACCAGGAGAACCACTCTTCTGTTACCCAGATGTGCCCACTGGTACAGACCATGACTGCAAGCTTCCATGCTGAGAGCAGCTGAAATTAGAGAGGCTTGATGTCCAGTATTCAAAATCACTGTTAAAACTCTTTCTAAGTCGGAGTCCCAACTGTCTCTGACAGATAAAAGGAGTCCTATGCAATCTAGTTTCAATGTAGTCTTCTCCTGACCACCCTGAGATGACCTGGCACCTCTTCATGCACCTGCCGTAAAATTTAAAGGCTTCAGAAATTCTGTTCTTTGAAGTGTCCTAATAATAACAGTCTAACCTTTGATGTTTCTTCCTGTACCACATGCTTGAACTTCTTATAATCTAAAGTGTATAACCTTCAATTGCTACACACAAAGCGGTTGCACATCTTGAGAACACAACACTATAAACCTAATGCAAACTGTAGTAATGATGTTTTTATTTCATTTGTATTTAGCGCTTTCTTTATATAGCACCATAAACCTAAACACTTAACACACCAATTGGGCATTAACCATCCAGCCTGATTAGCATGGAGCAGAATTCACCTTCTGCAGCCTGCAGACAGAAGAAATAAACAAACTCATGCAAAATAAACTTTGTGTGCAGATACAATATTTTAAAAGGTTCTTTTCACACCAAAAATCAGAGAGAAAGTCTGTTTCCAACGGCTTGGGATCCCACTCAGAGAATATTTTTTTGAATACAAAAAAGTTACCAGACCCTGAAGAAGTCAGGGAAAGTTATTTTTAAAAAACTGTTCCTATTCTGATCATTACCTCAGGTTTCTGTAAGTTTTTACAGAGCCCTCTGAGAACGTCTGTCCAGCTCTGTTTTATGTTACTTCACAGATTTTTAATATTCAATAGTCCTTATCCCGTGCAAATGTTTAGATCTAAAAAGAATTGTTTCTAATCTCTATTTTTAACTTGTACATCGGGGATGAATTTTATCCAAGATGTATCATTTATATAGCTCTGGGGAGAGAGAAAACACATCCTCCATGTAGCCCCAGTCCTGCAAAGGCTCATGAGCATGCTGAACTTTCCTTGCTTTTTAAGCCATTCTGCTGAAATTGTAAGCATCTGCAGGGTGCTGCTCCAGCATTATTTAAATTCCTGCCTTCCTGTTAATCACTCTTTTGGGTGGTCATTTTCAGCTGATTATTTTTCACCTTATGATTTCCAAAACTTGAGGGCATTACATGTAAATCTTGCCCTTTGATTGGAATTTGTTTTAAGATTGCTTTTCAGAAAAGTGAACTTCAGGAGAAAATGATTTAAGTAACAATTATTGTTCACATTTTAGGGGAGTGTGTTTTGTCCAGTTACTCAGAAGAATGGAAAGGGTTTTTTTTCTTCATAACTAAGGTTAAGCTGAGCATTTACAAAGAAATAATCATTACTGAAAAGTCCTTTTGAGCAAACCAGGGAAAACAGTTCAGCCCCAACTGCAAAAAGGAAGGAGAACATGTGAAACTCTCTACATTACAATTTTGTTATTAGATGTTAGTAGGGGATCTGTAGCAAGCCCAGTTCAGCTGACCAAGGTTCAATCCCTTTGGCTCCTACTGCAAGATTAGAATACAAAATTGTAAATTATCAAGATAAGAGCAGTTCCAATTACACAAACGTAGCTGGTCAAATAGGTTAAATAGAATAGGAAGAGATCTGGAGAGGATGACAAGTATAAACAAAACTCAGCAACACCCCCCAGGCATGGGCAGGTTACTTACACTAAGCCTCCTAAACTGGGAAACAAAATACTTAAATGACTGACAGAAACGCAGTAAAGCTCCATATCAAGAATGATGTGGTCAGGATATATGAGGAAGGATTGATCATTCTCTAGGAGAGCTTCGTAGCTATCAGATGAAACTTGCAAATGTCAAGTTCAGAAGAAAAATAGGGCATTCTTGATACACAGTGCATAATCAAGGTAAAAGTCTTTTCACTGGATGATGCTGGGACTGCCAAAAATCTATATGGATTTGAAAAGCATCTGGAGATACTAACAGAAAAGAAACTCAAAGGGCTGGTAAACGGAAACATGGCATCTCCACAGGTGAAAATCCAAGAAGAAGCTTAGAGTGCAATTCTAAGTATTGTTCTTACATTCTCCCCTAGGCATTTGTTGACGGCTATAGTCAAGCACAGGATATTGGAGATGGACCTTTAGCCTGGCCCAGTGTGGACACTTCTGCAGTTTGAAGCAAACTGTACAGCTGCCTGACTCATTTCAATGTCTTCGACAATAAGGCAAGAGACGTGGAGTCATTATGAGAATGAGACAGATTGAAGATGTGGCAAACTGATGTACACAGAGAAATTTAGCATTGGATTTCTCAAAGTCAGTATTAGTAGATAGTGATGAAACCAGACAGTCAACCTAAAGATTTAGTTCAAAATCCTCTGTCTGGTTAAAACCCATCTGAAGACAAAAAAAAAAAAAAAGGTGGTAAACATCAGGTTATTCATATCATTTTGTCAACATTTGTCTGACTTTTAAAGCACTAAGGAGAGTCTTAAATTAGTACTTCTAAAGCAGAGTGAAAACATCAGCCTTTGAGTATACAGTACACACTTTTGCCCCATCCTCCAAAGCATGTTTCAGGTTTGTTGCATTTTGTTTTCACTGCTGATGTTTTTCTGCTATCAGAGGCTCACAGATCTCAGTGTGGCGTTGCAGGCACCATTTCACATAATAAAGGCATTAGCACCTCCTTGGTTTCTAAAAAGATATCTCTCCAGCCTAAAATTACTTTTGCCGCTTTATCACTTTACAAGCTCTTTTCTAATTTGCCACCCCCTATAATTCTAGGTATTTTTCAGTCTGACTGCTTTGTAAGTATCTCCTTCCATTATGTAAAGTGGTTTCTTTTCAGATTCTAGATTGTAGAGCTACTCAAAGTGAACAAAATTTTTTCACTCTCATTTTTCATTATCACGTTGCACTTAAACCATTTCTTATGGGAACTTAATAATGTTCTGTAGTTGATTAGACTTAAAAAGGTCTACATTCTTCTTTCAAATATGTACAAAGAGCTCCTATTGACTGACTTCAATTAACTGAATTTATTTCAATTCAACAGTCTAAATTAATTCTTCATCTAACTACTGAAGTCTAGTGAGCCAAATATTGTGTGACAGCTGAATTTCACATGCAGACCCAAAGCAATATTTCAGTGTTGTCCATTACACAGATGAACAAAAGGAGAATATTCGACACTGAAAACTAAGTGAAACACATACCATGACCTATACAGAAATTTAGATTTGATTAGGTTGGTCCTGACAATCATAAATGTAAAAATTCACTAGACTCAGTGATTACAACTGTGAAGTCCTGGAGTGGAGTCATAACAACAATAAGTCTCCCTTAGGCTTCAGCAGAGGTCAGGGTTTCCCTACACATCTGCAGAATAACAACATTGTGTTTATTTAAAGAGACTCGAAAATAAAAATAAAGCAATTAGGAAGCTTTCATAGAGCAAACAAGCAGAGCAGGAAAAGAAAAAAAATCAAAGAAAACAGGAAGCAAGGCAAAACTGTGAGCATTTGCATCTTCTACATATGGAGTTTGGAAATCCAGGTGGTTTCTGTTTCTGTTCCTATTTGCTTCAGATATTGGAATACCCAGATGTCAGTACAAAAATATACTGGAGAACTATAATATTTTCAAAGAAACTGAAAGTCATGCTCTTTCTATTTTAGCCTTTAGTCAACACTTCGTCACAAGCGTAATCATTTAATACAGTAGTAGAAATAATTTGCTATTTTTACACTTTTGCTGTTACAATTTCCAGTGTTCAACCTACCTTATAATGGAAGTCAGCTTGCTGAGTCAATTACTTCAGAGGGGTTTGGGTTGGTTCCAAGTAAGGATGCTACTTTTTTTTTTCTTTTTTTTTTTTAAATAAAACAGCCAGTATATCTACATGAAAAAGTATGCCCTCTCTCTTGGCTGATTGGCCATTTAACCTGCTTTGGGACAAGAATAGCTGTTGTAGGTAAAACCAAGGTTTACCTGATGGAGTATCCTATTCCAGCAGGCTGGGGGTGGGTGCAGGAGAGTGAGGCCAAGCACACTGGGAGGCAAAATAGGAACAGTCTCAACTCTAGCTATTTTTTCACAGAGACTGCCTGAACACTGAAACCAGTATTTCTAGCTCCTGGTATTATTTTCTACTATTAAATTGTCCAATCAGTTGTTCAACTCTTATGATAGTCTTAGCATCCTGTGGCAAGAGGTTTCAGAATTTAAATACGTGCTATATAGAAAAGCATTTACTTTGGGTAATTTTGAACTGTTAAGTGACATCACTTGGCCTCTTCCATTCTTGGATGTTATAATAAGACAGTGAATAAATGTTAAGGTATTTTGATACCCGCTGCTTGGTGGTTTTATGTGTATTTTCTTTTGTGCCACTATATGACAATTAGTCAGTTTTTAAAAAAACACTTTAGGCATACAGATGATATGCAATTGACAATACTGTGTTGATTAAAGAACCTAAATTAGACCATGAAGCACAAGATCAGTCAGCCAAGAAGTTCAAAGGAGCTGACATTACTGTTTTAAAGACTAGATTATCCTGAAATCATTAAGCATTACTCTCAACACAACATTGAGGAGAAAGCACAGTACTACTTCAGAGATACCTCAGAGTTCAGGAGCCAAGAAACACCACCTGAGCAATTTAATTTCCAACAGAGGTGCCTGATGAACGCAGAGACTCACCTCATCTGGTTTTTTTTCAGAAAATTAATAACCTACCTGAGTGTTTCAATGGCTTGAAGTTGTTCCACCAGGTCATGTTGAACTAGTCTAATGCCACAACAGCAAAATATTAAGTGCATAAATAAAAACAGGCAAATAGTTGCTGTAAAAGCACAAATAAATTTACATCTTTCCTCTGCCAAGCAGAAATAAAAAAACAGTCTCAGCTACTGCAGCAATAATTTTTTACGAAAAAAAAACTAATACCTAACAAGTGCCTTCTGCCAAGAAACAAAAGCAGCAACAGTCACATCTTCAAAGATTTTACTTTTTAATTGTGGAGTTTTTTTCTGCAATTCCTATGATTTCTACTCTTTTGCATTTATAATGCAGATTACTCCTGCTTGAGTGGAGATATAAGTTGAAGGCCCTGCACAATTCAGCAGCATTCTCTACTATCCCCACGCAGACGGTTTGGAGAACACAAGGGGACACGCTGCACTAACTGATGTTTGCCTGAGATTTTGTCTCCCATGTTGTTTCCTTTGCCCTAACCTAGTCACAGCTTTCCAGTCTTGTTCAGGCTGGTGTCAAGCCAAATGAATTAAGAACTCAAAGTGCCAGTGACAAACAAAATAGCACTATATACTATATGTATGCTAAAACTATAGTGACATCTGCTTCCTCAGTAATCCTGCTGATGCCTTCACCTATTCATTAAGCAAAAGGGCACTCTGAAGGAAACAGCAGTGTCTACAGAAGTCAAGATTAGTCTCGTTGAGGCTTGCTAAAGACAGTGCCTGAACACGCATTTTCACACCAACAATAAACAGCAATGATTTAGAATTTCTTGAAGAACTGAACAAAGCCCTTCACAGACAATGGAAGTGCCTTCCCTGGCCAGGGAGGAAATATTCAGAATAGGTTTTGTCTCAAAGAAAGGACCAACTTTCACTTGGAAGGTGCATACTAAAGTACAGAAAAGTAAAATACTGATTGTCTTTCCCCTCTTCTTTCCGCTACAAAAAAAGTTATTCCAAACATTAAGATTGATGGTGTTTCTCACAGAACTCTTGTATAAGCAGAGGTAGATCATCTACTTGCTTTTGGATTCAATATTCAGACAAAAAGAAATCATCATTTGCATGAAATAATGCAATTTTCTGAAAATTTTAAAAGTTTGCATCAAGTTAATGTGTTCCAGCTTATAACATATTTTTGCATGACTATGTCAGATATTTTTATCAAAATAAAATCAGTCCCAAGATGAAAAATTATTTCAGTTGTGACTATCACAAAAAAAAAAAAGTCTCATCTTCAGTCTCATCTCAGCTAAGTGGAGGAAAAAAAGGGCCAATAGCTTAAATGATGGGAGATTGCGGAGCTCTGTATTTGTGATATGAGTTCATTCAATTGTGCCTACAAAAGGTAAAAGTTTAAGGTAGTTCCCGGGTGATTATTATATAATTGGAAGGGAGAAGAAATCTGATCCACTAATTTAGGTCCTCTACAGAGTATTGCTACTGTTCTTAGAAGGATGTACTTGAATGCATATTTTTTTTATATTTTCATCATTGTTACAAATTAAGACCTTGGAGAAGAACTTTAACGGGCTACTTCTGTCTGCCAGAGGTACCTAGAATACAGATTGCAGAATGTACTGATTTTGATTAAAGCTTTGATGAGTTGCTCAGCAGAGATGGGAAATTCAGACCATGAAGATCTTGTTAAAAACTCCGCGCAAAACAGTTTGTATCAAGCTCCCAGCGTTTTAGAGTCAAAGCAAAAATACAGAGTTCAAATAGAGAAAAATTTCCATTCCACAAAGAGAGTACAGCAGAACTGAGCACATCTGGGTGTGTTGCATTCCTGAAGCACCTGGAGTACTTCAGAACTCTATTATCTAGAATTCATGGGGAAACAGTACTTTTTAGAAATATAAATATTTTTTTCTATTGACAAAGAACATTTCCTTAAAGCAAAGGAAGAAATGTTATTAGGTATAAATTGGCTTTCCTGCAACAGTAGTCTTGATTGGTTTCCTGAATAACAGCAACTCCTTTCTGAGACTTTGTTTTAGTTCTCCCCTGTTCCTTATGAATGCTTTTCCAGCTCTGCACCATGAAAGCTGCCCACACACTGACACCAAACCATTTGCAAAAGAAAACAAAAAAACCTGTTCTCCATACAAGGAAGCCTTAAATGAAAACTTTTCTTGATTTGTCTTCTAATCCTTTAAAATCTGTTCTCCATCTCCTTGAAGAGAAAGGGATCCCATGCATGTCTGCCTACAGAATGGGTACAGAGCCATGTTTATCCTGCTTCCCATACATGGAGTTCATGAAACTCTGTTCATGCAGTACTTTACACCTGAAAGGAGAAGCCAGTCATTGTCTAATAACTCACTATCCAAACTGACTTCAAACTGAGTTATAAATGGAGTTGAAGGTCCCAGTCAGGATGAGGGGCTTTCGTCAGGCACTGACTAAAATTATTTAAATTTAAAGCTATGGCAAAATGGTCTTAGAATTTAGCAGAGACAAAAGAACACTATGTGAAGTCATAAAAAGTAACAACACAGAGACTTTCTGTCATTACCACCGAGCAGCAACCACAACAAAATGAGAAGGGTGTCCTTCCAAAGTTAAGTGGAAGAAGTAGTAGGAGTAGTGCTGCTTTTAGGATATCACTTACAATTATTATGCTCAGGTTCTTAAGGGCATACTTCCTTAGAGAGAGAAGTATATATTAAAGTATAAATTTAAATTCCAACTTTCATACCCCAATCACTCTCCCTTCTTGAATCCTAAACCAGGAAATCAAATGATGCTGTTTGTTTTCCAGACTTCTTTTCCCATTCCCAAGCTGTCTCCTGTGTACAGTTCAACACCAACACTGAAGATGTGGGTTTATCTATAGTTGCAAAATGAGGATTGACTGGCTCACCTCTGGAGATTTTCTCCAGTCCTATAGTTTTATGATCCAGTGTCTTAAGTGCAGAAGACACTTTGTTTTCTATCAAAGCTAATGTGCCAATAGAAATCTGAGTCTCCAGAGAGTTTCAGATCGCTGAAAAATTATAAGCTTCTTACTGATACCTGAGGCCAAGATTGAAACAGAACATAAATCACCTAAAATGAGTCTTAAACAGAATCTAAACACCCATACTAAAAACCTCTGCAGAGCTGCTATAAAATATTTCAGCTTACACATTTCTCTTTCCTTATCTTTAAAAAAAAAATTTAAAAAGTAATAAATTATGTGGAAGATCTGTCTGAACCTGCATGTAACTTCCTTGTGTCTTCACCTAATGACAAGCATTTTGGCACCACTCCCGTTCTGAAACCAGTCATTCCTTTCCCTGTGAGGAGGCCTGGCATTTGCAGAGCACCAGTTAACCAGGCTTAAGCACTCCACAACATTCAGCGACTGCAGCAGCTTGATTTCAACAAACCGCTAAAGAAAGAAGGTGTTCCTAGGAGGTAACATTCTAGAAGACATTCAGACTAAAAGCCAGAAAGATCAAGTTCAAATCCAACCTGCCAAGGGATGTTGAGTTGGAAGCCTGGTGAGCAGAGCATAAGCAAACAGTCTACCTGCAAACCTTTCTGAGCTGTATTCTCCATCCTTTTTGCAAAGATGTGTCACCAGTGGAAAAGTAACAGGAACAACTGTTAGAAAGTAAAAAAGAAACCAAAAGGCAGCCCAAGTCAGTTAGGGAGTGTGAAAGACAGGACACTTCTTGGAAGAGTGAATGTCCTTCAACATTAAGAACACTTGCTGGAGAAAATAAAGGCACAAGACTATCTGTAAGAAAGACAGGGCAGAAGTGACCGCCTGCAGGATGTGCCTAGTTGGCTTCCGCTGACTAGTAAAGGACTATCCCGCACTGGAATCAGTTGAATTTTTATCACTGAAAATGAATGCTATTAAGTTTGTGACTGATGATATACTAATATTATTAAAGGTTGATTTTTCTCCCTTCATCATGTTCCCCTTACAATGTAAGTGCACGTCTCATTTGAATGCAATAAAGGTTGGTTTGAAAAAGAAATGCATTAATGGTGCCTGAGGTTAGGATTCTAATTTGAAATTCAGAAGCTTTAGGAGAAGCTTAGGCCTAGAGGGCATTTTGTACATGAAAATATCTTCCTCCTTTGGCCAGCTAGTCAAAGGGGCAAGCTTCTCTGATGAACTGTCAGTGCACTCTCCTCAGAACACAGACAGTGTGAGGCTGAAGAGTTCCTGTCTCTGTCTTCCACTGCCAAAGAGCAAGCAGATATCCAGAATCCACTGCTGAGACACAGTATTTTCCTTTCAGAATAATTCATCAGGAATTAAGGAGGATCTTTAATTTTCACCAACACAGGATTCATAATCAGTCCTTATTTTCCACAATGTTCTTAAAATTACTGATAAACGACAGCAGAATAATTCATAATATATTTCATAAGGAAATACTTTTTCTGCAGTAATTTCCTTTCTTTTTAATAACCTCATCTTGAGCTTCCATTCAAATGTACACAAGAAAGTTCTCTGTGAATCTGCAGGTATATCAGAACAACAATTTTAACAGGCACAGGAACGTTCCTGTATTTTATAATTTTTTAAACTTAATTAATGTGTATTTTAACTGAAAACCAAAATAATGAGACTAAGAAGAGCCAATGCCATATTGTCCAAGAGCTTTATTTCCTAATCACATCCTCTTTTTGATTTCCACTTTTCCCACTATGCCCCTATCAGCAGACAAAAGAGGGAGTTCCTGACTGCAGAGCTCTGTGAGAGATGCAGACTGATCATGCAAAGGGTAGTGATGTGACAAAGTAAATCACAAACACTATGAGGCACCACAGTGGTATTTTAGATAAGAATATTTAGGATTGAGGAAGGTGGTGCCAAAGCCATGGGTTTGTTTATTTTAAGAAAAGTAAGAAAAATTGGCGGCGTAAATTTATAATACAAAATTCTGTTAAAAGCATCTTCAGCAGATGTATAAGCTCTGTAGAGCAGGAGAGACAGACATAATCCTGCATCCATGTCTTAACTCCCAGCCAGAAATGCGTATTGCATACTGAGGATCAGATACAGTCCTGTTATTTTACAGGCAAGTCTCTCAGCTGTATCACATATATGTTTGCCTGACTTTGCTGTAAGGCAGAGCCACATGAACAGTGCTGAGGAGCAGTGCACCAGCCCAGCCCAGCCCCAGAGCTGGAGCTGGATGACCTGTCTCCAAATGGCCTCCAAACAGCAGAGGCCTGACTTGGATTTTCATGAAGGAGGTTTCTACACATACCCTGACAATCTGTTCCCTGTTTCACCATCGCAGCAGATAGAAATTGTTCCTTAATATCCAACCTAATCTTTCCTTCCTGTAAATATTAGCCAATTTTGCAAAGAGTTACACATAATTAAACAATGGACAGCCTTTTCTTCATTATTACCTCTCCACCCCAAAACAGAGATGAGGTCCCTCTTTCTCCTCCTTTTAACATTAAAGAAAGGAAATTATTGCAATCCTTCCTGGAAGGAGAAATTTGCTAAGTTCCTGCTTTTGTATGCTGTTGTCCTCTGGATTCCCACCAGTTTGCCCCCCTCTCTCTCAGGCTGCCAGGGTTGGATGTCACACAGTAGCAACCTCCCCTTGCTCACAAACACTTTGCCTGCTAGAAACATCTAATCCTACTGGGATGGCAGCTTCATTTTTTGCAGCATCATTGCATTGTTTTGTCTTGTCACCAAAACACTCTGAAATTTGCAGACTTTTTTCTATAGTCCAGGTAACCAGACATTCCAAGTGTGTGCATGCCTCGGCTTCTTCTGAAGGGTGGCACTCTGTGCTTGTGGATAAATATATCTAAGTTTGAGGACGAACATAAATTGTGGATGGCTAGCTTTTCTTTGTCTTTCAAGAATTTCTACTTGTCATGTAATGAATAAAAAGAGCAAATATGAAATTGCACATATTCAACAATGCTCCATAACAAGGCACTGAGCATTGAGCATATTTGATTTAATCAAAATAAGTGTTGTAGGAAAATCACGTAGGTTTAATTTTTGAAAAGCTATTAAGTTTCAAATTAAATGGAAGATTAAAATAAAAACGAGCTTTAGCTGTAAGTGGAGGCTAAATTTGGTCAATTTTTGTTGTTTATCTGTGCATAAAGTCCTTGCATTTACCATTTGACAAATCCTCTAATAAAATACTTGCTGCAATCAGGTGAAGTAGGTTATTAATGGTTCTAAAAAAGATATACAGGATTGCCTCATCCTGAGGCAATTAAGTCTGTGAAGTAAGTGTGTTTAATATCTCTGGGGGCCTGACTGAAATGAAACAGGTGATCTTTCTACAATCCCCATTGTTTCATTTAGAATTTCTTTAATTTTGTTTGTTTTTAACTGAAGAATGACTCCCTGCTTTATATCCTTTTGTTAAGACTCTAGTTTGGGAACTTTTGAAGGCTGCATGTGCAGCATCAAAAGCAGAGTGGGAAATTCTAACCACCACTGAAAAGCAACAGTGATGTTCCGTGGGAAGCCCTACTAATCCGCATGGGAGAGGACAGCCCATATTTACTCTCAGTCTCTTAACTCGGGCTTTGCAGTGGCGCTGCCAGCTCCCACAGGCCTTGCCTTCAGCCAGCTCCTCCACAAAGCACTAACCAGGTACCTCCTTGGGACCCACCCTCTTCTGCTCTCCCCCAGGGGCTCAGGGCTGATGGGTGAAGGGACAGGGAGTTCAGTCACCCCACAGCCTCCCTATTCAGCTCCCCAACACATCTTCATTTCAAACAAAGACCTCCTCTCTCACCTACAGATCCCCAGCTTCAGGCATTTCAGTTTGGAAAACAAATGCTTTACTCCTGTGTGCTTTCTGAGGGATGCACTGTGTATACATCAGGGTGCTGTTTGGCCCTTTGCTATAAAATCTTGTATTTTTCATTTCTCCTTTTTTTCCTCTGCTGTGTTCTTTTTTCCCTGGATTTATTAGCGGGGATGGTTTGTGGAGGTATGGTTAATTACTAGAGCTTATGGCCTGCTGTGATTGAAAGCTGATCTCACCAGTTTGGGGTCTGTGTTATATTTATTCTGTATGTAATTAAATCAGAATACCATAACTATGCATAATGTTGGAAAATAATGAGAATTTTTTTTCTTTTTTTTTTTTCCCAGAGAAAGCACATCTGAAAGGTATTTTCTTCCTGCAGTACTGATCTTTTGCAGAACTCACACACAAACAAGCAAACAGCCAAAAGAAGCATTCAGGTCTATGATTTGGATGAAAACAAAACATTTGTTTATCAGATCTATGTGACTCATTAAAAATAAAGAGGGAATTCAAGAAAACTGTGATAAAGGCTACCCATATATTTTGGGGTATTCATAACAACAGACTAAAGGCATGCACGGAAGTGCCAGCACAGCAGGGTGAACATGAACAGCACATCCTGGAAGCAGCAGCATCCAATTGAACTTAGGAGATTTGGCTGGGGAGTCCCTCAAATAAAACAAGTTGCGGGAGGCCAGGCCACTGCTCTGATTATAGGGATCAAAACTTCTCCTGACTTCCTTACTTAAGGAGAGGGCACCAGACCAGTATGGGAGAAGAGATCAAACACTGTTTACACTGAGGTAAATCAAGCAGAACACTGCACAGCTCACTGGACCATACCAGAATTAGGCCAGACATATCATATCTAGAGGCTCAATTTTTTTTTTTCTGCTACACATAAATCTGAAGTCTGCCAAGGTCCTTGTTGTTCACCAGTATGACAGTGATCTGAAACTAGAGGCCTCTAGAATATCTCTAAAATATCAGAAATCTTTCGTACGTAAATTTAGCTCGCTGCCTCTATATCCAGCTGATGTTCAGGAAAAAAAGTTTGGTATCTGATGTAATGGGATGAATGATACAGTCAATAACACTCAAAAACCTATGCAAGCCAAAGCAAAAATAACTAAATCAAACTCATGATCCATAGCAAAACAAGTCCATCTCAGGGCATACCAAGCAAGACAAGGGCGACACAGTAACCAGGAAATTATGTTTAGGGTTTAAGAAAAGCAACAATGGGAGGGGAAATTTGAAAAAAAAAAAAAAATCTTTTCCTAGAGAACAAAGGCTCGTTCCAGTCTCCCTAAAAGTCTTGAATGTAGGACAAGAATAAGTCAAGCAAAGATTCATTGAACAGCCAATGTATGTGAAATAAGGGAATTCCCAGTGAAATCCTTTTAGGAGGACTTTGCTGTCTAGAAGAGACCTTTTGCTTTGTCCTCTGCCCCAAACAGTATGGAAAAGACCTGCCAGTATGAGCTGTAGAGAACACCACAAAACAGTCAAATGCCCAGGCATTACATTACTAACAACTTTGCTTCTTTGAAATTAAGCCATTGTACCCAGTGCCACAGCTGCTAAAGGAATGCTTTTCAAGGAAGCAATCAGCAAAGTCGTGTTCCACAAAGCAGCAGCCAGTCATTTTCCCTCTTCACCCAGCAGCAGTTCCCTCACTGAGGGTAAATACTTGAACAGTCAGTCTCAAGATGTGGATTAAAAAACAAAGTGAACCAGCTCTTGCAGAACAAGGTTAACAGGCGCAGGTGTCAGCAAGGCTGTTTGCACCAGCCATCGCCAGCTCTTTAACAGAATCAAATGTCCCAGCTACTACGTTTTTCTGACCACCTCAGCTTCACATGGCACAGAAGCCAGTGGCAGCTCAAGAAAACATCAGCGTCCATACAAATGCACCTCATCACAAGATTCTGCAGGAATTTTGTATTGGGATTTGCAAAGGTTACTTTTAGTTACATCTGTGGTGTACATGGACCTGAGCCAATAATTATCAAAATAAGTTGTCTGCCAAATTCCTACAGTTCATGACTTAAATTGGCTAAAACTAGGTGATCAAGGAATTCTGCTAGTTTGAGTTTTTAGGATTTTTTTTGCAACAGTGCTCTCCAGTGCTGTCAATCCTTGGACACTACATTCTGAACTATACTGTGATTTGTAGAAAGAGGTTACCTGTTCTCTACCAAACTGGGTATCAACCTTGGAGTCAAGAGAAAAGCCTGGAAAGGCCAAGCTGCTGCTTTCAGTCTGTGGAACTCAGGAGCATGCCCAAGATCCAGCTTGCAGCCTACATCATGACCCTCATCGTGACTGTGTTAAGGCAAGGCTCAAACATGAGCCCTTTCCCGTCTCCTTTCCACTGCTTTCATCATGGCATGCATCAGTCATGTTTGCTCTCTGGATAATCAGCAAACAGGATGCCAGGGAGCACCAAGTGGAACATTTCCTGCCTAGGTTGGACATATGCTTCTGCTCCCTCACAACTCAAAGAATATAAGAAGCACTGGGCATGATTACCACTTCTCTTCCAGTAGGTCTGGAGAGCTGTTTTAGGCCACCATCAGCCATCCCACCTATGTAGCCAAGCTTCCTGCAGCACCTCAGGATCACGCTGCACTGCAGTAGAAGAGAGCTCTTGCTACACAGTCTTTCTATTCAGAGTTCTCTGCAATTCGTAGATCAATCAAAAGAGGGAAGTTTCCCCATTTGTATATCTTCAGATTCCCACAATTGATTTTTTTTTAATTTCAGCAGTGATAATATTCAGATAGTTCGTTAAATAACTTATGACAGGTGGTAGTAAAGACCTTAAGAAATCCTGCTCTCAGCTGCACAAAGTACCATCCTTGTATCACGTTTTACTCTGCCATTTTTTGTACAAGTAGCAGCACAGTAGATTTTCATATTTATTGTCACACAAGAGTATTTATCCACCAAATAAAACAAACAAACAAACTAACTAAAAAACAAGTCCTTTCCTGTGGGTGTTTATACAGGCAAACCTCAAAGTGCAAGTCTTTTTCCTAGACACAAAACTATGAGACTTCATAAGATCAACACGAGAACAAATAAATTCTTGGTATATGAAAGCAAAAATGTCACTATCCATCCTCCATAATAATAGTGATTTCATAAATTGTAGGGTTTATATATGAGCTGTACAGACAATTAATACATTTCTCAAAAAAATTAGCCAGAGGAAGAATAAAAGTAAAGATAAAAGTCACAAATATGCTGAAAGTCCCTCAACACCACCACCACCTTGCATGCAATAATTATGTTGTCATTTGTGCTCAGGGAGAACAAACAAGAAAAAGACACAGATCCCCGACTACTCCAAAGAAAATGTTTGTTCAAGAAACACCAAGTAGAAAACACTTTCACAAATCTTATTGTGCCCAAGAGAAGCTGTAAGCAGCACAGCAGACATTTACACTTGCCAGAACTCCATTCTAAATGACCTATTCAATACAAACGACTGTCTGGCATCCTAATTGCTGCACTGCTCATGTGCTTGTGTTCATCTTCTTAAAACAGATGCATGGCAAACTTTCCAAAATAAAATTATTGCATATAAAGCTTTTTCTTTCTGTTGTGTAGCTAGTGTCCTGGATACTTTCATGGAGCAATTGGGACTGAAATCCTTAAATTTTACTGCATTTAAAAAAGTATTTTTAAAAGTGGACATTTCCTAGTAGCTTAAGGTAAATGACAGATCTTGAAACCTAGGAGCAATTAAACATGAAAAGAAACAATATGCTGATGAGTCACACATATGGTATTTATTTAATACAGCATTCCTTCCTATCTAATTTTTGCCTCTGTCTGAATTAACAACCTGTTAAAATTCATGGGGTTGTTCATACCAACAGCTTATTTCAGCTTCCCTCAAACCCAAAATAGCAATAATGCATTGGTTTATGTTTGGAAGCTGTTTTTATATAGTAATCTCTGTGACTGAGGCTGCTAAACTCAACTTTTTGTTATTTCTTTTAAATGAAAAGTGAAAAGTTAATGCACAATTGTGCACAGGCAGGAGTGGAAATGCTGTAGCAAAATCCATACCCACGAACCCATGAAATCCATGAAGCTTTCTTCACATCCACTGTTTAAGCAGGACCCCTACAATGACTTTACTTAGGAGTGTGCATAAGAACAAATGGCATAATATCTCAAACTTTAAAAGATACAATATGTTTGCAAATTATTTCCATAAGTATGTTAGTAAATGAAAAAAAAAATCTTATATCAAAGGAGAGGAAAGAGTGGGAGTTCTTCACCAAAGAGCTTGTCTCTCAGTAGAAAGAATGTTTTCAGGTTCATATACGGGGGGAAACAAAAAAAAAAAAAAAATTAAAACTCTAAAGCTGTACCCAATCCTACCAGGTGGATATATCTGGAATGTTACTTTTCATGGGAAACACTTGGATGACAACTAAATTCCAGGCAAGAGCACTATAAAGTTTTGTTCTGCTTTCCATTACAAATAGCTCCCTCCATATTTTTCACCACTCCTTGCACACTTCCCTCAATACATTGAGAACTCAAGCTCCAAAAGTTTTTCCTCAGCCCCCAGTTAAGAAAAAGTTGTTTGTTTGATTTCAGAGACATACAGGTATAAAATCAGTTGAGTTTTTAGCATTTGGACACATGCTGGTTTTGTTTCTATTGACCTGGTGGGTAAAAGAATTAGAGGTCTCTGGAAATTTCAAATTAAAAAAAAAAAAAAAAAACACTTACGTTGACATTCAGGGCTGTTAGCACCCACGCTGATTTCAAAGGTCGGATTCTTACTTCTTTTATAAAAGCAATCACCTGCATAGTAAAAGGATTTCTTAAGTTAAGGATGTCCCTGCACCTCAGCACATGGTCCAAAACCACCTCAGTGATGCACACAGTTGGGGACCTCACAAGTCCAGCTCCTAGATGGAGTTGCAGTACCCAGTCTTCCCACGTTGCAAAGTTTACCTTTGCACTTGGCTTGCCCTTTATTGCTTAATATGCTAAGTACATCATTAAATACCTAAAATACTATACTAATATGACAAAATAGTAATCCTCTGCTGCCAAAGCCTGCCTTCATATACTCAAAGTCAGTCCCCCTTGCTGGGAATAATGTCAGAGCAGCTGTACACAGTCTAAGACTCTTCCCCTTTAGCATAGTGATGCTACAAGATTGAGTTATTTGAAAGGGGGGGAAGGCAAAACCTGTTGTTTCTCTTACCTAAAATATATGAGTTATAGCTAGAGACACTGAAGAATTACTCTCCTGCTTCAAGGCAGTATCCACGCAGTCATGTTATCCCTAGCAGAGGGTTCCCTGCTATGGATAAAGACTCCAAAAGCTCCCTAAGTCAATTCCAACACTCAGCTATCCTTGCAACTGGAGACCTCGATCTACCTCTACCTCAAACCCCCCTTGCTAGAATTTAAGCCCACTCGCTTCTGCTGCCAACTGTGGCAAAAGCAAACATTCAGTCCTGGTTCAGTTCTTTTCCCACCAGTAACTTTTTCTATACTCAGTTCTTTTAAGTTTTGTCCTCCCTACACTAAATCTTTTCGGTACTATATTTCCTCACAAATTGTACCCTAAAGCCGCAATTGAAATTGCTGATATCTTGTACAATTTCCTAATTTTCCATTACATATAAAACCCAGGTCTAAATTACCTACCAGCAACCTTCTATCTCTCCTCTCCCTTTGCAGGAACATTCAAAAGAAAATAAGTAATGCTCTCTCGTATATATATAGCCATGGGCCAGATCCACAGGTGATATAAATTGACACAAGTCTGTACCTAGTTAAGTGGCTATGTAAGTTCAGATGAGGTAGGGCGGATTTGTTTTGCTGCTGCTTTAGGCAAGACATGGTAGAGAGAAAGGCTAGGTCTTCCTTTCTGTGGCTGTATGAAAAATTTAGGAGTTTTGGTTTGGGAGGGAAGGGGGGTGGTACTGTAGGCACTATTTAGGAGATTTTCGCATTGTTGAGCTAAAGAAACCCTCAAAGGCGCCCCTGGGTGTGTAGAGGCAAATTTAGCTTTGTCTTCCTGCTCTGATGAGTTTGTTAAAATAACAGCGTGTTACATTTACCTCGTAAGGGACCACTTTCCCAAGCGGAGAACGGCTTCTTTACTAGAAGTCCGAGGGCTGGGGGGGGGCTGCCTCCAGTTGTTCACGCGGCCGCCCACTGCCCTGTAACGCCAAGAGTGCAGAGGGTCACTCCTGGGGAAAGAGCAATTGCAACCGGTGCTGCGCAGCGCGCTCCAAACCCCACAGAAAATCAAGTCAAACCGCCTCTCTTGCCTGGCTGATGCTGCTCAGTCTCAGAGCACAGAGGAGTCTCCCCGCGGGTGCCAGGGACATCAAGCAGGAGCACTGCCCTGCCCGGAGTGCCTGGAGACTCCGCGGGGCACCGGCGGGGCCGAGGGGCCTCGAAGGACCGCGATGGGCGAGGATGAAAGCCAAGGAGGAGAGCGTCTCGCTCCTCGCTTACAAAAAGTTGACATCAACTCAGTTGAAAAGTAGGTTAATTAGTAGTGTCTGACACAGCTCCCCAGCAGTGATTTACTTCAGGTGCCGCACATTACTGCTATTCTGCTGCAAAAGGCTTTGTTTGCACCTCGCTTTGTAGCCTCGAGTGTCTGAATATTGAGTAACTCTGGGTATTTGATTTCTTTGAAATACATTCGCATTATTCCAATAAACCGTATCCTTCAATCGAGTTATTTTTTTAGTGTAATGAAAATATTAACAGCACTTTGCTACTATGTATGTGACCCTTGGCAATGAAGTAATTTCTCCTGTTACCATTAGAGCTTGCCGATGTCCCTGAGCGAAGGGATGTGGTGGTGGGGAGGGACTGGATGGGGTCAGCAAACTCCCGCGCGGGGACTTACCCTGGACAGGGAGTTTTTTGCGTTTGTTTGTTTGTTTTCTTCTCATAGGAAAGACTGAAATATTTACATTCCTAAGAAGGTCTTGGAGAGCTTGGCCGAGCCCAAGCCCCTGATCTGGCCATGAGAAAACAGAAAACCTTCCCACTTCCGATGATGTCGGCGGAATCGCCCTGGACCGGAGCAGCCTCCAGCCTCCCACGCTGAACTCGCAGGCGGGTGTCGCGCTGGCGGGGCCCGATTCGTGTCGCGACGGGCATAATGTCGGGGTGGAGGTGAGAGGCGACGCGCAGGGTCGGCCCCGACCCCGGGCGAGCAGCGCAGCGCGGAGCGCTGTGCCTGACACCAGCCCAGGGATGCGCTCAGCTTTCCAAAGGCCTCTTGGGACAGTTCTCTTCGGTTTTTTACTTCTTCTTTTATCAACTGAATGAGGACGCGCAAGGGAAGGCACGCAGGGGTAATGGTAATCGTGGGATTAAACATGTGGGAAATACAGGATAAGTTGCTGTGCGCTTATTCCTGCTGCTCAGACGATGCTACACAGTACTGAAGGTTATTGAAGCAAGTTTCTCCGTGCTTCGGTGGTTTGTTTGAAAGTCTGCTGAAAAGCACCCCCTCTCCTTGAGATCCCCAGCAGCCAGAGAAACCCTGCCTCTGCCCCTCTATTAACCTGCCTTTTTCTCCCCTAAAGGGCTTTCTCTGCCAGTTTGCTCGTTTGTTCTCCCCTTGTAATGCCACTGTGCAGGGCGCAGTTCCTCTGGGAGGAGGAAACCTCTCGGAGAGATGCCCCTGCGCCAGATGGGATTGCTATGTCAGGGAGAGCAAGCAGTGGCCAGAGCCGGCGGAAACCTGCGCGGAAGGACAATCTTTGAAGCTAGGCGGGAGGGGGGTGGAAGAGGGGTCGGGACACAGGGTCCATTTGTGGCTCCAGAGAACAGGGGCGGGGGTGAATGCTCCTCTTTTAAGCAAAGAGGTACGCAGCCCGTTCACAGACTACCTCCTCCTCCTGTGTTGCCACGTGCTGCGAAAGCCGGGAATAGGGCTCAGCTGTACCTGCCTTCTCTGCTTAGCGTAAGGCACCGCTCTGGCGCGGAGAGAAAGGCTCATCAACTGCTCACTTCTGAAGCCCTGGGCCCCACTTTGGTGCGGTTTTCTCTTTCCCGTATTCTCTGTAAAGCCAAGTAAAATCAAACCCAGTTGTCTTGATCTGATCCAAAAGATGTACCAGACCAAATCCGTTCTCAGCAGAAATGTCCTTGTTTCAATTTCCTCTGAAGCCTATTGCTTTTTCTTCTCAGGCAGGCAGCCGTGGAGCCACTGTTTTAATGTGCGGGGTGAATTGTAAGGTCATCAGGACTTTCCTGTGCTCTAGGAAACTTTTTATTTTTTGTTTGCAAGGAGATGAACGAGAGAGGTCCCCAGTCAATCCCTTTCCCATTGAAATATTTGTAATTTAGATCCTGCCTGTTGACTTTACCTAGCTGTGACGGGGCGGGGTTACGGGAAAGAGCCTCAAAAAAAAAAAAAAAAAAAAAATTAAAAAAAAAGTTAAATCGAANTGGCCAGTTTGGGAGGGCTGGGGTCTGCTCTCCTGCAAATAAAGACTAGTCCGCTCTATTTATACTGTACTCTCCAAAGCTTGAAGGCTTTATGGATGAGAAGCGGAGTGTTCCTGGAATCAGTTCAGAACGTGTTCTGATGTACAGATAAACTTCTGGAAAGTATCTGATCACCGTGACCGAGTGCGCTGACCCGCCTCCCATCAGTGGGAATAAAGCGAGAGCATTCGACTTAAAGAAAGCCTCAGAACTTAATTAATTCGAAGCTTTAATGGTTATAGAATCTGCAAAACACTAGTATTAATTTAGACGCTGGCATCTGGTTTCACTGAAGTTCCTGTCGATGCGCGCTCTACCCACCCCAGAGCTCCGGCTGTCGCGGGCGGGCAGGGGGAGCGGGCGAGGCGCCGGGGAAGGTGCCTCGCCCCGGGCCGGCCGCGCTGGGGAGGGCTGAGCGCGGCTGGGGGCTGACCCCGCACATGCACATCCATCCCACGGCGGTGCCCCGAGAGCCCCCCGACACTCCGCGGCCGAGCAGAGCCCGCGGAGCAGCGCGGCCGCGGCTCCCACCTGAGCATGCGGGGGTCCCGCACCCCCACCCGCAGCCGGCCAGGCCGGCGGGACCGGGCCCCGCGTGTCTCTTCGACGGGCTTTTACCGCGACGCACACGCCCCAGGGGCTGTTTGCCCACGCTTCTGAAATCACGCAGTGTGACTCGAGTCGGCTTTTTCCGATTGTGAAATCTTTAGGACAAAGAGTCTCCTTAAATCATGAGAGTGACAGACATGAAAAAGAAAATTGATAATGTTAATAAATGGAATTTACTGGGAAGACGACATTTAGAAAAGGGTGAGATGTCTCAAATTGAATTTTCGCTGGTGAAACAAGGCGATTCTAAAAGGCCACAGATGAGACGATTTTTATTAAACATTTGTACTATTTTAGAAGCTGAGCCATAACTCATCTGCACTAAAATTTAACGACTTCGATTCATCAGAAAAGTTTACTCTTGGACTCCGCTTCAAAGACGGAACAACAACCCCAATGACAGGCTATTTTCCCTCTCTGATTTGCAGTGGGCTGGTGTGTTCTTGTGCCCAGACCGAAGATTCATATTCGGATCTCAAAGTCATAAAATTTAGGCTTTCGCATTTGTCTTTTCCAAACCGAAACTTGACTAAACCAGAATCCAGGATCAAAAGCGCGTTAAGAGCTATCACTTTCTCAGGGGACTGCAAAAGGCACTCGCCGCAGCTACTCTGGCAGTATTGAGGACAATTTGGGAAACATTGGGCAACACGTGTTGTCCCTGGGAACCAAATTGTACTGCTTCTCCTGAGGTTTCCCTGTCAGCTCCGGTTTAACAAAAGTTGTCTCCGAGAAGGTTTCTCAGGAAAGGCGATCAAGGCTCCATATTGGACACAGAGGATGAGCAGAGTCAGGGAGGAGGTCTGTTTGTTCTTAGAACTTTGTTGCTGCTCCCGGCTTGGTCCCTGCCCCCCTCCCTTTTTTTTAACTATTTTTTTTCTCCAGTAAAATTAAACCAAGAAAGACAAGAGCAGAAACAAAGGTGAGTTCAAGGTGGTGATGCCGGGGCATCATCCCGTAAATATGCATCTTTTCCTTGGAAAGACGTGGCAGGAGAAAATGATGCGTTTTCACACGACAGTATCTATCTGCTCACCCAAGAGAGAAAACTACCTGTGTGACAGCCCCGATCCCCAGCCCGGCTGATACGGCCGGGCAGCTCAGCCCTGGCACCTCAGCTCGCCTGCCAGGAAGAGTGTTTTCTGTCACTGAACGGGGTGTTCCCGGCCCTATCCTGACGCTTTTACATCCAGTCCCTGTGTAAGCAGAGCTCGGCAGAAAGCAACTTTGCCTGTGTTTATCTTCCAGATTTGGAATAAAAGAAACCGGGTCGTTGCTTCTTGATCTTTTCATTTCCTTTCCCTGGCCTAAGTGGAATCCCCTGCCCGCCCCGCACGTTTAAAGCCATGTCTGCGGGACTCCGACTAACCCTAGGTCTGTTTTTAAAACGTATTTAAGCCGCAGAATTTGCTGACATATAAATAAGCCATCAAGGCTCTCGGAAGCTCATGAATCTTTTGACTGAAGTATGTGTGGGGACTTACACACTTGTTCCACGTCGTGATACTTTAAAAACTTTCACAAAGACGACTCTGGACAAAAAAAGCACCTCTGTTTAACAAGATAATTCTTGCTTTCAGTTTTATTTCTATTTTCAACTTCCTATTCTTTTGTCCCATGACATGGCGCTTTTTTCCCCCTCGGGGACTCCTTTCTCTTCTTTCTCCCCTCCTATTCTCAACTGTTTTACAGCCCCGCTTTGTTACTGTCAGGAAAAAATGTCTGGAGAGCCCTGTCTCCTAAAGAAGGAACAGAAAAGGGAGGACTGGAGCTGCAATGTTGCCTATGCATGCAGAACATCCCAATCTGTTTTTGTGCATTGAGTTGGGGAGAGGGCAGCAGGGAGCGTGCACCCAGCCTCCGCCCGGACAAAGGGAGGCCGGACAGCTGCGCACCCGCCACAAAAGATTCACTCTTCTGTCAACTCTGTTTACTTAGTGTTGTTTCTGACCTCTGTGCTACACTTGTTGCTAATACATATGCTTATCAAACCATTTTAATTGGCTTTCTCCATAACAGCAGTCCCAGAGGTGGGGTTTTTTTTCCTACATGTGTTTCCAAACAACTTAATTGACTTCTCTAATATTCATCTTCTTGGGCTCCAAACAACGATTTTCTCTCCCCACGTTTCCATGTCACTGGAAAAAAGACCCAGGGATGTCTGCGTGGAAAAAGCTTCACCTTTCGGAAGGGGTGGTTGGGCGGGGACATGAGTATGCAAGGTAACCCGCACCCCAAGGTGACAGCCGTACCGCCGGCATCGCTCCGGATGGTACAGAGGATCCGGGCCGCGCGTGATGAAGTGACTGCTGTTAGATAGGCGAGCTGACCGTCCCCGTCAGGTTTTAAATGTGATTTTGATTTGTTTGTGGCACTCGGTGGACTGGTGCCCACCTGAGAAGACCCGGAGCCGCCTTGGGAGCTGCCCATCGATCACGAGTGCAGCGTCCTGCCCGGCTCAGAGGGCGCGCACGGCTGCGTTCACCCTCCGCGGGCAGAGCTCCCACCCGCGCAGGTATATCTGCCTCACCCCGCACCAAACCTCTGTGGACAGGGCAGCCGGCGGGGAGGCGCTGAGAGCCCGGGGGTCCACCGGCCTGGGATGCTGGGATGCAGGGAGTGACGGAGAGCAGCCAAACTGCCCCCCAAAACACAGAGCCCCGAGCACCAATCGCCGCAGCCTTTGCCATCTATATTAATCGCTTCACTTGAGCCTCTCCCTCCTTCCTTTTTTTTTTTTTTCCTCAATTTCGTAATTAATTGTTGCACTCGGGTTTGTAATGGAAACAATCCTGCCAGGCAGGATGGTTGTTATGATTTGCTTTCTTTAGCGTTTCTCCCCCTTCGCGAGCATTGTTCGCAGTGACTGTCTGGGCTCAGATATGATGTTGGGACAGCGCCTCCCTTGAAATGGAAACAGAGGCCTGAATAAAGAAGGGTGGAAAAAAAGTACTTTGTAGTCTGCATCGTCCATCTTTAATTCAGAGACGCATCTATACTCCTGGGAGCGCCGCCTTTGATCTCTTTGATTTTTACACCAGATCTGTTATGGACTAAAATTCCTAGGTTTTCCATAGAAACATCTCCATTCCTTCGGGATATTGATGTTTTCTTCTTCCTAGGGGTTATGATATGGTAAATCAGATTCAGAAAAGCATGGACAATGCCAGCATTCATGGGTCGGGGGGCNCTGTTGCTCTTTAAGCCCAGTCACTTCAGCTGCCTTTCAGTGCCTTCAACTCTGGAAGAGGGGCAGCAGCAGCAGCAGCAGCAGGTTGCGTTGCCATGGGGACCCTACTGTATGGCAGCAGCGCCAGCCCCAAAGACAATGCCTCGCAAA